>SJYA01001562.1:425934-576686 GCA_006410615.1 Neotragus moschatus | reverse complement strand
ACTAGCTTGTGTGACAGGATTATCCATACTCCTGCCAAGTACATGATTGTTTACTACCTCTCAACCATAAACAGCACAGAGAGTTTGGAGTATTTTGAAAGTCTTAATTAGCATAGGGCTTTTCTCATTGTTGAGTCAATGATTGCTGCCAGGCCTCCATATTCTTAGGCACCTGGGAATATATTGATCAATGTATTTGGAATATATAAAAGGAAATATAGTAGTTTTTGATGTTAGCAATACTAGACTTTTTAAGTTAATGAATTTTCTCTTTTCTTATAGACTACTGTACTTTGTTATAAATCACTGTGTCCTTGCTATGTAAAAATGTAACTTTATCACTATCTTAAGACTAAATAGATCTTAAAGGGAACATTGGTGAAAGGATTTTCATTTGTTGGGCTGATGTTTTGCTGCTAAATCTCCATATTCCCTGCCCTTATAATGAATATAACTAGCATATAGGAGAAATAAGTATTAACCTTTAAGATTAATCATGTTAACCTTGGGTTAAATAAATTCCTTTCTTGATCTAACTCACTACACCCTCACCATATAGGAATGCAACTTTGTTTGGAGGGTGGTGCCTGGTTTAAGAAAAAACACCCTTGGAAAAAATAAGTTTTTTGGTTATCAGAAAGAAAGGATCATAAAATGTCAGCAGGCCTCCTGGCCAGAAGATGATGTAAAACCCCTAAAACCTTTTTTTATACATTTATGTGAAGCACTTGATTTTGACAAGGGTCAGGTCTATTGACCCCCACGTGACTCTGTATTCATCCCTACGTGTAACAAAAGGTATATAAGCAAACCTAAAAAATAAAGAAATCAGATCAGTTTCTGGAAAGACTGATTCCTCCGTGTCATTTGTTTCTTCTCCGTTTTTCTGGCTGAATTCCCATCTGGGGCATGGGTACTCACCAAGCCTGCTAATTTTGCCTGGGCTTCTAAGATCCAACCTGGGAGGCCTCAGTGCCTCCTCCTTTGGGAGAACGGAAAGACACCTGTGTCCTACGTAGGTGATGATTGGTATTCCACGTAAACCAAGTTATTCAGCCTGTTTTACTCCACTATATTTCCTACTACACTATCTGTTTCTAATCTTTCTCTATATCTGTAATTAAATAAGTTTTTTCCTAGGATGCCAATTCCATCTCCCCTTCAAATTACCCTAGATCCACCGGGGCTGGACCCTGTCAGTTTTCTATGAAGAGGATTATGTCATCTGGAAACAGTGAGAGTTTTACTTCTTCTTTTCCAATCTGGATTCCTTTTATTTCTTTTTCTGCTCCGATTGCTGTGGCCAAAACTTTCAAAACTATGTTGAATAGTAGTGGTGAGAGTGGGCACCCTTGTCTTGTTCCTGATTTTAGGGAAAATGCTTTCAATTTTTCACCATTGAGGATAATGTTTGCTGTGTGTTTGTCATATATAGCTTTTATTATGTTGAGATATGTTCCTTCTATTCCTGCTTTCTGGAGGGTTTTTATCATACATAGATGTTGAATTTTGTCAAAGGCTTTCTCTGCATGTATTGAAATAATCATATGGTTTTTATCTTTCAATTTGTTAATGTGGTATATTACGTTGATTGATTTGGGGATATTAAAGAATCCCTGAATTCCTGGGATAAAGCCCACTTGGTCATGGTGTATGATCTTTTTAATATGTTGTTGGATACTGTTTGCTAGAATTTTGTTAAGGATTTTTGCATCTATGTTCATCAGTGATATTGGCCTGTAGTTTTCTTTTTTGTGGCATCTTTGTCTGGTTTTGGTATTAGGGTGAAGGTGGCCTCATAGAATGAGTTTGGAAGTTTACCTTCTTCTGCAATTTTCTGGAAGGGTTTGAGTAAGATAGGTGTTAGCTCTTATCTAAACTTTTGGTATAATTCAGCTGTGAGGCTGTCTGGTCCGGGCTTTTGTTTGCTGGAAGATTTCTGATTACACTTTCGATTTCCATGCTTGTGATGGGCCTGTTAAGATCTTCTATTCCTTCTGATTCAGTTTTGGAAAGTTATACTTTTCTAATAATTTGTCCATTTCTTCCAAGTTGTCCATTTTGTTGACATTTAGTTGCTGATATTAGTCTCTTATGATCCTTTGTATTTCTGTGTTGTCTATTGTGATTTCTCCATTTTCATTTCTAATTTTATTGATTTGATTCTACTCCCTTTGTTTCTTGATGAGTCTGGCTAATGGTTTGTCACTGATCAGTTTTTGTGTGTATCACCTATGAGTTAAGGAAAAGCACAAAATGCTTTATTGGCAGCAAAAACATTAGGTTTAGAAAAGACAGAAGAACTGGTGATCAAATTGCCAGCATTCATTGGATCATGGAGATAGNTACTCCCTTTGTTTCTTGATGAGTCTGGCTAATGGTTTGTCACTGATCAGTTTTTGTGTGTATCACCTATGAGTTAAGGAAAAGCACAAAATGCTTTATTGGCAGCAAAAACATTAGGTTTAGAAAAGACAGAAGAACTGGTGATCAAATTGCCAGCATTCATTGGATCATGGAGATAGCAAGGGAATTCCAGAAAAACATGTATTTCTGCTTCATTGACTATGTTAAAGTCTTTGACTGTATGGATCACAATAAAATGTGGAAAATTCTTAGATGGAGATACCAGATCAGCTTTCCTGTCTCCTGAGAAACCTGTATGCTGGTTAAGAAACAACAATCAGAACTGGATATGAAACAACTGACTGATTCAAAATTTGAAAAGGAGTACGACAGGCTGAAGTTGAGTTGAAATGGAATCATATAATTAGATTGGATGTTTTTAAGAGGGCAGATAGGGCTCCTGTAAGGGGTCATATACTGTCATTCTACTTATTTAACTTATATTCAGAGTACATCTTGAGAAATGCAGGGCTGAGTGACTCACAAGCTGGAATCAAGATTGCTAGGAAAAATATATCAACAACCTCAGGTATGCAGATAATACCATTCTAGTGGCCGAAAGAGCCTTTTGATAAGGGTCTTAACCACTGGACCACCAGGGAAATCTGATTTTGTATTTTTTTCAAGAAAAATTTTCTTATAGTTTTAAAGAGATATATTTAACTTGCAGTACTGTGCAAGTGTATAGCATAATGATGTAACATATACACATCAAGAAATGATTACCACAGTAGGTTTAGTGAACATCCATAGCATAAAGATACAAAATTAGACAATCATAAAAAAATATTTTTTGCTTGTGATAAGAACTCTTAGAATGTATCTAACAACTTCCATATAAACTACACAGCAATGCTAATTATATTTATCCTGTTGTACATTGCATCCCTGAATTTATTTACTGAAAAACAGGAAATTTGTACCTTTTAACTACCTTCATCCCTCCCCCAAACCGTGCTTTTGTTAACCACAAATTTGATTTATTTTTTTTCTACGAGTTTGTCTGTTTTGAGGTATAGTTGACCAACACACAATATTAGTTCATGGTGTACAGCACAGTGATTCTGAATGTCTATGCTGTTCAATATGATCAACTGTTAAGTCTACTTACCATCTGTCACCATACAAAGACATTACATGATTGTTGACTAGATACTCCATCCGTGTCATACCCATGACTCTTATTTTGTAACTGGAAGTTTCCACTTCATAATCACTTCTTTCTCACCTCCCCTCTCACAACCATCTGTTTGTTCCCTGTATACATGACTATGTTTCTGTTTTGTTATGTTTGTTCATTTGTCTTGATTTTTAGATTTCACATAAAAGTGAAATCATATAGTATTTGTATTTCCCTATCTGACTGATTTCACTTAGCATAATACCCTATAGGCCCATTCATGTTGCCACAAATGACAAGATGTCCTTTTTTTATGGCTGAGTAATATTTTAGTTTATAGCTATATTGTATTATATATATATAGACACAATATATATACAACATACAAATAGGCGGTATATATATATATATATCATCATATATACATATCACATCTTCTTTAACTATTCATCTATGGATGGACTCAGGTTGCGCCCATATCTTGGCTGTTGTAAATAATGCTGCAGTGAACACTGAGGTGCATATATCTTTTCAATTAGTATTTTCATTCTCTTTCTTTGGATAAGTACTCAGGAAAGGAACTGCTGAATTGTTTGGTAGTTTTATTTTTAATTTTTTGAAGAACTGCTATAATGTTCTCTTTGTGGATGCACCAATTTATTAATACATTCCCAATAATGCACAAGTGTTCCCTTTTCTCCACATCTTGCCAACATTTCTTATTTGTTGTCTTTTTAATGACAGCCATTCTGACAAATGTGAGGTGATATCTCATTGAGGGTTTGATTTGAATATCCCTAATTAAAAGACGCTTACTCCTTGGAAGAAAAGTTATGAGCAACCTAGATAGCATATTCAAAAGCAGAGACATTACTTTGCTGGCTAAGGTGTGTCTAGTCAAGGGTATGGTTTTTCCAGTAGTCATGTATGGATGTGAGAGTTGGACTGTGAAGAAGGCCGAGCGCCTAAGAATTGATGCTTTCAAACTATGGTGTTGGAGTAGACTCTTGAGAGTCCCTTGGACTGCAAGGAGATCCAACCAGTCCATTTTGAAGGAGATCAACCCTGGGATTTCTTTGGAAGGACTGATGCTAAAGCTGAAACTCCAGTACTTTGGGCACCTCATGCAAAGAGTTGACTCATTGAGAAAGACTCTGATACTGGGAGGGATTGGGGGCAGGAGGAGAAGGGGATGACAGAGGATGCGATGGCTGGATGGCATCACTGACTTGATGGACATAAGTCTGAGTGAACTCCAGGAGTTGGTGATGGACAGGGAGGCCTGGCGTGCTGCTATTCATGGGGTTGCAAAGAGTCGGACACAACTGAGCGACTGAACTGAACTGAACTGAAGTGAGTCAGAAAGAGAAATGTAAATATCGTATACTGACACACACATATATATAGAATGGTGGAATATATATGAAATCTTTTATATACCATAAAAGATAGTACTGATGAATTTATTTTCAAGGCAGCAATGGAGAAATAGACATAGAGAATAGACCAATGGACATGGAGCAGGGGGAAGAGGGAGAGGACGAGATGTATGGAGAGACTAACATAGAAATTTACAATACCATATGTAAAATAGAAAGCCAGTAGAAACTCACTGTATGACTCAGGGAACTCAAACAGGGACTCTGTGATAATCTAGAAGGGAGGGATGGGGAGGGAGATGGGAGGGCGGTTCAGGAGGCAGGAGACATTGATGTATCTATGGCTGATTCTTGTTGATGTATGACAGAAAACCACAAAATTCTGTAAAGCAATTATCCTTCAATTTAAAAAGTTAAATAAAAAAAAGCAGAACCAGTCAAAAACCCCTATTTTTTTCTTTTTGGTGTGGAGGTAAGTCCTCCTCCTGTTCTCATTTTTTTTGCTTGTTTCTTTTTTGGGTGTTTGTTTACAATTTGGAGTTGGGGGGCTGTAAATCTCTTGATTTTTTGGAGACTCCAAAAATAAAGTCTGACACTGTTTCCACTGTTTCCCCATCTATTTCCCATGAAGTGATAGGACCAGAGGCCACAATCTTAGTTTTCTGAATGTTGAGCTTTAAGCCAACTTTTTCACTCTCCACTTTCACTTTCATCAAGAGGCTTTTTAGTTCCTCTTCACTTTCTGCTATAAGGGTGGTGTCATCTGCATGTCTGAGGTTATTGGTATTTCTCCTGGCAATCTTGATTCCAGCTTGTGCTTCTTCCAGCCCAGCGTTTCTCACGATATACTCTGCATAGAAGTTAATAAGTTAATAAGCAGGGTGACAATATACAGCCTTGCTGTACTCCTTTTCCTATTTGGAACTAGTCTGTTGTTCCATGTCCAGTTCTAACTGTTGCTTCCTGACCTGCATATAGGTTTCTCAAGAGGCAGGTCAGGTAGTCTGGTATTCCCATCTCTTTCAGATCACTGCAGATGGTGATTGCAAGCATCAAATTAAAAGACGCTTACTTCTTGGAAGGAAAGTTATGACCAACCTAGATAGCATATTGAAAAGCGGAGATATTTCTTTGCCAACAAAGGTCTGTCTAGTCAATGCTATGGTTTTTCCAGTGATCATGTATGGATGTGAGAATTGGACTGTGAAGAAAGCTGAGCACTGAAGAATTGATGCTCTTGAACTGTGATGTTGGAGAAGACTCTTGAGAGTCCCTTGGACTGCAAGGAGATCCAAGAAGTCCATTCTAAAGGAGATCACTCCCGATTATTCATTGGAAGGACAGATGCTAAAGCTGAAAGTGCCTCCTTTTACTTCAGACTTTCTTTACCAGAGAAACTCCTATTTTATTCAAACTGTTTGTCAGATTTACTCTAGATATATGATCTTCCAGAAAGACCCTTAGTCTGTTAATTTCTTCTCAAAGTAGTATAGTCTTATTGAGTAAGATCTGGAATTGTAGTGGCCCTCTCCGGCTTCTTGGGGATGTCAGAGTTGTGAGTCTGGCCCCTTAAAAAGAAAGGTCATTATAATAGCCATCACACCATGGGCAATCTACCTCAGTTTGAGGTAGGAGATCAATGGGCCCCTGGTATGGACAGCTGGTATTTGTCAAATGGAGTAAAACCGAAGCTTTGTTTTCTCCGAGCCAACCCAAGGACAAAGCTAGTGGCAGAAGCTGAACTCTGCTGAAGTAAAGAGAAAAGGGGACCGCTCCTGAAGTCAAGGAAAACCTCCCTGCCTTCACATGTGCAGGAAGGCTCCTTAGGGGTCATAAAGGGTGGAGGTGCCACCCTGTAATAAGGGTGGACATACCCCCACAGGCTTCAGGAGTGGGATCCATCTTTGCAAAAACTTGCACAAGCATCCTAGGGCAGGGCTGGTGTGAAAGAAGATAACTGGCCGAAGGTAAACAAGGACCCAGAAGGACTGTCTCACTTAAGTAATCTAAATCTCCTCTTAACTGCGGTCTTCCTCATTAGAGAGGACAACCTCACGCTTTCTCTCTTTTCTCTCCCGATGTGTATTTCTGCTTTGTTTCTGTCTTAAATAAACAAACTGTTTCTCTGTGTGCTCTCCCACTTATGCTGTTTCTAAGAATAAGCTTTGTACCTGTTTTTATATTCTTGAAGCATTCTTGCTTTCAAATGGGGGCTACAGCCAAAGGGTCATTGCTTCTAGCCTCTAGTCACTGGTGACCCAGTGGTGAAGATTTCTGGTTTTTCACTCAGGTTACCCAGTTTCAGTTCCTGGGCAGGGAACTAAGATCTCTTAAGACCACTCCCTGCTATCTCTCCAAAATCAAGCTGGTGAAAAGGAGCCAAGAAATGAAAGATTTTGAGTAGATTCTAATATTCTGTGGCCTCTGTTATATAACTTTCACCTTGCTGCTGCTTCTTCCGCCTTTTCTGTAGAAAAAGACCTTGTCTTTCTATGTCTTCATATGTTTGTGTGTCTCACAACCCCACTCATTTCTCAGCTTTCTCCTATCCTTACCTCTGTTTTCCTTTCTGCCCCCTTGATTCTCTTCTTTATTTTACGGCACTCCCTCTTCCTTTTGTTCTGGAATTCCACCCTTTCTTGATATGCCACAGCCCTAGCAATATGAAAAAAAAAAAAATCTTCTAGGGCTCTTTCCAGGTGTTTCTGCTCTTGTTTGCCTGGGAATAATCCAACTAACTGTGTTAACTTGGCTGTAATGATTTGATCTGACAGGTCTGACACCAATTAGAAACTGCTTTTAAGGAATACTCATGTTGGGTCTTAACACGGGACAGCCATTTAAAAGTATGGCCTGCACCTAAAATATCTAATGCTGTTCAGAAACATAAAATAGACGGGAGATCACACCTGTCCTCAATGTGAAACACTTTTGGTCAACATTTTTGGAGACAGCGGTTGCTGCTGCTACTGCTGCTAAGTCGCTCCAGTAGTGTCCAACTCTGTGCGACCCCATAGATGGCAGCATGGTAACCAAAGAGAAAACCATACACCATCGAGTGTATGGTACTACAAATTAAATACCTTGAGAGAAGCAAAATGTCTTCCACCAGTACAAAAAAATCACTAAGATTATGAGTAGATATCAGAAAAATAGAAATAAAGAGAGGAAAAAAGTGACAGGGACCACAGCTATCATGTTTTGGCAAATGGACTGCTAATTACAAACAAAATCACCCTGTCCACACCCCTACCCCCAGCCCACCTGTTTTCATCAAGTGTGTTTGGATCAACAAGAAATTACCATGTTAGTAAACCATTATCCAACTCAATTTTAATAGATATTTGTGCAAAGAGCAAATGCAAACACATGTTCGACAAGGGTATAGTAAACTGATTCTCAGATCTGCCATGGATTGAAATCCAGATTTCTCTACCAGATGAACCTCATGAACAAGAAGTGCTGCCTAAGAGAACTCTGTAAAAGCTGGGCAAATTATGATTAAACAACAATGTCCTATGTATAGTATAGAGAGCTATATTCAGTATCCTATGACAAGTCCTAATGGAAAAAACATTTTAAAAGAATATATATATACACACTACTGAATCACTTTGCTGTATGGCAGTAATTAACACAGCATTGTAGATGAGCTATACTTCAATTAAATGGAAAAAAGTGGACAAATGAAAGTGTCACAGGGTGGCTATCCCATTGATTCTCTACTGCTATATCCATCCTTCCTCTTCCCCTAGGTAGCTACATCATCTGGATGCCAGATATTTTCAGAAAGGAATTTGATATAAGATCCTGAGATATATAAATAGCATGAATGTAACACATCTCACTTATGAGACCTGCTTCTAACAGTCTCTTATGAAGCAATTGCATCCTATTTCCTTTTATGTAAATTTTTGTTTCTGAATATACATCAGGCACTCAGTTCTACCTGTACTTTTTAGACAGGTCATGCTTAGCCAAGTCCTATGATTTAATGTGAGATGCTATGACATTAATAACTAGGGGCTGCAAGAAGTAACATAGCAGTGATCAATGACTTCTTGGTTGATGATTTTACAACGTGTGAAGTTGCTCAGTCGTGTCCGACTCTTTGTGACCCTGTGGACTGTAGCCCACCAGGCTCCTTTATCCATGGGATTCTTCAAGCAAGAATACTGGAGTGGGTTGCCATTTCCTTCTCCAGTGATCAACGGCTTCTTGGTTGATGGTTTTACAATAAGAGATATCAAATATCGAAGTCATTATACTTGAAACACCTCTGTTTTAGCACAACCCAAGAGAACAATGAGAATGATAGTGTCAGCATTTTTTAAGTGCCTAACGTATTCCAGGCCTCACTTAGGTTCTTTCTTTGGACCATCACAAAACTCCAAGAAAGTACATTTCATCTCTCAGTGTAAAATGTCAGATATAACCTTGATCCTCTGAAAGCCTATGACTTTGGGCAAGATCAAATACTTAGGGCTTCCATGGTGTCTCAGTGTTAAAGAATCTGCATGTCAGTGCAGGAGACCCGGGTGCCATCCCTAATCTAGGAGGATCCCACATGACACGGAGCACCTAAGCCCTTGCACTAAGACTATTGAGCCAGTGCTCTAAGGGAGCCCTGAAGCTGCTGCTGCTGACCCCATGCACTCTGTGCTCCACCACAAGCGAAGCCACTGCAATGGGAAGCCTGTGCACAACTAGAGTGTAGCCCCCACTCTCGGCACCTCGAGAAAAGCCCGTGAAGCAGTGGAGACCCAGCACAGACAAAAACAAACAAACAAAATTATCTACTTAGCAGGCTGTTGAACTGCTGTTGATATTCATATGCCAATGACACGGGATTTTTGATCTTCCTACTGCATCAGTCAGTGTGTCTTTTATTGGTATCTTTTATGTTTGGCTTCTTTAACACTAGCAAAAACACAAACTAGTAACAAAAATTTGTACATAATCAACTAAGGAAAAGTCTAATAAACTACTAAACAAAAGTGCATACCAGTTCAAACAAGATATGCAACAGGCACATCCATGAAACATCAGTAACCACAACATAAATAAGTACGGGACCTCTTGTTGGTGATTCTAACAGTTCCCACTATCATTGACAGGACTAGTAAGATAATGAGCAGATATAAAGTATTAAATGCATATAACCACACAGACCCCTTTTAAATTGCCAAGTCATTTTATTTTAAAATAACAACTTCGGAAAAGTTACAGGATTTTGTAACTATCAGAGTGATTATCGTTCATTCTTCCAGTAGGTGCCAATGTGATTTTCTCCATTTTGTGTGCTCTAGTCTGTATTTATTTGGCTTCAAGGGATTATTTTTCCAACAGTTTATTCTNACCCAAGGACAAAGCTAGTGGCAGAAGCTGAACTCTGCTGAAGTAAAGAGAAAAGGGGACCGCTCCTGAAGTCAAGGAAAACCTCCCTGCCTTCACATGTGCAGGAAGGCTCCTTAGGGGTCATAAAGGGTGGAGGTGCCACCCTGTAATAAGGGTGGACATACCCCCACAGGCTTCAGGAGTGGGATCCATCTTTGCAAAAACTTGCACAAGCATCCTAGGGCAGGGCTGGTGTGAAAGAAGATAACTGGCCGAAGGTAAACAAGGACCCAGAAGGACTGTCTCACTTAAGTAATCTAAATCTCCTCTTAACTGCGGTCTTCCTCATTAGAGAGGACAACCTCACGCTTTCTCTCTTTTCTCTCCCGATGTGTATTTCTGCTTTGTTTCTGTCTTAAATAAACAAACTGTTTCTCTGTGTGCTCTCCCACTTATGCTGTTTCTAAGAATAA
Source organism: Neotragus moschatus (assembly GCA_006410615.1). NCBI lineage: Eukaryota > Metazoa > Chordata > Mammalia > Artiodactyla > Bovidae > Neotragus > Neotragus moschatus. The sequence goes on along the minus strand of SJYA01001562.1, from coordinate 565,971 downwards.
GCTTTGTACCTGTTTTTATATTCTTGAAGCATTCTTGCTTTCAAATGGGGGCTACAGCCAAAGGGTCATTGCTTCTAGCCTCTAGTCACTGGTGACCCAGTGGTGAAGATTTCTGGTTTTTCACTCAGGTTACCCAGTTTCAGTTCCTGGGCAGGGAACTAAGATCTCTTAAGACCACTCCCTGCTATCTCTCCAAAATCAAGCTGGTGAAAAGGAGCCAAGAAATGAAAGATTTTGAGTAGATTCTAATATTCTGTGGCCTCTGTTATATAACTTTCACCTTGCTGCTGCTTCTTCCGCCTTTTCTGTAGAAAAAGACCTTGTCTTTCTATGTCTTCATATGTTTGTGTGTCTCACAACCCCACTCATTTCTCAGCTTTCTCCTATCCTTACCTCTGTTTTCCTTTCTGCCCCCTTGATTCTCTTCTTTATTTTACGGCACTCCCTCTTCCTTTTGTTCTGGAATTCCACCCTTTCTTGATATGCCACAGCCCTAGCAATATGAAAAAAAAAAAAATCTTCTAGGGCTCTTTCCAGGTGTTTCTGCTCTTGTTTGCCTGGGAATAATCCAACTAACTGTGTTAACTTGGCTGTAATGATTTGATCTGACAGGTCTGACACCAATTAGAAACTGCTTTTAAGGAATACTCATGTTGGGTCTTAACACGGGACAGCCATTTAAAAGTATGGCCTGCACCTAAAATATCTAATGCTGTTCAGAAACATAAAATAGACGGGAGATCACACCTGTCCTCAATGTGAAACACTTTTGGTCAACATTTTTGGAGACAGCGGTTGCTGCTGCTACTGCTGCTAAGTCGCTCCAGTAGTGTCCAACTCTGTGCGACCCCATAGATGGCAGCATGGTAACCAAAGAGAAAACCATACACCATCGAGTGTATGGTACTACAAATTAAATACCTTGAGAGAAGCAAAATGTCTTCCACCAGTACAAAAAAATCACTAAGATTATGAGTAGATATCAGAAAAATAGAAATAAAGAGAGGAAAAAAGTGACAGGGACCACAGCTATCATGTTTTGGCAAATGGACTGCTAATTACAAACAAAATCACCCTGTCCACACCCCTACCCCCAGCCCACCTGTTTTCATCAAGTGTGTTTGGATCAACAAGAAATTACCATGTTAGTAAACCATTATCCAACTCAATTTTAATAGATATTTGTGCAAAGAGCAAATGCAAACACATGTTCGACAAGGGTATAGTAAACTGATTCTCAGATCTGCCATGGATTGAAATCCAGATTTCTCTACCAGATGAACCTCATGAACAAGAAGTGCTGCCTAAGAGAACTCTGTAAAAGCTGGGCAAATTATGATTAAACAACAATGTCCTATGTATAGTATAGAGAGCTATATTCAGTATCCTATGACAAGTCCTAATGGAAAAAACATTTTAAAAGAATATATATATACACACTACTGAATCACTTTGCTGTATGGCAGTAATTAACACAGCATTGTAGATGAGCTATACTTCAATTAAATGGAAAAAAGTGGACAAATGAAAGTGTCACAGGGTGGCTATCCCATTGATTCTCTACTGCTATATCCATCCTTCCTCTTCCCCTAGGTAGCTACATCATCTGGATGCCAGATATTTTCAGAAAGGAATTTGATATAAGATCCTGAGATATATAAATAGCATGAATGTAACACATCTCACTTATGAGACCTGCTTCTAACAGTCTCTTATGAAGCAATTGCATCCTATTTCCTTTTATGTAAATTTTTGTTTCTGAATATACATCAGGCACTCAGTTCTACCTGTACTTTTTAGACAGGTCATGCTTAGCCAAGTCCTATGATTTAATGTGAGATGCTATGACATTAATAACTAGGGGCTGCAAGAAGTAACATAGCAGTGATCAATGACTTCTTGGTTGATGATTTTACAACGTGTGAAGTTGCTCAGTCGTGTCCGACTCTTTGTGACCCTGTGGACTGTAGCCCACCAGGCTCCTTTATCCATGGGATTCTTCAAGCAAGAATACTGGAGTGGGTTGCCATTTCCTTCTCCAGTGATCAACGGCTTCTTGGTTGATGGTTTTACAATAAGAGATATCAAATATCGAAGTCATTATACTTGAAACACCTCTGTTTTAGCACAACCCAAGAGAACAATGAGAATGATAGTGTCAGCATTTTTTAAGTGCCTAACGTATTCCAGGCCTCACTTAGGTTCTTTCTTTGGACCATCACAAAACTCCAAGAAAGTACATTTCATCTCTCAGTGTAAAATGTCAGATATAACCTTGATCCTCTGAAAGCCTATGACTTTGGGCAAGATCAAATACTTAGGGCTTCCATGGTGTCTCAGTGTTAAAGAATCTGCATGTCAGTGCAGGAGACCCGGGTGCCATCCCTAATCTAGGAGGATCCCACATGACACGGAGCACCTAAGCCCTTGCACTAAGACTATTGAGCCAGTGCTCTAAGGGAGCCCTGAAGCTGCTGCTGCTAGCCCCATGCACTCTGTGCTCCACCACAAGCGAAGCCACTGCAATGGGAAGCCTGTGCACAACTAGAGTGTAGCCCCCACTCTCGGCACCTCGAGAAAAGCCCGTGAAGCAGTGGAGACCCAGCACAGACAAAAACAAACAAACAAAATTATCTACTTAGCAGGCTGTTGAACTGCTGTTGATATTCATATGCCAATGACACGGGATTTTTGATCTTCCTACTGCATCAGTCAGTGTGTCTTTTATTGGTATCTTTTATGTTTGGCTTCTTTAACACTAGCAAAAACACAAACTAGTAACAAAAATTTGTACATAATCAACTAAGGAAAAGTCTAATAAACTACTAAACAAAAGTGCATACCAGTTCAAACAAGATATGCAACAGGCACATCCATGAAACATCAGTAACCACAACATAAATAAGTACGGGACCTCTTGTTGGTGATTCTAACAGTTCCCACTATCATTGACAGGACTAGTAAGATAATGAGCAGATATAAAGTATTAAATGCATATAACCACACAGACCCCTTTTAAATTGCCAAGTCATTTTATTTTAAAATAACAACTTCGGAAAAGTTACAGGATTTTGTAACTATCAGAGTGATTATCGTTCATTCTTCCAGTAGGTGCCAATGTGATTTTCTCCATTTTGTGTGCTCTAGTCTGTATTTATTTGGCTTCAAGGGATTATTTTTCCAACAGTTTATTCTTCAGTTTCTCCTTTCAAAATATCTTTTACATAGTAAAGGATACCTATAACTGTTGTAAGCAAAAAAAAAGAAACATGCATAAAGCAATAGAACAACTATTAAGTTTAGAGTCTCTAGTTCCAAGGCTCGAATACTTAGTTCTGTGTCAGGTGGAGGGCCACTATCTGCACTCCTGCCTGGTCCTCTCTCAGTACAATTTGGTGGTTTCCAACCTCGCTGACAGTGACAATTTTTGTTATTGTTGCACACCCCTCTCTAATTGCATTTCTTGACATCGCAGTCAAAACCCTGGTCTTGAAAAGAAGTACAACTTTGGTCCTTACAGTATGCTCCTGCACCATCCACTACAAGCCCCATTTATGGCACGTCTGTCCTGAAGTGGACATCATACCCAAAGCAGGTTTGTGGTGTAACATCCTTTACTATCGGAGAAAGCGATAGCACCCCACTCCAGTACTCTCACCTGGAAAATCCCATGGATGGAGGAGCCTGGTGGGCTGCATGATGTACAGGAATAGAATTTTAATTTTAATCAGTGCTTTCCTAATGTGAGGGAATGGAGGGAACTTTCTGCCATAAGGGTGGTATCATCTGCATATCTGGAGTGATGGGAAACTTCTGAATCTTGATTGGGGTGTGTTCAAGATGAACGTTTCCCTCCAGAGTCCACATGTTGAAANTCTTAGGAGAGAGAAAACCAAATTCCAGTCTGATACCAGGTTATATTCACTGTGATAACAATAGTTATTCACTTAGTCAGAGTAACAGAAGATTTCAAAGGCAGTCGACATCTTAAGAAAACTTTACCATGCACCCAACTTTTCTTAAGCAACCATGAACTGTTCTTTATATTAGCACTCTGTAGGTTGGTAAACATAAATCACCCAGAGCTCTTCATTTTATTTTCATTTTCTTTCCTTAAAAGTTTCTTCACGTAAAGTGACTTTCCCTGTTGACGAATTTGCAATAGATGTAAAAAGAATGTTCTACTTATTGTTGATGATTCTTAAGACCTGTCCATATTAATTAGATTAACAAACATTAATACCAGGTCTTAATTTAATATTGAATATTTCCTAGTTCATGTGAACCTAAAATTCATTCAGTTTAATTGCTCTGTATTTAGAATTGTTTGATTTGTAAGCACTTTTCTTTAGGCCCGTTAAATTAGAACTCATTTACAAAATAACCTCAGCAGTAGGATTCAAAGACAAAACACACACTGAGACATAGATTACTCCACACAGAAAGAGCTCTCATAGTTTTCCACTTGAGATTTAAAATATCTCTTTGCACTAGTATTTTCTTCCTTGGGTTGAAGTTCTACTAATTTGTCCAAGGCTGAAGTCTCAGGCAGTGTGGGCTTTGTATGTCAAGGATGTGGTAACAGTTAACTTCAGGTTTTTTCCTAGGCATGTTTCTCAAGTCTGAAAGAAGTATTTTAACAAGCTAGCTCTCTCTAATTGCACATGCAGAAAGAACCGGTTTGTAATTTCAAAAAGGTTTCATTTTGACCAGTTTTCTCCAGAGTCTGAAGAGTATTATGACCAGTCTTTTTCCTTCTGCATCATAGCCTCATAGCTAAACTTTAAATCAGAAAGTGCTCAGATTGTTTCAGATGACAGGTGCAGACTGACTGATAAGATGTTGTCCCCGGAGAGGTTGACCCTCTGGGGAGGTGGGGTCTTACTTTGACCAGAAGAATCAGAAGGAGTAAGAAAACTTGCAGGAGTGGGGGCAGCTTGCTTTCCCTTCCTTCCTCACCACATGCCCTGAGAGGTAGGAGAAGTTAGAAGGAGATTTTTTTTTAGAATGTTCAGAGAGTTTTTTCAGGCTTCTGATTACAGACAGAGTAGGGGATGGGGAGATAAGGCAGCAACAGAAAGACACATACAACATGAGTCTTTCAGATTTGGATTCTGACTTCTTGCCATGAAGGAGTTTAGTGTGCCATTAAGAGGCCATTTTTCTTTGGCCTCTCAATTTGTGTTGGGGCTAGGAAAAGAAAATGAGCCTTTTCTTTTTGAGGTTTCTAGCATCAAATTTTTTCCAGTTCCCTAGAATGTAGGTGAGAGGTGGGTCTGAGGGAGTTTCCCTCTCTCACCAAAACCCATTCTTAGCCTATATGCCATAGAATGGGGGTGCTGAGAGTCACCAGCCATAGAAAGGAATCCCTTTTGTCCCAGGGAGCCCTCCCTGAAACTGAGACACCATGTGACTAATGGCACAAGTGGCCGATTATCCCAACAATCAGACAGTGAGAGGGAGCTCTGAGCATGCAGTTAAGGCACAAACTGTGAGACAAGATACCATGCAACTTGGGCAGGAAAAGATAGGAGAGAGAGATTACCAGAACCAACCTGGTGACTCACCCTTTGGCGATTCCCTGAAACATGGAGGCACTTTTTAGAATGACTCACAGGCAACTCCCAGACTTCTGTGTATCAATCCAGACCAAGGGAGGAAAAGTGAACATAACAGGGAAGACAGGCAGGATCTGTATTGTGGTTCTGCCGGGAAGGCAGCAGTCAGGGGTGAATGGGCTCAGTGTTTTGTTTGAACCCATATGTGCCTGACATTGCACAGAAACTGTCTAGCTGGGGGCAGATGTCCTAGTAGCCTTGTCCATTCTATGACTGCCTTATCCTGTCTTGGGAGTATTCAAGTGGCAGGGGCACTAATGGCTTTTAAGTGCCTGACCTGTGCTTGCAGTTTTAATTGGCCTGGTCCTCAGCTTAAGGGAGAATGAGGAAAGGAGGGCCCTCACCCTTTTGGGTGGCAGTTACTGGGGCAGAGTGGACTTTGGGACCTTTGGAACATGCCAGAGAGTACCCCTGGCCAGAGTTCCTCAATTGCTTCCACAGACACTGGCCTATTCACAAGGGGTTTGAAGAAATGAGAGAAGAAAAGAGAGTAGGGGAAAAACCCCCTGAGAATCCCCATATGGGCCACTCAATGTTGTGATCTGTGCCTGGGTTGGAAAAAAAATTCCCAATACAGAGTAGTTTAGAAAGGAATGAGTTCATTAAGAAAAAGCGCAGAGAAAACGAGGGTGCTGCAAGCACACCGGGTGGCCTTCTGCCAGACCAGGGAAAGTTTACGCTTTTCGTGGGTTCGTAGCCAATTGTCATAGTCTCAAGACAGAGAACATTCCTGCCAGAAGGGTGGCATTAGAGAACTGCTCAGGATGGGTGTTTTTGTCTGTTATGGGATCAAGGAGCTGGCTGGTTTACACCAGGGGAGCTCCTGCAAAGATTGCTGTGTGACTCAGTCGCGTCCTGATGACCATGGTGCAGGGCTCCACACCTGTGGAACCTATAGCTTTCCACAGACAGCAACAATTAACACAGCATAAAAAGTATATTTCAGTAAAAAGAGGAGAAAAATTTGGACAAATCAAAATGTCACAGGGTGGCTATCTTGTCGATTCTCTACTGCCATATCCATCCTCTCCCCTTAGGTAGTTACCCTCATCTGAACTTTATATTTATAGAAATGGATTTGCCCCAAGGACTGAGACATATAAATACCATGAATATAACATATATCACTTATGAGACCCGCTTCTAACAATCTCTTATGAAGCAATTGCTTCCTGCCTCCTTTTGTGTAAATTTTGTATCTGTACATACAAAAGGCACTCAATTACACCTGTACTTTATAAACAGGTTGTGCTTAGGCAATTCCTATGATTTTAAGTGTGAGATGCTATGACGTTGATAACTGGGGACCACAAGTAGTGATGGAGCAGTGATCAATGTCTCCTTGTGTGTTGGTTTTAAATTAAAGATAGCAAATGCCAAAGTCATTATACTTTGAATACTTCTGTTTCAGCACAACCCAAGAGAACAATGAGAATGATAGACACAGCATTTATTAAGTGTGTAACATATTCCAGGCCCCTCTTAGGTCCCTTCTTTGGACTATCACAAAACTCCAGAAAGGTACATTTCATCTTTCAGTGTAAAATGTCGTATATAACCTTGATCCTCTTAAAGCCTATGGCTTTGAGCAAGATCATACTTAGCAGAGTGTTGAACTGCTGTTGATATTCACATGCCTGTAACATGGAATTTTTTACCTTCCTACAGCATCAGTTAAGGTATCTTTTATGCTATCTTCAAGTTAAGTTTATTTAACGCTAGCAAAAACATGAACTGGTAACAAAAACCTAGTACATAATCAACTAAGCAAAATCCTAATAAACTACTAAACACACGCATACCAGTTCTAACAAGATGTGCTGCAGGCACATCCATGAAACATTAGTAACCACAAAATAAGTAGAGGCCCTCTTGTTGGTTGGCATCTAACAGTTCCCATTATCATTGAGAGGAGTAGTAAGACTAAGACCAGATATAAAATATTAAATGCATTTAACCACACAGACTCCTTTTAAATTGCCAAGTCATTTTATTTGAAGATAACGACTTGGGAATTATCAGTGTGATTATTGGTCATTTCTCCCAGTAAGTGCCAATGTGATTTTCTCCATTTTATGAACTCCAGTTTTATTTACTTGGGTTCAAGGGATTATTACTCAACACTTTCATCTCCCTTTTCAAGTACATCTTTTACATAGTAAGTGGCGCCTATAAATGCTGAAAGGGAAAGAAGGCAAAGGCGAAGAAGCAGCAGAGCTAATGCTGTGTTTAGACTCAGCCTTAGACTGGCTCGAATGCCTACTTCTCTGTCAGGTGGAGGGCCACTATCTACACTGCCACCTGGTCCTCTCTCAGTACAATTTGGTGGTTTCCAACCTTGCTGACAGTGACAGTGTTTCTGGCTGTTGCACACCCCTCTGTAATTGCATGTCTTGACATTGCAGTCAAAACCCAGGTCTTGAAAAAAAGTACAATTTTGGTCCTTACAGTATGCTCCGGGGCCACATGTTGCACCATCCACTACAAGCCCCATGTCTGGCACGTCTGTCCCAAAGTGGGCATCATAGCCAAAGCAGGTTTGTGGTGTAACATCATGTACTATTATTTGATGAAACACAGTGTGCTCCCCACCACCAGGAATTTCCTTCACGTTGCTACAGTGCAGCATTCCACACTTGACATCATCTTGTTCACATGGAACAGGTCTTCCTCCTCCTCGAGTCACCTTCACACCACAGTTTCCAAATCGGTCACCCCTGATATTCAATACTTCATAGCATGATGACGCAGCCTCTTTTATGTTATAGCCAAAGAGGGCTTGACACTGTAAATCACGGTCACTACAGTTTCCCTTCACACAAACAGCTGACGGTGAACACGGGGTTCCATCCTGGATATAAGTGTCAGCTGGACAGTCATGTGTCTTCCCATTACAGTATTCTGGTAAATCACAAATACCAAGAGTATCTCTGCAAATATATCCAGGATAAGCATATTTACAGTTTCTGCAGCAACCTCCATAGTCACAATTACTGCCAAGGCTGAGGACACAGTTGGAATTGCAACACCGATCCCAAGAACAGTCTTTGAAGGTGCCACAGTCACATTCTTCATTGGGATCTATCTTCTTGTCGCCACATCGTCTTGATATATAAGGAAAATTATTGTATGGTACATATGGACGACTCAAACACGTATCCCACGAATGTAACCGTAGGTGAATTTTCTCAAAAGTACAATTGCTCATCATATCTAGAAGACCAGGGTTAGGATTCATGAGACAGTGTCGTCTCCGAAAACACTGACAACCTGGACCATCATGATTGCAACCCAGTACATGACCTATCGCATGTGCTCCAATAGTTGCAGTTAAAAATAGGTGGTATCTTACAGCATATACATATGATGCTCCCCAATTGGGATTGCATGCTCCGTTAAAGCTGCTACCATAGGAGGCCCCAGCAATTTTATGTCCTGTTATAAGCAATGAAGTATCATGAGGAATTTCATTAAACCATCCCCAATATTTCCATAAACCAAAATCAGTTACTGCCTTTGAAACAGTTCGAAATTCATACAGATTCATCATGTCCATGCCATCCCATATGCATAAAACACGTATCAAAACCTGAAGTTGGCCCTGGTAATAAATGCTGTGCATTATGTTATTCATAATAACTACATTCTCTGTTATACGTGTCAAATTATGGTTCTGAACAGCTAATGAGTTCGAAACTGTATAGTGAACTTTCAAGGCTTTCCTGTGTGGCCACCACAAATACACAGTGCCTGCTCTAGGCATTTCAGAAATCACTGCCTCCTCATACTCTTGATCTGTCCCTTTCTCTTCAGCCTCACATTTCTCGTCCTCTGCTGCTGTTTTCTGTGTCACAAGCTGAGAAATCAGATGCTCAAATTTGGAAGAAGCCTCCAATGGTTTGATTTCGTAAGTGAAGTCGTCCAGCTGCAGCATGCCACGCAGACCCCCATAGCAGGTGTCCAGGGTGCCCATGGACCCAGGAACCCCTTCCAGGTAGCTAAAGTAGTAACAGTCTCGGGGGATATAAGGGTAGTTCTCCTGCATGGCACCTTGGTCGTTATCGGTGATAACAGGAAAATGTCTGGGCAGCAGGTTCTTCTTGACTCTCAAGTGAACCACATGTCTTTGGCCACTGAAGCGAATCTTGTAGGAGAGCTGGCCTTGTCTCTCAATTCCACCCACTCTGTGGGACACCTTCCTGGGAATCACAATTTCAGAAGAAGTGAAGCGCCATCCTGGTGGGTCATGGGAACAGCAGGTTGGAAACAGGAATAGCCAGAGCAGAGGCAGCCAGAGATCACCTCTCAGGTGGGCCTGGGTCCAGGCACGCCCCATGAGTGAGGCAGTTTGTGACCAAAGAAAATGCACTGCGGTGGGAAGCAGGCAAGACTATCCCTGGAGCAGCAACTTTTAGACAGCAGGCTGGTCCTGAGGAGAGCAGAGACAGACTAGAGGCTGGGCAGCCCCAGAGAGGTGGGGGAGGGAGGGCAAGCTCTTACATAACAATGTGTCCTCATGAAAGGGAGGGGCTGTGCCAAGTGGTCCTAGAGGTCCTAACACAGGGGTGTTAGGGAAGACAAAACACAGCAGAAATGAGGGAAAACAGAGTGCATATCTGGACTGAGTGGTTCCATGGTCCTTTGGAAAAGCCACAGGGGAAGAATCAGGGTGTTTGGTGCAATTTTGAGACAGTGATTGACTTTTTGCCCTCAAACCAAAATGAGACAAGGCTTCAATTTGTAATGAAACTACAAAATGGAGAAGAGAGTGGAAGCTTCTTTTAGTCAGACTTTTGAGGAGAGAATCAAATTCTTTCATACTTTACAAACGTGGGATGTGTTGGCGGTGATGAGTGGAACAGAACAATAGTGTCATGAGTAGAAATGTTTGGGTGGACAATAATAGTTCCTTATAAAGTTAAAATTATGCCCGCCCTGTGTCTCGGTGATTCTAGCCATAGGAAGTTACCACAATGATTCTATATACATATTCATAACAGCATTGTGCTCGAATTTATTCCACAGACTGGAAACAAGCAAACAGTACTGGACAGATGAATGACAGACAAACAGGCCTATTCGTTCAGTGGGAAAATCCTCAGTAAATCTGAACAAGTTTCTGGTAAGTGTACCATCATGGATGTATCTCATCGATAACATGATAACAGAAAGAAAGCAGACCAAAGAGGCTTTACATAGGACTTCTTTTGTACAACGTTCTGGAATAGTCCAAAATAACGTACGGGAATAGAATTTTAATCAGTGCTTTCCTGATGTGAGGGTATGGAGGGATGGAGGGAACTTTCTGGAGTGATAGGAAACTTCTGAATCTTGATTGGGGTGTGTTCAAGATGAACGTTTCCCTCCAGAGTCCACATGTTGAAATCCAATCCCCCGCCCCAGGTGATGGTATTAGCAGCTGGGGTCTTTGGGAGGTGATTGGTGCTTTTACAAAGAGGCCTCAGACAGATCCTTCANGGAAACTTCTGAATCTTGATTGGGGTGTGTTCAAGATGAACGTTTCCCTCCAGAGTCCACATGTTGAAATCCAATCCCCCGCCCCAGGTGATGGTATTAGCAGCTGGGGTCTTTGGGAGGTGATTGGTGCTTTTACAAAGAGGCCTCAGACAGATCCTTCAACCCTTCTGCCCTGTGTGTTTCCAGTGAGAAGGTGCCATCTATGAACCAGGAAAGGGTTCTCCAGACACTAAATTTGCTGGCGTCTTGATCTTGGTCTTACTAGCCTTCAGAACTATGAGAAATATTTTTGATTATTAACCACCCAGCCTAAGGTATTTTATTATCGTATTCTCAACACACTAAGACTGGATGGTACTTACAAGTCAAACCTCAACAAGCTGCATCATTAAACCTGAGTATTTCATTGTATATGCTGAGTGTACCTCGAAAAGTTGATTTACTTAAAAAGTTCTGACTTGAAAAAGTTCTCTTTTTAGTTCCTTACAGAATAATGAATCATAATCTGATCATCACTGTTTCATACATCTTTCTGCTTTCAAAAATCATTTCTGCATTGAATTGCCTGTAAGTGAACTCAACTCAAACTAAGGAAGTTACCATGAGCAATTTATCTCGCCTGATTTCTCTTTTTGTGGATCATATCTTTAAGTTGGAACCAGTAATAAGGACATTAACATTTAGAACAGGAGAATGTCCTATTGCATACATGTGATGTATGCAACACTGAAGGATTTTTTAAAAATTAGTGCACTCTCTTGCCTTGAAAATCCCATTGGATAGAGGAGGCTGGTAGGCTTCAGTCCATGGGGTCGCTAAGAGTTGGACACTTTCACTTTTCACTTTCATGCATTGGAGAAGGAACTGGCAACCCACTCCAGTGTTCTTACCTGGATAATCCCAGGGACGGGGGAGCCTGGTGGGCTGCCGTCTATGGGGTCGCACAGAGTCGGACATGACTAAAGTGACTTAGCAGCAGCAGCAGCAGCAGGTCTATTCAAAAAGATACAAGTATGCTTGAACTCAGCTTGAAGTCAATTCACCATGAAAAGAATAGGTAACCTCCTATTTTTTAACTGAAGTGTGATTGATTTATTATATTGTATTGTTTTCAGGTGTACAACATAGTGATTCAATATTTTTATGGATTATATTCATTGGAAGTTGCTCCCCTTTAAATATGCGATGCCAGATGCCACTCCCTTCTGGCTCCAAAGTTTCCACAGAAAAGTCAGCTGATGGCGTTTTGAATTAGTGTTTTCCTTTTCTTCTTCTATATATCCAGGTGTGGAGTTGCTGGATCATGTGGTGAATTTACTTTTAATCTTCTGGTAATCCTCCCTACTGTTTTCCATAGTATACCGATTTACATGCCTAACAACAGTGCACAACGGTTCCTTTTCCTCTGTATCCTCACTAACACTTGTTGTTCCTGTTCTTTTTGATGATAGCTCTTCTGAGAAGTTCATGAAGTCATCTCTCATTGTAGTTTTGATTTAAATTTCCTCAGATTAGCGATATTCAACACCTTTTCATCTGCATATTGGCCATTAGTGTTTCTTTCTTGGAGAAATGTCTTTTCAGGTCTTCTGCCCATTTTCTAATTGGGTCATTTGGTTTTCTATTTGATGTTGAGTTATTATATACTTTACATAGTAATCCTTTATCCATCATTGTATCNTCAGATTAGCGATATTCAACACCTTTTCATCTGCATATTGGCCATTAGTGTTTCTTTCTTGGAGAAATGTCTTTTCAGGTCTTCTGCCCATTTTCTAATTGGGTCATTTGGTTTTCTATTTGATGTTGAGTTATTATATACTTTACATAGTAATCCTTTATCCATCATTGTATCTCCAAATAATTTTTCCCATTCAGTAGATTGACTTTTAGTTTTGTGAATAGTTTACTGCACTCTGCAAAAGCTTTTAAGGTTAATTAGGCCCGATTTACTTATTTGTGCTTTTGTTTCTTTTGCCTTAGGAGACAGATTCAAAAGAATACTGCTGTGATATTTTTCAAGGAGCGTTATTTCCATATTCTCTTCTAAGTGTTTTTGTTTATGGTTTAGGTCTTTAGACCATTTAGAGTTTATTTTTGTATACGGGGTGAGGAAATGCTCTTGTTGGTGTACAGATAGAAAAGTCGCTCAGTCATGTCTGACTCTTTGCGACCCCGTGGACTCTACAGTCCATGGACTTCTCGAGGCAAGAATACTGGAGTGGGTAGCCTTTCCCTTCTCCAAGGNGGCCTCTCAATTTGTGTTGGGGCTAGGAAAAGAAAATGAGCCTTTTCTTTTTGAGGTTTCTAGCATCAAACTTTTTTTCCAGTTCCCTAGAATGTAGGTGACAGGTGAGTCTGAGGGAGTCTCCCGCCCCCTCCAAAACCCATTCTTAGCCTATATGCCATAGGATGGGGGTGCTGAGAGTCACGAGAGTCACCAGCCATAGAAAGGAATCCCTTTTGTCCCAGGGAGCCCTCCCTGAAACTGAGACATCATGTGACTAATGGCACAAGTGGCCGATTATCCCAACAATCATATCAGACAGTGAGAGGTAGCTCTGAGCATGCAGCTAAGGCACAAACTGTGAGACAAGATACCATGCAACTTGGGCAGGAAAAGATAGGAGAAAAAGACATTACCAGAACCTACCCTGAAACATGAGGCACTTTTTAAAATGATTCAGAGGTTATCCAGGGATCATTACATCAGTTTCAGAGGAGGGGTCTCTAGTGCCTGCAGGATCTTGTCATGCCCTGTCAGAACTGCCTCACTCCTAGGCTCCTCTACTCTCCCAGCAGGACAGACAACAATAGCCTCCCTTCCATAAGGTACAGGCAGCTGGCTTTGGCAGTGTCCACACTGGGCAGTCTCTATCAATGTGCAAATTCCACCCAGATTTTGAAGGATGGAGATTATTGGAGCCAAGGGCCCATTACCTTTGGGAAGCAGGGCTCCATAGAGAACATACAATAGGGTACTGCCCAGCAGACCCATGAGGGCAGGCCACTTCAGAACCCCAGACTAGTAGAACCATTGCACATTATTTCAGCCATGGGCATTTGACTGTAGCCCATGAGAAGTACAGTGTAGGCTATGCTCTGCAAAGTGATGGGGTAGGCCTCTAGGAGTTGTGGGTGTCCAACCCAGAACTACCACCCCAGTGTGTCTGGGAGGCAAGACCTCCACTCCAGTGGGTCAGGGAGTGGGACAAAATCCCCAGTGTGCCTGGAGGGAGGAAAGAACATGGAACCAAAAAGGATTAATTATTCTCTTGCTTTAAGATTTTAGATATATGTGGAAACTGTCAGTCCTTTCTTCCCTCCTATTTCTCCCTTTTGGAATGGGAGTGTCTATCTTATGCCTGTCCCACCATTGTATTTTTGAAGCATATAATTTTGGTGACTTTTTACAAAAATTATTCAGGAAGTTCCCTGGTAGCCTAGTGGTTAGGATTCTAGGCTTTCACCGCTGTGACCCGGGTTCAATCCCTGATCAGGGAACTGAGATCCTACAAGCCATGCTGAGTGGCCAAGAAAAAATTATTCAGGGATATCCATATATAGTTGAAAGATAAAGATTGAGGCTTTCACAGAAAGTGGTTTGAATTTATCTGGGCCATTATGTGACTGATGTCATCTTTTAATCATCTTTTCTTCCTATTTTTTCCCGTCAGGATCTCCTGGTGTCCAGTGTAGCAGCTCACTTATTTTTGAGTGATATAAAGTTCTGGAGACGTATAAGTCTGAGAAAAGGATGCCATCATGTTTCAGGTTCTGACGCGTGCTGTCTTCAGGGTTGCCAACTGCCGAATCCTCCTTGTATCTCTGCATGGCTTAAAGAGATGTGTGTGTGTGTCCCATAATTTATTGCACCTTGAAGATCCTACAGTGTAGACTCTTCTCACAGGGAAGTGTCTTTCAGAGAGAGAACCATTATCCATATGACTTGTTCATTTCCATTGACAGCTGGAATCTTCCTCTTGGATTTCTCATTCCTGACTTCCCATGTGTACATGTGGTAAAACATTGTACGTGGTGATGTGATGTGAGGGCTAGACACCCGAGGGCAGCATAACACGTTGAGGCTGCCCTTGTTAAAACACTGCAGGAAGCATGCTGCGGGAGAAGGCCCCAAGGCCATAACATGACACATCCCCATTAGATTTCCAAACTGGCAGTGACTCAGGCACATACTCACTACAGTCATGGGAAGTCACTCACAGTTTTAAAAAATATTTTCGTTTCCACTTCCAAGGTAATCAAAGGAGGAAAAAGAGAAGTTACTATGTTATCAGAGAGTGGAAGGTATTTTGGTGAATAATATAAAGCATTTACAGTTTGGCACTGTGTCACCTTATATATGACAGGATGTTGTAGTGAGACATATGAATATTCCAATAAAACTGCTGTGATTATAGCCTCTTTCTCCTAATAGACCCCCACATTTTTTTCACATAAAAACTAACAGTATTTGAATGTTGATATTTTTATTCCCATTTTGCCAAAAAGAAAAAATAAAACACGAATAATCTACCTGGTGAGAAAAAAATTGATAACAACAAAAAAAAATCACAAAAGAAAACAATAAGTCTTTATTCACCAAGAGCTGCTGCTGCTGCTAAGTCGTTTCACTCGTGTCCAANATTCCTGACTTCCCATGTGTACATGTGGTAAAACATTGTACGTGGTGATGTGATGTGAGGGCTAGACACCCGAGGGCAGCATAACACGTTGAGGCTGCCCTTGTTAAAACACTGCAGGAAGCATGCTGCGGGAGAAGGCCCCAAGGCCATAACATGACACATCCCCATTAGATTTCCAAACTGGCAGTGACTCAGGCACATACTCACTACAGTCATGGGAAGTCACTCACAGTTTTAAAAAATATTTTCGTTTCCACTTCCAAGGTAATCAAAGGAGGAAAAAGAGAAGTTACTATGTTATCAGAGAGTGGAAGGTATTTTGGTGAATAATATAAAGCATTTACAGTTTGGCACTGTGTCACCTTATATATGACAGGATGTTGTAGTGAGACATATGAATATTCCAATAAAACTGCTGTGATTATAGCCTCTTTCTCCTAATAGACCCCCACATTTTTTTCACATAAAAACTAACAGTATTTGAATGTTGATATTTTTATTCCCATTTTGCCAAAAAGAAAAAATAAAACACGAATAATCTACCTGGTGAGAAAAAAATTGATAACAACAAAAAAAAATCACAAAAGAAAACAATAAGTCTTTATTCACCAAGAGCTGCTGCTGCTGCTAAGTCGTTTCACTCGTGTCCAACTCATAGACGGCAGCCCACCAGGCTCCCCTGTCCCTGGGATTCTCCAGGCAAGAACACTGGAGTGGGGTGCCATTTTCTTCTCCAGTGCATGAAAGTGAACGTGAAAGTGAATTCGCTCAGTCGTGGCCAACCCTCAGTGACTCTCAGCGACCCCATGGACTGTAAGCCCACCAGGCTCCTCCATCCATGGGATTTTCCAAGCAAGAGTACTGGAGTGAGGTGCCATTGCCTTGTCTGTCACCAAGAACTGTTGACTGCTAAAATCACTTAAATTGGATATGTCAGTGGGATTTTACCAATAAAGTAATTCCTACAGTTACAGAATATTAAAAACATACACAAGTGCTGTTTTTATACACAGCGTAACTGAAATATAGTTTAACCAATGGTTTACAAGGTAGTCAAATACCACAACAGCAAACCATGGAAGGAGTCATGAATTATATATTTTCTACACGTCTGCAAAGCTTTCAGCTGGGACCAGTTTTGTGTTTTTATCTTTGAAGGATGACTGCTGTAAAATGACGATATTCATTAGCTTGCCCTCTAAAAAGCAATAAGCTTAATTTATAGAATGAACAAATGAACAAATTTTCTATTTTTCTTAAAGTATAATACAATTCCTTTATTTAAGTGGAGGGTATAGGAGGTGAAAACCCATTGTCTGGATCTACCTCTTACTTGAGGGATGAGGGTTCTGAGGCCCAGAGAAGGGAAGTAACTTGGTCAACTCAGCAAGGTCTGTGATTCCCAGTTCAGAGAGACCTGGAGCTCTGGGATGGTCCTTACCCCCTGAGTCGTAACATTGTAACAGACTTGCTCTGGATGAGTATGTAGAAGTTTGAAACTCTTGGATCCTATCCATACCTCAGGTACAGTTTCTCTTCTTTTCCAGGAGATAAGGGTCACTTGTGTTGAATGGCTTCCCAGGGAGCTGATCTCTGTATAGCAACTCTGAGATGCATTCTTTATACCTTCACCAAAAATCTCCCTGCACTGTTCATGATGGCTATTACAGCTNTGAGTGAACTCTTCTCATGAGGTGGCCAAAGTATTGGAGTTTCAGCTTTAGCATCATTCCTTCCAAAGAACACCCAGGACCAATCTCCTTTAGAATGGACTGGTTGGATCTCCTTGCAGCCCAAGGGACTCTCAAGAGTCTTCTCCAACACCACAGTTCAAAAGCACTGGAAAAACCATAGACTAACTCATGAGCTACAGTGAGAGCACACCAGGGGTCTCCTTTGAAATTATTAACTACAGTTGAGTAAAGGACAACATATTCCTGCCACATATGCTATAGCAAGGACACTTAGAAGTGAACCATTATCGAAAATATGTACAGCATCATACTGTAGCTGGGAAAGACTGCTTTGTATTCTCTGTCTTTATTAGTAATTTGTGTCATCTCTGTCTGTTTTTAGTGTGGAAAGTTTATAAGTTACTGATATTTTCAAAGAACCAGCTTTGGTTCCATTGATTTTTCTCTATTAATTTTCAGTTTCATTATTTTCTGCTTTATTTAGTTTCTTCTCTTCTGCTCACTTTGGGTTAAATTAGGTAGCAGATTAGTACAGGCCTTCTTTCTGATATATGCAATCAGTGTTATAAATTTTCATAAATACTAAATACTGCTTTCACTGCACCCCATTAATTTTGAAAAGCTGTGGGATTTCCATCTTTGGAACTTGTTATGTTTCAGAATGTATTCTACTTGGTAAATGTTACATATGAGTTTCGGAAGAATGTGTTCTGTTTTTGAATGAAATATTTTATATATGTCAATTATATCCAGTTGATTGATGGAGTTGAGTTCATCTATATCCTTCCTTACTAATTTTCTGCTTGCTGGGTCTGTTGTTGTTGTTCACTTGCCCAGTCCTGTATCACTTTTTGTGACCCCATGGACTGTAGCACGCCAGGCCTCTCTGTCCCTCACCATCTCCCAAAGTTTGCCCAAGTTCATGTTCATTGCATTGGTGATACCATCCAGCCATCTCATCCTCTGACGCCTCAGTCTTTCCCAGAATCAGGGGCTTTTTCAATGAATCATCTGTTCACATCAGATGACCAAAATACTGGAGCTTCAGCTTCAGCATCAGTCCTTCCTGGTTTGATTTCTTTGCTGTCCTAGGGACTTTCAGGAGTCTTCTCCAGCATCACAGTTCGATGGTATCAATTCTTTGGTGTTCTGCCTTCTTTATGGTCCAGCTCTCACAACCATAAGTGACCACTGGGAAGACCACAGCCTTGACTATACGGACCTTTGTTGGAAGAGTGATGTCTCTGCTTTTCAACACACTGTTTAGGTTTGTCATCACTTTTCTGTCAAGAAGTAATTGTCTTCTGATTTCACAGATGCAGTCACTGTCTGCAGTGATTTTGGAGCCCAAGAAGAGGAAATCTGTCACTACTTATACCTTTTCTCCTTTAATCTGCCATGCAGTAATGGGGAGAGATGCCATGATCTTATTTTTTTTTAATATTTAATCTTAAGCCAGCTCTTTCATTCTCCTGCTTCACCCTCATCAAGAAGATCTTTTGCTGGGTTTACCGATCACTAATAGAGAAATGACATCTCCAATATATAATAATGCACTTGTCAGTTTCTTCTTGCAGGTTTATCATTGTTTTCATCTAAGTATTTTGCTGCCCTATTATTAGAGATATACACATTAAGAATTGTCATGCCTTTTGGAGAACTGACCACTTTATCATTATTTAGTGCTCCTTTGTATACCTGATCATTTTCCCTGCTCTGAATTCTGCTTTGTTTGAAATTAATATAGCTATTCCAGCATAGTTTTGATTAGTGTTAGCATAGTATCATTCTTCATCCTGTTACTCTTTATCAGTGTCTTAAAGTATGTTTCTTGTAGACAACATATAGCTGGGTCTTGTATTTTATATACTCTTATAGCTTCTTTCTTTTAAAATGTATATTCACATTTAAAGTGATTATTGATATATTTGGTTAATATCTACCATATTTATGTTTTCTGTTTATTGCTCTTGTTCTGTTTTGCCTTTTGTGGTTATAATTCTGAAAAATTTTCTCATTCAAATGAAACCTACAAAACTTAGTCCCTTGAGCCATTTTCCATTCCCTTTACAGTATAATTGTGTTAAATATTTCTTCTCTGTATATTGAAAACTACATTAGACAATATTATATTTGCTTTAGCTACTAAATATAATTTATAAAATTCAAGAGGAAAAAGAAAGTCCCTTGTATTTACCCATATTTTAACTCTTTCATCATCCTTCTTCCTTCCTGAATTAAAAGATGCCTTGTTTTATAATTTTTGTTCTATTTCAAAACTTTTCTTTAGCCATTGTTTCAAGCAGGTCTGCTAGTGACAAATTCTCTTAATTTTCCTTCATCTGAGTATGTCTTGGTTTCCTCAGCATTCCTGATGAGTATTTTCAGTGGATATAAAATTCTGTATTGATATTTTAATTCTTGTGAAATATTTTGCTATTTCCTTCTGGCCTATGTGGTTTCTAACAAGAAATCTGCTATTTTTCAAATTGTTTCTCCCCTGAGCAGTAAGTTTGGGCAATATAAAGTTTCTCTTAAAGTACTTTCAAGATTTTTTCTTTGTCTTTTAGTTTTCACAATATGATTATGATGTGTCCCGGCATCTTCCTTGGGTATATACTGTTTGTGATTCTGAGCTTCTTAATCTGTAGGCTATGACTTTTGCCAACTTTTAAAAATCTTCAGTCATTATTTGAGTACTTGGAATCCCTGCCCTATTCTTCTCTCCTTCTGTAACTGGGACAACACGAATCTTATATCTTTTGTTATAGTCCTAGAGGTTACACATTTTTTTCCACTTTATTTTTTCCTCTCTGCTTTTCAGATTTAGCAGTAATTCTTTCTCTGTGTTCAGTTTCACTACTTATTTCCTCTGTTAACTCTATTTTATTTTCCAGCCCAGCCATTGACTTTGTGCCTTCAGATTTTGTATTTTTCAGTTATAAATTTCCATTATTTTCTTTTAAAAAAATATCCTACACTTCTTTGGTAGGACTTCATTTTCCCGAAATTTTCTACTTTTTCCAATTGTTTTGATCATCCTTGTCATTGTTCATTGGCACGTTTTTATGTTGGCTACTTTAAAATTCTTACCAGATAATACCAACATCTGCATCATCTCAGAGTTGGCATCTGTTGATCGTTTTTTCTCCTTCAAGTTGAAACTTCTATACTTCTTTATATGACAAGTGAATTTTCATTGTATTCTGAACATTTTGGCTGTTATATTTTGAGGCTTTAGATCTTATATAAATACCAGGACCCCTCTGACAGTTCACTAGCAGAGGAAGAGAAATATTTCATTGTTATTGCTATGATGATACATGCTCAGGTCTCCATTCTGTTTCTGTTGATGTGCTGAGGAGAAGGGGAACCTCATATTGTTAAAGTATGGAGCACAATTAATTTCCCCTCTTGGTCTCTGCTGACAGCACCCTGACTGGGAAATTTAAGAATTCCACTGCCCAAGTGGTCTCCAAAAACACTGTAGTATGAGTCTCATTACTACATAGTGAGAATGAAAGTCCCAGAAGTCTAGTTGACCTTCCCTGACACCACCCCAATGAGGGAGGGTTGGCTAAGGCACATCATGAGCTGGGTGAGATTGAATATCTAATTTCCTCACCTGGCCTTTGCTTATGAGGATTCATGTAGGACTACAACTTTCCCCATAACATTTGGCTGGAGTAGGATGGTTATTTTCTANGAGGGGTCATGTCACTGGTCGAGGTCCTCGAGTGCATCCGGATGGCCTGGCCTCTTTGGGCCGGGTCACCTCAGCCCGGAACCTTGTCACGGGTGGATTTTTCTCTCGGAGCCGCTCCCGACACCAGACCTCCCTGTCCATCACCAACTCCCGGGTTTCACTCAGACTCATGTCCATCGAGTTGGTGATGCCATCCAGCCATCTCATCCTCGGTCGTCCCCTTCTCCTCCTGCTCCCAATCCCTCCCAGCATCAGAGTCTTTTCCAGTGAGTGAACTCTTCTCATGAGGTGGCCAAAGTATTGGAGTTTCAGCTTTAGCATCATTCCTTCCAAAGAACACCCAGGACCAATCTCCTTTAGAATGGACTGGTTGGATCTCCTTGCAGCCCAAGGGACTCTCAAGAGTCTTCTCCAACACCACAGTTCAAAAGCACTGGAAAAACCATAGACTAACTCATGAGCTACAGTGAGAGCACACCAGGGGTCTCCTTTGAAATTATTAACTACAGTTGAGTAAAGGACAACATATTCCTGCCACATATGCTATAGCAAGGACACTTAGAAGTGAACCATTATCGAAAATATGTACAGCATCATACTGTAGCTGGGAAAGACTGCTTTGTATTCTCTGTCTTTATTAGTAATTTGTGTCATCTCTGTCTGTTTTTAGTGTGGAAAGTTTATAAGTTACTGATATTTTCAAAGAACCAGCTTTGGTTCCATTGATTTTTCTCTATTAATTTTCAGTTTCATTATTTTCTGCTTTATTTAGTTTCTTCTCTTCTGCTCACTTTGGGTTAAATTAGGTAGCAGATTAGTACAGGCCTTCTTTCTGATATATGCAATCAGTGTTATAAATTTTCATAAATACTAAATACTGCTTTCACTGCACCCCATTAATTTTGAAAAGCTGTGGGATTTCCATCTTTGGAACTTGTTATGTTTCAGAATGTATTCTACTTGGTAAATGTTACATATGAGTTTCGGAAGAATGTGTTCTGTTTTTGAATGAAATATTTTATATATGTCAATTATATCCAGTTGATTGATGGAGTTGAGTTCATCTATATCCTTCCTTACTAATTTTCTGCTTGCTGGGTCTGTTGTTGTTGTTCACTTGCCCAGTCCTGTATCACTTTTTGTGACCCCATGGACTGTAGCACGCCAGGCCTCTCTGTCCCTCACCATCTCCCAAAGTTTGCCCAAGTTCATGTTCATTGCATTGGTGATACCATCCAGCCATCTCATCCTCTGACGCCTCAGTCTTTCCCAGAATCAGGGGCTTTTTCAATGAATCATCTGTTCACATCAGATGACCAAAATACTGGAGCTTCAGCTTCAGCATCAGTCCTTCCTGGTTTGATTTCTTTGCTGTCCTAGGGACTTTCAGGAGTCTTCTCCAGCATCACAGTTCGATGGTATCAATTCTTTGGTGTTCTGCCTTCTTTATGGTCCAGCTCTCACAACCATAAGTGACCACTGGGAAGACCACAGCCTTGACTATACGGACCTTTGTTGGAAGAGTGATGTCTCTGCTTTTCAACACACTGTTTAGGTTTGTCATCACTTTTCTGTCAAGAAGTAATTGTCTTCTGATTTCACAGATGCAGTCACTGTCTGCAGTGATTTTGGAGCCCAAGAAGAGGAAATCTGTCACTACTTATACCTTTTCTCCTTTAATCTGCCATGCAGTAATGGGGAGAGATGCCATGATCTTATTTTTTTTTAATATTTAATCTTAAGCCAGCTCTTTCATTCTCCTGCTTCACCCTCATCAAGAAGATCTTTTGCTGGGTTTACCGATCACTAATAGAGAAATGACATCTCCAATATATAATAATGCACTTGTCAGTTTCTTCTTGCAGGTTTATCATTGTTTTCATCTAAGTATTTTGCTGCCCTATTATTAGAGATATACACATTAAGAATTGTCATGCCTTTTGGAGAACTGACCACTTTATCATTATTTAGTGCTCCTTTGTATACCTGATCATTTTCCCTGCTCTGAATTCTGCTTTGTTTGAAATTAATATAGCTATTCCAGCATAGTTTTGATTAGTGTTAGCATAGTATCATTCTTCATCCTGTTACTCTTTATCAGTGTCTTAAAGTATGTTTCTTGTAGACAACATATAGCTGGGTCTTGTATTTTATATACTCTTATAGCTTCTTTCTTTTAAAATGTATATTCACATTTAAAGTGATTATTGATATATTTGGTTAATATCTACCATATTTATGTTTTCTGTTTATTGCTCTTGTTCTGTTTTGCCTTTTGTGGTTATAATTCTGAAAAATTTTCTCATTCAAATGAAACCTACAAAACTTAGTCCCTTGAGCCATTTTCCATTCCCTTTACAGTATAATTGTGTTAAATATTTCTTCTCTGTATATTGAAAACTACATTAGACAATATTATATTTGCTTTAGCTACTAAATATAATTTATAAAATTCAAGAGGAAAAAGAAAGTCCCTTGTATTTACCCATATTTTAACTCTTTCATCATCCTTCTTCCTTCCTGAATTAAAAGATGCCTTGTTTTATAATTTTTGTTCTATTTCAAAACTTTTCTTTAGCCATTGTTTCAAGCAGGTCTGCTAGTGACAAATTCTCTTAATTTTCCTTCATCTGAGTATGTCTTGGTTTCCTCAGCATTCCTGATGAGTATTTTCAGTGGATATAAAATTCTGTATTGATATTTTAATTCTTGTGAAATATTTTGCTATTTCCTTCTGGCCTATGTGGTTTCTAACAAGAAATCTGCTATTTTTCAAATTGTTTCTCCCCTGAGCAGTAAGTTTGGGCAATATAAAGTTTCTCTTAAAGTACTTTCAAGATTTTTTCTTTGTCTTTTAGTTTTCACAATATGATTATGATGTGTCCCGGCATCTTCCTTGGGTATATACTGTTTGTGATTCTGAGCTTCTTAATCTGTAGGCTATGACTTTTGCCAACTTTTAAAAATCTTCAGTCATTATTTGAGTACTTGGAATCCCTGCCCTATTCTTCTCTCCTTCTGTAACTGGGACAACACGAATCTTATATCTTTTGTTATAGTCCTAGAGGTTACACATTTTTTTCCACTTTATTTTTTCCTCTCTGCTTTTCAGATTTAGCAGTAATTCTTTCTCTGTGTTCAGTTTCACTACTTATTTCCTCTGTTAACTCTATTTTATTTTCCAGCCCAGCCATTGACTTTGTGCCTTCAGATTTTGTATTTTTCAGTTATAAATTTCCATTATTTTCTTTTAAAAAAATATCCTACACTTCTTTGGTAGGACTTCATTTTCCCGAAATTTTCTACTTTTTCCAATTGTTTTGATCATCCTTGTCATTGTTCATTGGCACGTTTTTATGTTGGCTACTTTAAAATTCTTACCAGATAATACCAACATCTGCATCATCTCAGAGTTGGCATCTGTTGATCGTTTTTTCTCCTTCAAGTTGAAACTTCTATACTTCTTTATATGACAAGTGAATTTTCATTGTATTCTGAACATTTTGGCTGTTATATTTTGAGGCTTTAGATCTTATATAAATACCAGGACCCCTCTGACAGTTCACTAGCAGAGGAAGAGAAATATTTCATTGTTATTGCTATGATGATACATGCTCAGGTCTCCATTCTGTTTCTGTTGATGTGCTGAGGAGAAGGGGAACCTCATATTGTTAAAGTATGGAGCACAATTAATTTCCCCTCTTGGTCTCTGCTGACAGCACCCTGACTGGGAAATTTAAGAATTCCACTGCCCAAGTGGTCTCCAAAAACACTGTAGTATGAGTCTCATTACTACATAGTGAGAATGAAAGTCCCAGAAGTCTAGTTGACCTTCCCTGACACCACCCCAATGAGGGAGGGTTGGCTAAGGCACATCATGAGCTGGGTGAGATTGAATATCTAATTTCCTCACCTGGCCTTTGCTTATGAGGATTCATGTAGGACTACAACTTTCCCCATAACATTTGGCTGGAGTAGGATGGTTATTTTCTATTAATGAAAGGTTTCTGTCTTTCCAGGCTGCTCATTTCTTGTTTCTTTGGCTAGAGAGAAGAAACTTGCTTGAGCCTTTGGTTTGTTTGTATCTATTGCATTTTATTGCTAACAGCCTTTTCCATACTACAATGAGGGTGGAAGAAAATAGAAAGAAATCATCACCATGCTGTTCTTGGGTTCCAGTGTCACTAGCGGTCTATCACCTTTGCTCCACCTTTCTGAACCTTCTTATGTTCATTTTATATGTAAAGTACAGTACTTTAACCAGTACTGAGCATAAGCAATAGGGAGACAAGTGTTTATTCTACCTTTTCTGGAACCAGAAGTCCTTAATGCTATTTTAAAAAGCATTACTCCCTGTTAAAGCAAGAAAGACCAAGTCAAAACTACTTTGGGAGATTTGAATTCTTTCTCACCTCTCAATCTCCTAGGATATTTTCTATTTGAAGTAGATGCTCTAGTCTTCTTTCCTGAGTTGAATTTCCTTGCTCTGCTTACAGGTCCTACTTGTTTGTTAATAAAACTTTTCCATGATTGACTGTCTATAGTTTCCTACTTTCTTATCTCTTGGTTATATTTTCTTCATTGTTAATTACATTATGCATAGGAGCAGAGTTAATCCACTGAGTTTAGCTGTAGACAAACTCTTTTTTTTTAATCTTCCCTTCCTAAGAAAGGGATATCTTCAGTTATGTGTGGTTGAATGAAACAGTTTATGAAAAGGAATATCTCAAACAGATTTCTGAGGAAATCAGCATGGCTAGAAAGAACTTTTCCTGAGAGTAAACAGAAGGGGACTGTCACTAAAAATGCTTCTAATTGATAATTATTTCATAGAGCTCTGAATCCAGTTAAATTAGGAGATGATGAGACTTATTTAGCCAATAATCCTCTTAAAATAGGATCTACCCAGTGCCAGGGTCCTGCCCCAATGGTAATTCGAAGCAGGGACGGAGTTGGCGTCCTAGGAAAGAGCTATTTAATTAGAAATATAAAGAGAGGTTAGGAAAGAATAGTGTAGTAGGAAAACTAGTGGAGAAAAAGAGGCTGAATAACTTGGTTTATATGGAAAACCAATAAAACCTTGAGACAAGAGGTTTGCACCATCTACGTAGGCCACCGACATCTGCTTGAATAGTGGAGGGTGCCCCATCTTGGGCTCCCTCTCGCGTGGATCTTAGAAGCCAGGGCAAGTAAGTAGACATGGTGAGCCTCCACACTCCAGATGTGGATTCAGCCAGAAAAACGGAGGACAAGAAAGAACATCATGGGAGAATCAGTCTTTCCAGGAACTGATCCAATTTCTTTATTTTTCAGGTTTGCTTATATACCTTTTGTTACATATAGAGGCAAATGGAAATTTCAATGTCACGCGGCGGTCAGCAGTCCTGACCTTTATCACAATCAAGTGCTTCATATAAATGTATACAAAAGGTCTTAGGTGGTTTTACATCATCTTCTGGCCATGAGGCCTGCTGACGTTTTATGACCCTTTCTTTCTGATAATGGTCAGTTAACCAAAAAACTTATTTTCCAGGTGTGTTTTTTCTTAAACCAGGTGCCACCCTCCGAAGGTACCAGATGAAGTTGCATTCCTATAGGGTGAAGGTGCAGTGGGTTAAAATTAAGAAAGGAATTTACTTAGCCTAAGGTTTAACATGATTAATATCAAAGGTTAATACTTATTTCTCCTATATGCTAGTTATATTCATTATAAGGACAGGGAATATGGAGATTTAGCAGCAAACATTGGCCCAATAAATGAAAAACCCTTCACCAATATAATTCCTAATCAACCCACTATACTAATAATTTCTAACTTCCTAAAAGAATCTGTCTTTAGAAAGTTTAAAACATCTCATGCCTCTCACGGTTGGGAGGCTGTGAATGATCACATATGGCAGGACGAACCTGTTCAGGCAGACTAGAGAAACTTCAGAGGAGTTTGTAAGTTGAAACACTCTTGTCAGGCCCAGGAATTTTTATTAACTGGAGCTGTAAGTTAACTCCTTCTCTGAGAGAGGTGGTGGGGGACGGCCCCCCACCCCTCGTAAAATCAGAGGTGTAGGTGAGAGCATGAGGCAGTAAAGTAGGCAGACTCTGGTTTTGGGGGTAGATGCTCGGAAACAGGGGGTCTCCTGAGGCTCGATCCTGCCTTTGCATAATGCCAAGCCTCCTTCCTCATGACCTATGCCATGGGCGGAGTTCCTCACGCTGGCTCCCAGCAACTCAGTATTTTATTGACTCAGTTTTTTTCTATGCAATATTTATAGAATTGAAATCATTTTAGAGATGATCTATTTTTCCAAATATTATACTCTAAATTATCTACCAAATCATTTTGAGTGTGTTTTTTAAACAAAATATTACAGTTTAATAGGAGATACAACTTTTAAAACTTGTATGCAAAACAAAATAGCAAAACTATAAATTATATAATAAAAAATATGTTGAATATGGTAATTATAAGGAGAATTATAGAATATCAATGTTGTCTATATTATTTAGAAAATAGGTAATATCTTGACCTACAACATTAGTATAATTTAACCCACAGTGAAAAATGATTAGACAATCTGGCCAATACAATAGCATGGGTAAAACAATGAAGCAGAAATGAATCTACACAAATTGGAGGTGAAGAGGCTATCTAATTTCAATTATAGTGAAATCAGACATAAATTTGTACAGAAATGGTGAAGTCAGAGCAAGATATTCTCGAGAGCCAGTTGTTTCTGGAGAAGTGAAAGATCCTTGTTGCTAAGCAGCTAAATCTAGAATTTTGTCACCTGAGAGACAAGAGTGGCAAAGCTTATGTTTTCCTTTGTTATGTGAGGTCTCAACTACCTGTCTTGGTTCACTGATACTTCTGTTGGTAAGTCATTTATCAAGTTTGCCTCTATGCATAATTTGGTAATCAGAATAGTATGTCGAATAATGTAAAGATTCTTAACTTTAGGTGTTTTTCCTTTTAAAAGATGCGAGAGACTTTAGCATGAGAAGGTGGGGCTGTGTTGTAGCTAGGGTTTGCCTAAGACTGAGGGGTTTGCTGTGATGTGGGACTTTCAGTTTATAAACAAGATAGTACTGGGCAAAGCAAGATAAGTTGATTATCCAAGCTGCTAGTAAAGAATAGGAAAATAGGAAAAAGTAAAGTTGAGAGTAGGAAAAATTTATAGACTCAGTGCTTTAGTAGATAGGAGATATGATCTGGAATAGAAGATAAGGACTAATACCTGAATCTCAGGCAGGATCACTCTTCCATTATGACTGGAATATGGAGTAGGGTAGAGACGTAAAAGAAATGGACATGCATTCATATAGCTTTGTAACAGTGAAAATCCTAAAATCATTTTGTCTTTGAATTTGGCATCAGTATGAATTTTTTTTTTCACTCTGTTCTGGAGTAAGAAATTCATTTTGTATTATGAACCAGTGGCCACACATACACAAATGCCCACAAAATTTGTGCATCATTCGCGTATGAGTTGCTAAGGAACTTCTAGGGATGTCCTCTGATACTTTAATTCAATTTTCTCAAAGATAAAAATTGCATGTCAAGAACCATTTAATTGACTTCATGACTCTAATGAATCAGTGACAGACTATTCAAGCATAACAGAGTAAGAGAAGTGATGGGTAGGTAAAGGTTTTCAGAAATTTGAAATAGCTGTGGGGAAAAATTAAAAGTTGATAAAAATATATGGAGGAGGGCTATTGTCTACACCAAGTTTCCAATAGTTATAGAGAATATGGATTTTTAATGGCACCACTTCACAGTATTAAACATTTAGAATCATGTTCTTTTAGGAGTTTGGGTCTCTGGGGTCTAGAAATAATGAGGACAAGGATTATGACAAAGATACCTTGAAGCATTTTCCTATTCCATGCTCTCAAGATGAGCAGAATATTACATAGGTTGTTTGTTTGGCCTCAGGGCAGCTCAATATAAAAAAAATAATAACGATAAAAAATGAGTGGAAGATCTAAACAGATACTTCTCTAAAGAAGACATACAAATGGCTAAAAAGTATATGAAACGATGCTAAAAGTGAAAGTCGCTCAGTCATGTCTGACTCTTTGCGACCCCATGTATGGAATTCTCCAGGCCAGAATACTGGAGTAGGTGGCCTTTCCCATCTCTGGCAAATCTTCCCAACCCATGGATTGAACCCAGTCTCCCACACTGCAAGAGAATTCTTTACCAGCTGAGCCACAAGGGAAGCTCTGAAAAGATGCCAAACATCAATAATTATTAGAGAAATTAAATTCAAAACTACAATGTGGTGTAATTTCACACTGGTCACAATGGTCATCCCCCCAAAATTCTACAAACCATAAATGCTGGAGACAGTGAAACAGTGTAGAGAAAACGGAATCCTCCTACACTGCTGGTAGAAATGTACATTGGTACAGACATTATGGAGAACAGTACAGAAGTTCATTAAAAACCTAAAAAGAGAGCTACGGTATGATCCAGCAATCCCATCCCTGGGCATATATTTTGGGAAAAAAACTAACTTGAAAAGACACATGCACTTCAATGTTCATTGCAGCACTATTTACAATAGCCAAGACATGGAAGTAGCCTAAATGTTCATCAAGAGAGAAGTGGGTAAAGAAGATGTAGTGTATATATATATATATATATATATTTTATAAATATATATATATATATATATAAGAATATATATATTCTTTTTTATGGCTGAGTAATATCCCATTGTGTGTGTATATTACTCAGCCATAAAAAAGAATGAAACAATGCCATTTGCAGCAACATAGATGGACCTAGAGATTATCATACTAAGTGAAGTAAGTCAGAAAGAGAAAGACAAAAATCATATAATATCACTTATATGTGGAATCTAAAAAGTGGTTAAAATGAACTTATTTACAAAACAGAAATAGACTTACAGACTTTGAAAACAAACTTATACTTATCAAAGAGAAAACATGGCAGGGCTGTAAATTAAGAGTTTTGGATTAATATATATATATGCTATTATATATAAGGGCTTCTCTCATAGCTCAGTTGGTAAAGAATCCATCTGCAATGAAGGAGACCCCAATTTGATTCCTGGGTCAGGAAGATCCACTGGAGAATTCTTGTGGATTCTCGGGCTTCCCTTGTGGCTCAGCTGGTAAAGAATCCGCCTGCAATGTGGGAGACCTGGGTTCAATCTCTGGGTTGGGAAGATCCCCTTGAAAAGGGAAAGAATACCCACTCCAGTATTCTGGCCTGGAAAATTCCATGGACTGTATAGTCCATGGAGTCCCAAAGAGTTGGACACAACTGAGTAACCTTCACTTTCACTTACTATATATAAAATAGACAACTAAAAGGACCTATTGTATAGNTTGAAAAGGGAAAGAATACCCACTCCAGTATTCTGGCCTGGAAAATTCCATGGACTGTATAGTCCATGGAGTCCCAAAGAGTTGGACACAACTGAGTAACCTTCACTTTCACTTACTATATATAAAATAGACAACTAAAAGGACCTATTGTATAGTACAGGAAACTCTACTCAATCTTCTGTAATAACCTATATGGGAAAAGAATCTGAAAAAGAATGGATACATGTGTGTGTGTGTGTATATATATATATGTATATAAATCACTTTGCTCTACATCTGTAACTAACACAGCCTTGTATATCAATACTCTATTATAAAATAAAAATTAAATCAAGCAAAACCAAAAATACAACCTACTGAATAGGTGACAATATTTGCAAATGATATGACCAATAAGGGATTAATATCCAAAGTATATAAACAACTCATACAACTTAACATGAAAGAAATAAACAACCTAATTTAAAAATGGCCAGAGAACCAAACAGACATATTTCCAAAGAGGAAAGGCAGATGGCCACAGGCACATGAAAAGATGCTCCACATTGCTAATGATTAGAGAAATGCAAATCAAAACCACAGTGACATCACACTAGTTTGACCAGGTATCATCAACAAAAGACAAATAACTAATGCTGGTGAGCATGTGGATAAAGGGGAACCCTCATACACTGTTGGTAGGAATGTTAATTGGTGCAACTACTATGAAAACAATATGAAGGTTTCTCAAAAACTAAAAAACAGAGCTTCCATATGACCCAGGAATGTACTCCTGGGTGTATACCTTAAAAAACCACAACCATTAATTTGAAAAGATACATGCAGTCTATTGTTAATAGCAGCACATGGAAACAACAGAAGTGTCCATTGACAGATGAATGGATAAAGAAGATGTGCTATATACATATAATGTAATATCACTCAAACATAAAAAAGAATGAAATTTTTTCATTTGCAGCAACATGCATGGACTTTGAGTGCTTTATGCTATGTAAAGTCAATCAGAAAGAGAAAGATATATATTGCATGATATCACTTGTAAGTGGAATCTAAGAAAACACCAAACTAGTTACTACAAAATAAACAGACTCATGGATATAGAGAACAAATAGGTGGTTATGAGTGTTGGATGAATGAATGAAGCCAAAGCAAAAACAAAAGCCATCTGTGGATGTGACTGGTGATAGAAGCAAGGTCTGATGCTGTAAAGNCTTCCATAAGGGTGGTGTCATCTGCATATCTGAGGTGATTCATATTTCTCCCAGCAATCTTGATTCCAGCTTGTGTTTCTTCCAGTCCAGCGTTTCTCATGATGTATTCTGCATATAAGTTAAATAAGCAGGGTGACAATATACAGCCTTGACGTACTCCTTTTCCTAAAAAGTATGCACTGAGATCAGGGTTTAGGTGGAGTTAATTTACATGGGAGGCACAAAATTGAGTATATTATGAGCAAATTTCCACTGTGGGCTACTGGAGCCATTCCCTGTAAACTCTCTAAGTCATGTGAAACACACCTTAGAATATCCCTCCATGTTGTAGGAGAAAGCTGTCAGAAAAAGAATTGAGATACAGCATTTGAAGTAGGAAACTGCCACAGGATGGAAAATTGCCACAGCAGGAAACTGCCTCCTGCACAGTGAACCTAGGTGGAACAGGGAGGCGCAGGGTGCGCCATCAGCTACTGGACCGAGCTTCCCTAGACAATAGATGCTGAGCCAAGGATTACATGCATTTGACCTTCTGTGGTATGATGACAATTCCTATACAGACTAGTGGCTTCTGACTTTACAGCAGTGTATTTGGCCCATCCACGGAGCAGGCTAGAAGCAAAAAGGAGTTAATACGTCTGGAAGCAACTCTTAATCAATGAGAAAGATTTTGTGAATAAATCCCTAAATCCCACAGTTTCCCGGAGTCCTCATGGAAAAATTCTGAGGTGTTTGACAGTGTCTCTCAGAGAGTCCACAGTAGAACTGTGTCCTAGTTGCTCACGTGGTCACTCACTAATGTATGCTTGATTTACTTTTATCCCTTCCCTGTCTCAGTTGTAAAGTTGGACGTGGTATGAAAGTCCCAAGACCGCTAAATGTTTACAGAGAATCTCAGCCTACAGACTGTGCTGAAAATAATACCCAAGATTTGTCACACATCTGCAAAATTATAAAGATCTAGATCTCTGATATGTTTCCTACATAAAAATTAAAGGTCCTCTTAGGAGAGAAGTGTTACCTTAAGATTTGGGATGAGAATATTTGAGGGGGTGCATTTGAAAACTTGAATCAGGAGATTTTCTTGAACACTCTGGGCCAGCAGAACTCATTCCTTAACGCTTGCTTAAAAGAGCAGCCTCTCATTACCTGGAGACCAGGCTTCACCAAAGATTATGCTTACACATCTGAAGATCTGTCCTTAATTTTCCCTCATAGCATCTAGACCAATAACTAGTGTTAGTCCTCAAAATGGTCCAAATGGGGCTGTACAGTTCTTGGTATGAGAGGAACTGGATCATTGCTCAAAAGAACTATGGGAAGTGGCTAATATATGACCTTATGAGTCATGTAGAGTGCCTGAAGAACTATGGATGGAGGTTCGTAACATTGTACAAGAGGAATTGATTAAAACTATTCCCAATAAAAAGAAATACAAAAGGGAAAAATGGTTTTCTATGAAGGCCTTGATGGAGCAAGATGGCAGAGTAGAAGGACGTGTGCTCATCTTCTCCTGCGAGAACTTCAAAATTGCAACTTGCTGATGAACAACCATTGACAGGAGAATGTTGGATCCCACCAAAAAAAGATGCCCCACATCCAAGGGCAAAGGAGAAGCCCCAGCAAGATGGTAGGAGGGGCAAAATCATACCTAGAATCAAACCCATACTCACCAGAGATGCTTGGAGGGCTGAAACAAAATCTTGTGCACACTACACCCAGAGACCCCGCAGAGACTGAGCCAGACCAACCTAGGGGTGTTTGAGTATCTCCTGTGGAGGCACAGGTCAACGGTGCCCTGCTGCAGGGACAGTGGCTCTCGCTGTAGCAGATCTAGGTCACACAGCATGTGGCATAAGCCCTCTTGGAGGAAGTCACAACCCTACCATAGAGCCACCAAGCAGACAACTCACAAACTGCAGAACAATTATACCAAATAAATTCTCACACTGTTAAGAAAGTTCTAGGAACCACAAAAGATTTCCCAACCTGGGGGTCTGGCAAAGGGACTGAGAACCCCCAGGGAATTTGACTTTGGAAGCCAGTANAGAGCCACCAAGCAGACAACTCACAAACTGCAGAACAATTATACCAAATAAATTCTCACACTGTTAAGAAAGTTCTAGGAACCACAAAAGATTTCCCAACCTGGGGGTCTGGCAAAGGGACTGAGAACCCCCAGGGAATTTGACTTTGGAAGCCAGTAGGATTTGATTACAGAACTTACACAGGACTGGGGAAACAGACTCTTGGAGGGCACAAACAAAACCTTGTGTGCACCAGGACCCAGGAGAAAAGAGCAGTGACCCCACAAGAGACTGACCCAGACTTGCCTGTGAGTCTCCAGGAGACTCTAGCGGAGGCATGGGTCAACAGTGGCCTGCTGCAGCATCAGGGACACTGAATACAACAGTGCGTGCAGAAGACCTTTTGAAGGAGGTTGCCATTATCTTCATTCAGTTCAGTTCAGTCACCCAGTTGTGTCCAACTCTTTGCAACCCCATGGACTGCAGCACACCAGGTTTCCCTGTCCATCACCAACTCCCGGAGCTCACTTAAATTCATGTCCATTGAGTCAGCGATGCCATCCAACCATCTATCTAATCCTCTGTCATCCCCTTCTCCTCCTGCCTTCAATCTTTCCCATCATTGGGGTCTTTTCCAGTGAGTCAGTTCTTTACATCAGGTGGCCAAAGTATTGGAGTTTCAGCTTCAGCATCAGTCCTTCCAATGAATATTCAGGACTAATTTCCTTTAGAATTGACTGGTTGAGTCTTCTTGCAGTCCAAGGGACTCTCAAGAGTCTTCTCCAACACCACAGTTCAAAAGCACCAATTCTTTGGCACTCAGCTTTCTCTACAGTCCAACCCTCACATCCATACATGACCACTGGAAAAACCATAGCTTTGACTACATGTACCTTTGTCAGCAAAGTAATGTCTTTGTTTTTTAATGTGCTGTCTAGGTTGGTCATAGCTTTTCTTCCAAGGAGTAAGTGTCTTTTAATTTCATGGCTGCGGTCACCAGTGATTTTGGAGCCCCCTAAAATAAAGTCTGACACTGTTTCCACTGTTTACCCCTCTATTTGCCATCAAGTGATGGGACCAGGTGCCATGATCTTAGTTTTTTGAATGTTGAGTGTTAAGCCAGGTTTTTCACTCTCCTCTTTCACTTGCATTAAGAGGCTCTTTAGTTCTTCTTAGATTTCTGCAATAAGGGTGGTGTCATCTGCATATCTGAGGTTATTGATATTTCTCCCTGAAATCTTGATTCCCGCTTGTACTTCATCCAGCCTGGCATTTTGCAGGATGTACTCTGCGTCTAAGTTAAATAAACAGGGTGACCATATACAGCCTTGATATACTCCTTTCCCAATTTGGAACCAGTCTGTTGTTCCATGTCCATTCTAACTGTTGCTTCTTGACCTGCATACACGTTTTGCAGTAGGCAGGTAAGGTGGTTTGGTATTCCTATCTCTTGAAGAATTTTCCACAGTTTGTTGTGATCCATACAGTCTAAGGAATTTAGCATAGTCAATGAAGCAGAAATAGATATTTTCCCAGAATTCTCTTGCTTTTTCCATGATCCAATGGATGTTGGCAATTTGATCTCTGGTTCCTCCGCCTTTTCTAAATCCAACTTGAACATCTGGAAGTTCTAGTTCACGTACTGCTGAAGCTTAACTTGAAGGATTTTGAGCATTACCTTGTTAACATGTGAAATTAGTGCAATTGTATAGTAGTTGGAACATTCTTTGGCATTGCCCCTCTTTGCAATTGGAATGAAAACTGACCTTTTCCAGTCCCGTGAGTTTCCCAAATTTGCTGGCATATTGAATGCTGCACTTTAACTGCATTATCTTTCAGGATTTGAAATAGCTCAGCTGGAATTCCATCACCTCCACTAATTTTGTTCATAGTGATGCTTCCTAAGGCCCACTTGACTTCACACTTCAGGATGTCTGGCTCTAGGTGAGTGCACACCATTTTGGTTATTTGGGTAGTTAAAGTCTTTTTGTACAGTTCTTCTGTGTATTCTTGCCAGCTCTTCTTAATTTCTTCTGCTTCTGTTAGGCCCATACCATTTCTGTCCTTTATTGTGCCCAACTTTTCATGAAATGTTCCCTTGGTATCTCTAATTTTCTTGAAGAGATCTCTAGTCTCTTCCATTCTATTGCTTTCCTGTATTTCTTTGCACTGTTCACTTAAAAAGGCTTTCATTTATCCCTGCTATTCTTTGGAACTCTGCATTAGGATGGGTTTATCTTTCCTTTTCTCTTTTGCCTTTTCACTTTTCTTATTTTCTCAGGTATTTATAAGGCCTCCTCAGACAACCATTTTGCCTTTTTGCATTTCTTTTTCTTGGGGATGGTTTGATCACTGCCTCCTGTACAATGTTACAAACCTCAGTCCATAGTTCATTGGCACTCTATCATATCTAATCCTTTGAATCTATTTCTTACTTCCACTGAATCATAAATGGATTTGATTTAGGTCATACCTGAATGTTCAAGTGGTTTTCCCTATTTTCTTCAATTTAAGTCTGAATGTTGCAATAAGTAGTTCATCACAGTCAGTTCCCTGTTTTGTTTTTGCTGACTATATAGAGCTTCTCCATCTTTGGATGCAAAGAATATAATCAATCAGATTTCAGTATTGACCATATGGTGATGTCCATATGTAGAGTTATCTCTTGTGTTGTTGCAAGAAGGTGTTTGCTGTGACCAGTGCGTTCTCTTGGCAAAACTATTAGCCTTTGCCTCTCTTCATTTTTTAGTCCAAGGCCAAACTTGCCTGTTACACCAGGTATCTCTTGACTTCCTACTTTTGCATTCCAGTCCCCTATGATGGAAAGGACCCCCTTTTTCAGTGTTAGTTCTAGAAGGTCTTGTAGGTCTTCATAGAACCGTTCAACTTCAGCTTCTTCAGCTTTAGTGGTTGGGGTATAGACTTGGATTACTGT
This sequence comes from Neotragus moschatus, assembly GCA_006410615.1. NCBI lineage: Eukaryota > Metazoa > Chordata > Mammalia > Artiodactyla > Bovidae > Neotragus > Neotragus moschatus. The sequence continues at coordinate 529,299 of SJYA01001562.1, read as the reverse complement.
GATATTTAATGGTTTGCCTTGGAAATGAACTGAGACCATTCTGTCATTTTTGAGATTGCACCCAAGTACTGCATTTCAGAGTCTTGTGTTGACCATGAGGGCTACTCCATTTCTTCTAAGGGATTCTTGCCCACAATAGTAGATATAATGGTCATCTGAATTAAATTTTCCCATTCCTTTCCATTTTAGTTCACTGATTCCTAAAATGTTGATGTTCAATCTCGCCATCCCCTGTTTTGACAATATTTCAACACAAATCAACATGCCTTAAAATAACTTTTAGGTAACAGGACAAATCATGAGAGATATTAGAAAATATTTCAACTGCATGAAAATAAACTTACGACATGTCAAATTTATATATTCAAATAAAATATGCAATATGCAATTACTGTAGAATATTGCCTATTCTAGGATCTCACATAAATTTCAATAGTATGCATTCTTTTGAGAATTGCTTCTTTCACTCAGTATATTTTCGGAGATTCATCCATGCTACCTGTTCATGAAGTCTGAATAGTATTGGCAAAAGAAAAGATATATAGATCAATGGGACAGAATAGGGAGTCCAGAAAGAGTTTTTCTTGCTTTGTTTTCATGATAGTTCATTATTAACATGTAGAAAAGCAGCAGATTTCTGTGTATTAGTCTTGTATCCTACAACTCTATTGAACTTATTAATTAGTTTAATCATTTTTTGCTGGAGACCCCAGGATTTTCTCCATATATTACCATATCATCTGCAAATAGTGACAGGTTACTCTTTCTTGGATAACTTTTATTTCTTTTTCTCATCTGACTGCTATGGCAAGGACTTGCAATGACGTGTTAAATGTAAATGGTTAGAGTGGGTATCCCGGTCTTGTTCCTGATTTTAGAGAAAAAGTTTCAACATTGAGTATGACGTTAGTGTGGGTCTGTCATAATGGCCCTTATTATGTTGAGATATATTCCTTTTGTACCCACTTGGATGAAAGTTTTTATCCTGAATGAGGCTGAATTTTGTGAAATGCTTTTTCTGTGTCTATGGAGATGATTATGTGCTTTTTATACTTCCTTTTGTTAATGTGGTATATGACATTGATTTTTTTCAAATGTTGACTCATCCTCACATCTCTGGACTAAATCCCACTTGATCATGGTATTTAATCCTTTCTACATATTGTTGAATTTTCTTTTTTAAAACTTTATTTACACGTTTTCAACTAAAATAGACTAGGCATAAACCCAAGAGAGGAAAAAAAAAAAAAGTCAGGATGATGTACCGCTGTCATTCTGTGAGCAAGGAGGAGGCAGGGAATGGAGCAGATGAGCAGAACAATGTCCTGAGACTAGGCTACATAACGTGTAAATGTCTCGATCAAGTCAGCCAACTTAATCTACACTTGAAAATAGGAGCCAAGGTTCATCTTATTTAGTTCAAGAATTTTTACACTGAATATATAGTGCTTCATTTCTCAGAAAGTGATTCTAGTTACTATTATAAGGAAGAAGTTCCCATTACACAAGGACTGCTGCTGCTGCTAAAAAACTTCAATACCATCAGACTCCGCACCTTGTGTACATCTCCTTTGAATGCAGAACTGCATCCGGGTTTAGAAAGGCAGCAAGCATTACATCTTGGCTTTTATTCTAGATGCTTAACTTAGTTAAGGTGACAATTCAAGCGCATGAAGTAGTTAAAATGTAATGATAATCGATACAGTCTCTTACAGCTACACACATTCTCTAATAATGCTTACGTGGAATAAAACCAGTGTTATTTCATTGGTGTGTGACACACACAGAACTGAAGAAAAGTAATTATAACTGTACTACAGTGACACAGTAAACATGCAAATACACCACAGAACTAAAGGGATCCGACAGCACTGCTTGAAGAGCTGAGCCTGTATCAGTCACTCCACTCACAAAGCTTGTGAAAGATTCAGTTTAGTTCAGTTCAATCGCTCAGTTGTGTCCAACTCTTTGCAACCCCATGGGCTGCACCATGCCAGACTTCCCTGTCCATCACCAACTCCCGGAGCTCATTCAAACTCATGTCCATCCAGTTGGTGATGCCATCCAACCATCTCATCCTCTGCCGTCCCCTTCTCCTCGTGTCTTCATTCTTTCACAGCACCAGGGTCTTTTCCAATGAGTTAGTTCTTCACATCAAGTGGCCAAAGTACTGGAGCTTCAGCATCAGTCCTTCCAATGAATATTCAGGATGGACTGGTTTGATCTCTTTGCAGTCCAAGGAACTTGCAAGAGTCTTCTCCAACACCACAGTTCAAAAGCATCAGTTCTTCAGCACTCAGCTTTCTTTGCAGTCCAACTCTCATCCATAACTGACCACTGGAAAAAGCATAGCTTTGACTAGATGGACCTTTGTCGGCAAAGTAGGGTCTCTGCTTTTTAATATGCTGTCGAGGTTAGTCATAGCTTTTCTTCCAAGGAGCAAGCATTTTTTAATTTCATGGCTGCAGTCACCATCTGCAGTTATTTTGGAGCCCAGTGATTTTGATCATGGGATCAGGTTCCCAGGAAAGAAACTAGTCTGTGAAAGTCTTTTCAACTGTAAAACCAGGATAAGATTACAACTATCTTGACGTCTGAATAAGATACCAGATTGAACAGTAAGATTCCCAGCCCTACTGGAAGACATGAAGGTCCTCACACAGCAAATGCTCACTGGCTCCTGGAAGGCTTCATGTGCATAATATAAAGGCAAGTTGCTGAAGACTTACAGGCGAACCTCTGGGAAGTTTCCACTGTGCCCTGAATTCTAAACCTCAGGAATGGTGTGATCCAGCAAGCTTTTCATTTTGCCTGGCACCATCTGTTTAATAATGTGTCCAAACATAAAAGCAGACATGATTATAGTAGTAACTGTATTTAACTATATTTCCAGCTATGGACAGTACATCTGCGATTCAAGAGTCCTTCAGTCCAGTGACGTGCTGTCCATTGACCTCACAGGTGTTGTGTTCTGTGAGAAGACCATTTCTAGCTGAAGAACTATGTTTCACAATGGACGTGATTTTTCCATTTTTTAAAGACAAAGTCGACCTGTCCAGTACTATCCTTATTCAAGATAATTGTCCGTTCAAAGGGCTTGTCAAGAATGGTCATGGTGCTCTTCTCCCCAAAAGCCTATTTGAGCACCTGAGTGCCTGATCCGAGCTCCAGCCCACACAGTTCTTCATCTGCAGCACCTGGTTCCCAAACTGCAGACCCACCAGGGAGGACCAAGACTAGGCCTGGACGAGCTGAACAAACACACCATTGTCTATGGATTTCAGCCTGAGCCCGATTTTTTTTTTTTCCTGGCCTAATCCTTACACAAGATGACTTCCCAGATTCCTTACTTAATCTCTGCTCTGCAGATTCCCATGTCACCACCAGTGCCTGGAAGTCCATGCCAACCAACTGCCCCTGACTTGGTGCTCCAGGAACCCATGGCCATATTTGCACGTATTTCTTTTTATTTAAACTCAGGCCCATGTATTGAGAGAACTCTGGATATAGTTTAGGACAGAGATTTCCATCTGGAGAGACAGAAGCAGAGGCTTCGGATAAAATCGCTGGGTTGGCAGGGTTTGTGGAAAAGGCAGCCTGAGCCTGAATCACCTTGTCTACCTTCAGGTCTTCAGGCGATGGGTACAGAGATTTTTGCAGGATTCTGCGAGCCTGCTGAGACCTGCTCACTGCCACTGCCGCCACCGCTACCAACCACTGGCTCAGACTTCTGAGACCCCCTGCTGGCTAGCATTTTCTAGAGAATTTTTGCATCTATATTCATCAGAGATATTGGCCTGTAATATTCTTTTTCTGTAGTGCCTTTGGTTTTGGTGTCAGGGTAATGGTGGCCTCGAAGAATAAATCTGGAACTCTTCAGTCTTCTGTAACTTTTTGGAATAGTTTGAGAAGGATAGGTAATAACTTTTTGTTAGAATTCCCCTGTGAAGGCTTCAAGTGTTGGACTTTTGTTTGCTGGGAGTTTTTGGATTACTAGTTCAATTTTACTACTCGTGATCCGTCTGTTCAGATTACCTATTTCTTCCTGATTCTTTCTTGGAATATTGTAGAAATTTAATATCTAGAAATTTATCAATGTCTTCTTTGGTTGTTGGTTTGTTAGCATATATCTGTTCATAATATTCTCTTATGATTGAGTTTCTGTGATACTGGTTTTAATTTATCAACCTGCATTTTTAATTTTGCTTATTTGGGTCCTTTATCTCTTTTCTTTTAGTTAAAGGCTTATCAATTTGCTTTTTCTTTTCAAAAATCTAGCTCTTTGCTTCATTGGTCTTTTCTATTAGTGGTTTGTTTGTTTTGGTCTTTATTTCCTCTCTGATCTCTATTACTTCCTTCCTTTTGCTGACATTGGTCCTTGTTTGTTTTCTTCTAATTCCTTCAGATGGTCAATTAGGATGGTTATTTGAGATGTTTCTTGTTTGCTGTGGTAGGCCTGTATCACTGCAAACATCCCTGTTCAAATTGCCTTCACTGCATCCCATAGACTTTTGAAAGTTCTAGTTTTATTTTCATTTTTCTTGAGGTATTTTCTGAGTTTCTATGTTCTGCATTTCTATTTCTTCATTGACACATTATGTTTTTAGTAGTGTGTTTATTTAGTTCTGATGCGTTTGTGTTTTTCTCATTTTTCTTTCTGTAATTAATTTCTAGTTTCATACCACTGTGCTGGGGAAAAGGCCTGATATAATTTCTATCCTCTTAAACGTGTTGAGGTTTGTTGTCTAATATGTGACCTATCCGGAAGAATCTTCAATATGCACTTGAAAAGAATACATTCTGCTGATTTTGGATGGAATTTCCTGTATGTGTATACATATATATAAATATATATACACATATATATATATTAAGTGCATCTGGTCTAATGTGTCATTTAAGGCCACTGTTTCCTTATTAATTCTCTGTCTGGATGATCTCTTCCTTGATTTAAATGGGGCTGTTAAAGTCCCTTACTATTAATGTACTATTGTCAATTTCTCCATTTATTCTTTGAATGTTTTCTTTGTATATTTGGGTGCTCTCATTTAGTTGCACATATATTAAGGAAGGTTATTTCCTCTTCTTGTATTGATTTATCATTATATAATGCTATTTTTTGATTTTATTATAGACTTTGTTTTAAAGTCAACTTTGTCTAATATGAATATTATTACCTGAGGTTTCTTTGCATCTCCATTTGCATAAAATATCTTTTCCCATCTCCTCACATTTAGTCTGTATCTTTAGATCTGAACTGTGTCTCTTGTAGGCAGCATATACATCGGTCTTGTTTTTTTTTTAATCCAATTAGCCACTTGTGTCATTTTTTTAAAGATTTGCTTATTTGGAGCTGTGCTGAGTCTTCACTGCTGTGCATGGGCTTCCTCTAGTTTCACTGAGCAGGAGCTCACTGAAACTCAGCTCACTGCAACTCGAGTTGCGATGTGTGAACTTCTCATTGTGGTGGCTTCTCTTGCTGTGGAGCTTGGGTTTAGGCATGTGGGCTTCAGTAATTCTGGCATATGGGCTCAGTAGTTGTGGCTAATGGGCTCTAGAACACTGGCTCTGTATTTGTGGCACACAGCATTCGTTGCTCCATGGCAAGTGGGATCTTCCTGAGCCAGGGATTGAACCTGTGTCCCCTGCAATAGCAGGTAGATTCTTAACTACTGGGCTACCAGGGAAGCCCAACTCTATGTCTTTTGATTGAAGCATTTCACCCATTGACACTTAAAGTGATTATTGATAGGTATGTACATGTTGCCATTTTGTTCCTTACTGGCTTTTTTTGCAGTTTTTCTTTGTTCTTTTTTCCTTGTCATTTGGTTTTCTTGAGTAATAAACTTGTCTTTCTATCTCTTTAGTTTTATGTATCTATTGTGTATAGATTTGGGTTTTTTCCTGATTTGAAAGTACAGTTGATTTATAATGCTGTGTTTTTCTGTATTATAAAGTGATTTGAATACACACACACACACACACACACACACACACATACACACACACACAGGGAAGTTCCCTGGAGAAGGGCATGGCAACCCACTTCAGTATTCTTGCTTGGGAAATCCCACACACAGAGGAGCCTGGCAGGTTACAGTCCATTGGGTAGCAAAGAGTTGGACATGACTAACATGACTTAACAGCAAAGGTGAAATACAATGTGTAACCCATGAAGATGCGTAGTACACTCCAAAAGAACTATCTGAGTTTTCTAATTCATAGAAGCAGACATCAAGCAAACATGTGTCACAACGAACATTGAGTATGTAGGATAACGGTAGAGGGATCATAAAGTTGGATTGGTCTGACTTTATTCACATGGGCTCACTAAGCTGAGATTCTGCATTTAATGCTGCCGGTTGGGGTGTCAAAAGCGCTCTAACAATTTGTTGGTTGATTCTCTGAAACATGGACCAAAAGACTGACTGTGAGCCAATTGGAAATAACCAACATCTCTTGGTTTAATGTAGAAGACGGGGTTCAGAGGCTTCAGTTCAGTTCAGTNATGAAGTGATGGGACCAGATGCCATGATATTCATTTTCTGAATGTTGAGTTTTAAGCCAACTTTTTCACTCTCCTCTTTCACTTTTATCAAGAGGCTTTTTAGTTCCTCTTCACTTTCTGCCATAAGGGTAGTGTCATCTGCATACCTGAGGTGATTGATATTTCTCCCGGCAATCTTCATTTCAGCTGGTGCTTCTTCTAGTCCGGTGTTTCTCATGATGTACTCTACATATGTTAAATAATCAGGGTGACAATACACAGCGTTGATATATTCCTTTTCCTATTTCGAACCAGTCTGGGAGACTGAAATGTTAGAGTAAAGTCATTTAAGACCTGCTCACCCACACTGGGAGTGTCCAGAGGACATATCTTTCACTTAATATTTTGAGAAATAAATTTGTGAGAGGAGCCCAACATCCTTGAAGGGCTCAATGATGGCTCTTCTTTGGAGGACAGATCTGGGAGTGGAAACCACAGCCACTCAATTGGGAAACATAATGCAACAGGAATATGTGTACCGTAGGGTGGCAGGGGCCAAGTGTTGGCACTCAACCACAAAAGCCAAGGGAGGCATGGTTACCATAATGAACAGTAGAGACAAGTAGCGATCAGAATAGTCAGTTCAGTTCAGTTCAGTTGCTCAGTCATGTCTGACTCTTTGCGACCCCATGAATCACAGCACGCCTGGCCTCCCTGTCCATCACCAACTCCTGGAGTTCACCCAGAANAAGGGAGGCATGGTTACCATAATGAACAGTAGAGACAAGTAGCGATCAGAATAGTCAGTTCAGTTCAGTTCAGTTGCTCAGTCATGTCTGACTCTTTGCGACCCCATGAATCACAGCACGCCTGGCCTCCCTGTCCATCACCAACTCCTGGAGTTCACCCAGAATCACATCCATCAAGTCAGTGATGCCATCCAGCCATCTCATCCTCGGTCGTCCCCTTCTCCTCCTGCCCCAATCCCTCCCAGCATCAGAGTCTTTTCCAATGAGTCAACTCGTTGCATGAGGTGTCCAAATTACTGGAGTTTCAGCTTCAGCATCATTCCTTCCAAAGAAATCCCAGGGCTGATCTCCTTCAGAATGGACTGGTTGGATCTCCTTGCAGTCCAAGAGACTCTCAAGAGTCTTCTCCAACACCAGGCTCATGCAAACCTATGCTTTGGTGAGTTAATCATGATGTTCCTACAAGTGAAACAGAAATTCTCTCTTGAGCTAAATAAGCAGAAAAGTTCAAATTCAAGTGAACAAATGTCACTTGACTCAAATCAGGAAATGAGTCATAGCCACTCAATCAATTCCCAGAGTTGAGCCAGTTAAGAGACCGAAAACCTCTTGAGTGAATTGGAGGTTAGGTCCCCTTGAAGAAGGACCCTGGCAGACTAATGAAGATGTATACAGTAAACTTTTCTCCCAGCCTTCCCCAGGGGGACCTGTGGCCTTTTAACAGGGTAACTGAACACTGGGGGGAAGGAAATAATCATACTTTCTGGAGACTACCAGACAGTAGCTCAGAACTGACACTGATTCCAGAAGACTCAAAACATCACTGCGGCCCTCCAGTTAGAGCAGGTGCTTACAGAGGTCGGGTAGAGGATCGAGCTTTATCTCAGGCCCATCTCACAGTAGGCGCAGGGCCTCTCTGTACTCACCCTGTGGTTATTTCCCTAGTTGCAGATTAGGGTGCATAACTGGAACAGACATATTTAGCAGCTGGAATCCTCACATTGGTTCCCCATTTGTGCGGTGAGGGCTATTATGGTAGAAAAGTCCAAGGGGAAGCCATCCGTACTGTCTCTACCTAGGAAAATAATGAAGCAAAAGTAATACCACATCCCTGGAAGAACTGCAGACACTGCTACCACCATCAAGGACTTGAAGAATGCAGTCCTTCACACCACATTCTCATTTATCTCTAGCTGATCTGTGCAGAAGACAGGCGGATCTTGGAGTATGACAGTGGATTACTTCACTGTAAGCTTAAAGAAGTGGTGACTCCAACTGCAGCTGCTGTACGAGATATGATTTTGTTGCTTGAGCAGATTCACAGACACCCTGGTACCTGGTAAGTAGTGACTGATGTGGCAAATGCCTTTTTCTCCATTGCTGTCCATGAGGCCCACCAAAAGCAGTTCACTTTCACTGGCAAGGCCAGCAACGCACATGCACTGTTCTCCCTCTCAGACCTATCAACCACCCAGCCCTATGTCATCATTTAGTTTGCAGGGATCTCAGTCACCTTTCCCTCCACAGGATATCATATCGGCCCATTACATTGATGATACTATGTTGATTACATCTAGTGAGTGAGTTATAGTAACTACCCAAGGCTCATTGGCAAGACATTTGTATATCAGAGGGTGGGAAATAAATCTGACCAAAATTCATACCTGCCAGGAGCCAGCGTGAGGAACTCCACCCATGGCGAAGGTCATGAGGAAGGAGGCTTCGGCATACACAAAGGCAGGATCGAGCCTCAGGAAACCCCCTGTTCCCAAGCATCTGCCCCCAAAACCAGAGTCTACCTACTGTACTGTTTTATGCTCTCACCTATACTTCTGACTTTACGGGGGGCTGACCCCCATTATCTCTCTTGGAGAAGGAGTTAGCTTACAGCTCCAAGTCAATAAAAATTCCTGGGCATGACAAGAGTGTTTCAACTTATGAACTCCTCTGAACATTATCTAGCCTGCCTGTACAGGTTCGTCTGGCCACATGTGATTGTTTACAGCCTCCAAACCATGAGAGGCACAAGATGTTTTAGACTTACTAAAGGCAGATTCTTTTGGGAAGTTAGGAATTATTAGTATAGTGGGTTTGCCAGAAGCCAGCGTGGGAATCCCACCCGTGACAAGGGTCACACAGCAGAAATCCGATGGGCAAGGCGATTCGGATTTCAGGGGTTTCCCCTGAGTTTCCCTGAGCATATACACCCCAAAAATAAGGAAACCAGAATATGCCTGCTTCTGGGAGCCAGCGTGAGGATTCCCACCCGTGATAGGGTCATGTGGCAACTCAATGGGCAAGGATGATTCGAGTCTCAGGGTTTCTCCCTGGTATTTCCTGAGCAAGTACCCCAAAAATAAGAATCTGCCTGACATTGTATTTTTCCTATTCTTCTGACACTCTCTGGAAAAAGTCAACTCAGGGCTTTAGTCTTCTGCATTTGAAAGGAGTGTTTCGGCTCAACTCCCTCTGATAACGCTCTAACTTAAACACTCTAACTTGCCTAACAGGTTCCCCTGACCTTTTACAGCTTGTGAATTGCTTACAGCCTCCAACTGCGAGGGGCATGAAGCTTAAGTACCTTAAAGTTACAGAGCCTTTTCTAAGAGCTAAAAATCCTATTGGTGACAGGATTTTCACTGTTGACTCAATGATTGCTGCCAGGTCTCCTTATTCTTTGTCTTTTAGGCACCTGGGAAGATGTTAATCAATGTAAACGGGATATGGAAAAAGATATATAGTAGTTTTGATGTTAGCAATACTAGACTTTTGAGTTAATTACTTTTCTTTTGTTATAAATCACTGTACTCCTCTTGTTACAAATTGCTGTATCTTTGCTATGTAAGAATGTAACTTTCTGAGAATGGCACCAGACTTTGGAAAGAACAACACTTTTAACACAAATAAGCCTTCTGGTCAACAAACCCTTATCAGAAAACAGCCGTAAAATGTTAATTGGCCTTTTGGCCAGAAGATTATATAAATTACGTAAGACTTGTGTATGCAACTAGGTATGCAGAGAGAAAAGCCTGGTTTTGATAAAAGTTTGGGCTGCTAATGCTGCATAACTTTGTGTTACCCATTGATCTTTATGTATAAAAGGCCTTCTGAATAATAAAGGATGGACCAGTTTCTGGGACTAGTCTCTTGAACTAGTTTCTTGGAAATCTGGCTCCCCCCGTGCCTCTTTCTTTCTCTTTCTCCCTCTCCCTCCCTCTCAATTTCTGGCTGAATTCCCATCTAGAACGGGGAGGCTCACCACATCTACTTACTTGCCCTGGCTTTTAAGTTCTGCACGAAAAGGAGCCCAAGGTGGGGCACCCTTAGATATTCAAGTGGGCGCCGGCGGCCCAACGTAGACAGTGCAAGTCTCTTGTCCTGAGATTTTATTGGTTTTCCTCGTAACCCAAGTTATTCAGCCTCTTTTTTCCACTTAATTTTCCCACTGTATTATTATTTCCTAATCTTATATTTCTAAATAAATAATTCTTTCTAAGACGCTGACGCCATCCACGCTTCGAATTCCCTGGATCCACCGAGGCTGGACCCCAGCATGAGTTGGTTAGGAATTATATTGGTGAAGGGTTTTTCATTTGTTGTGTCAATAATTGCTGCTAATTCCCTGCCCTGGGAGTGACAAGGGTGTCTCAGGTCAAACCTCTCTATCTTGTGCTCAAGCAACAAACTGCAGACTAGCTTGTGTGACAGGATTATCTACACTCCTGCCACTACACTCATGATTGTTCACTACCTCTCGACCATAAACAGCACAGAGAGTTTGGGGTATTTTGAAAATCTTAATTAGCATAGGGCTTTTCTCATTGTTGAGTCAATCATTGCCGCCAGGTCTCCACATCCTTAGGCACCTGGGAATATATTAATCAATGTATTTGGAATATAGAAAAGGAAATATAGTAGTTTTGATGTTAGCAATACTAGACTTTTTGAGTTAATGAATTTTCTCTTTTATTATAGACCACTGTACTTTGTTATAAATCACTGTGTCCTTGCTATGTAAAAATGTAACTTTTATCACTATCTTAAGACTAAATAGATCTTAAGGGGAACATTGGTGAAAGGTTTTCATTTGTTGGGCTGATGTTTTGCTGCTAAATCTCCATATTCCCTGCCCTTATAATGAATATAGTATATAGGAGAAATAAGTACTAACCTTTAAGATTAATCATCTTAACCTTGGGTTAAATAAATTCCTTTCTTGATTGTAACTCACTACACCCTCACCCTATAGGAATGCAACTTTATTTGGAGGGTGGTGCCTGGTTTAAGAAAAAACACCCTTGGAAAAAATAAGTTTTTTGGTTATCAGAAAGAAAGGATCATAAAATGTCAGCAGGCCTCATGGCCAGAAGATGATGTAAAACCCCTAAGACCTTTTCTTATACATTTATATGAAGCACCTGATTGTGATAAAGGTCAGGACTGCTGACCCCCGCGTGACTTCAAAAATTTCCATTTGTCTCTATGTGTAACAAAAGGTATATAAGAAAACCTGAAAATAAAGAAAACGGATCAGTTTCTGGAAAGACTGATTCCCCTGTGTCGTTTCTTTCTTGTTCTCTGTTTTTCTGGCTGAATTCCCATCTGGGGCGTGGGTACTCACCAAGCCTGCTAATTATGCCTGGGCTTCTAAGATCGGACCTGGGAGGCCTCAGTGCCTCCTCTCCGTCGGAAGAATGGAAAGACGCCTGTGGCCTACGTAGGTGGTGATTGGTATTCCATGTAAACCAAGTTATTCAGCCTTCTTTTCTCCACTAATTTTCCAATCTCTCACGATATCTGTAATAAAATAAGTTTTTTCCTAGGACGCCAACTCCGTCCCACCTTCGAATTACCCTGGATCCACCAGGGCTGGACCCCAGCACATTCCTACCTCACGGAAAACTTTAGGGAACCTGTGATCTGGATCACATCAAGATATCACTTCTAAGATAAAAAGTAAGTGGTATCTGGCTCTTGTACAACTAAGAAAGCAGCTCAATCCCCAAGGGGACATTTTGAATTTGGGAGGCAACACAGTCCTCATTTGGTATGTTACTCCAAACCATTTACCAAGTGGCCTGAAAAGGTGCTACTTTTGAGGAGGCCCAGAAGAAGAGAAGGTTCTGCCCCAGGACCAGCCTGCTGTGCAACTGCTCGGCCACTTGGGCCATATGATCCAGCACGTGGAGTGGTGCTTCAAATCTCTGCAGCAGGTAGGGACAGCATTTGGAGACTGTCAGGCTCCTATCAGTGAATCTCACTGTGGTCCTTTAAGAATTTGGAGCAAGTCTATACCATTACCTTTGGATAACTACTCTCTTTCTGAGAAACAGGTCTTGGTAGATTATAGGGCCATAGTAGACAATGAATGTTTGATAGTGGGCTTACCAAGTTGCCCATCATGAATTGGGTATTATCTGAGCCACCATACCATAAACTGGGCCTGCATAGTAGCATTCCATCATCATACGGAAGTGATATATACAAGTCAGGCCTGAGCAGGGGAGCCTCATGGGGAGTTCCCTGTAATCAGATGACAGGGGAATAGAAGATCTGGCCCTGGTTTACAGATGGTTCTGCACGATACGCATGGACCAGTTGTATGTGAAGAGCTACAACACTACGACCCTTTGCGGGGACATTCCTGTTACAGTGAAGAAGGAAAATGCTCCCGGTGCACAGAACTTTGGGGAGTGCACTTCACTGTGCACAGTGCTTGCAAGGAGAAATGGCCAGATCTGTGCTTATCTACCAATTCATGGACTGTGGCCAATGGTTTAGGGACATGTGAGGAACATGATGTGAAAATTGGTGACAAAGAAATATGGGAAAGAGGTATGTGGACGGGCTTCTCTGGTTAGAAAACATGAAGGTATTTGTGTCACACATGAATGCTCACCGAAGGGTTATGTCAGCAGAGGATTCTAATAACCGAGTGGATAAGATGACTCATTCTGTGGATACCAGTCGGCCTAGCTACCTATCATCACCCAATGGGATCATCAACAAAGTAGCCATGGTGGCAGGGCAGAGTTGACAGTTATATGTGGGCTGAGCAACACTGACTTCCACTCACCAAGAATGACCAGGCTATAGCCACCACTAACTGCCCAATCTTCAGTGGCAGAAACCAACACTGAGCCTCCAATACAGCAATATTTCCTGGAGTGATCAGACAGCTTCCTAATGTGTGCAACAGAAAGTGGTTCATTACACTGGACTGCTTCCAGTATACAAGATGAAGCATTTTATTCCTATAGGAATAGACACTCTGGATGTAATCTGCGCCCCCCTCCCACACCCCACACCCAGTACTTCTGCCAAAGATACCATCCATGGACTTAAAGAATGCCTTATCCATCAGCATGGTATTCCACACAGCATTACTTTTGATCAGGAAATGTACTTCACAGAAAAAGAAACGTGGCATTGGATCCATCCTTAGCATTCACTGGTCTTACCACCTTCCCCACCATCCTGAAGCAGCTGTCTTGACACAACAGCCTTTTGAAGACTCACTTATAGGGCTAGCTAGGTGGCCATACCTTGCAGGATTGAAGCAAGGGTCTTCAGAAGGCTGCTTATGCCCAGAATCAGTGTCAAATACATGGTGCTGTTTCTCCATACCCAGGATTCAAGGGTCCAGGAATCAATGAGGAAATGGAATTGACCACACACATTATTAACCTTAGTGACCTACAAGCAAAATTTCTGCTTCCTATTCTCATGATTTTACGCTTTGCGCCTCAAAGTCTTAGTCCTAGAGGGGGAAATGCTTCCACCAGGAGACCCTACATTGATTATATTAACAGAAAGTTAAGACTGCCACCTGGACAATTTGGTTTCCCATGCTTCTGAATCAATGAATGGAACTATGCTGATGACTCGGGTGATAAGGAGAAATTGGACTACTATTCCACAGTAAAGGTAAAGAAGAGAAGGGTTAGGGTTAGGGTTGGGGTTTCTTAGAGATTCTCTCAGTATTACCATGCCCTGTGATTAAGGTCAATGGCAGGTTGGAATGGCCCAGACCCTCCAGGAATAAAGGTTTGGATTACCCCATCAGATAAAGAACCATGATTAGATAAAGTACTTGCTGAAGACAAGGGAACAAAATGGGTAGTAAAAGAAGATGGTCATAAATACCAGCTACAACCATATGAGCAGTTGTAGAAACAAGGATTGGAATATGTCATGAGTATGTCCTGCTTATTTTGGTATATTTTTATATTTATATTTCTTGTCTTTTATTGTTATTTCCTCTTATTCTACCATATAGCATAAGGCATATTGAATTTATATCATAATATCTAATGATTAATTTCCCATTATACTGCTGAAGTCACCAGATTTCAAGAAGAATCAATATCACCAAATGACTTTATTTCCTCTTCTGAGGAAAGGGTAAATAAATAAATATCCATAGCCTCTTGGTTCTCTCTCCCTGGGGATCTCTCACACAGGAGCCATCCCAGGATGGACTGTACACACTAAACCAGAGACCTTGACAAGGGTCTGGCAACCAGGGGCTGGAAGTAGCAGGGGCACCACTTACCATCCCTCCCTATGACTTACTAGTGTGTTTTGTACTTCCCGTCCCCTGCAACTCTTGGCTCTGCAGAGTCACCAAATGAGTCATATTTTTGCCTTGGGACAAAACTAAAGTCCCAATGGAAATAAAAGCTGCCACCTGGGCATTTTGGGATCCTTGGTTCCCTATAGAAGCAAGAAGAGGGCAGAGTCTTGACAGGCATATCTGAGCCTAATCATAAGAGGTAGGGCAGGTGTGTGAAAGCCAGGTGGTCTCAGGTGCCTCTTATCCTCCAGCTCTACTGTGACTGTGACTGGATAGATTCAGCAGTCCCAGCCTGAGAAAGGCAACGTGATCAGACGTTCGGGGACTTTAAAGATAAGGACCTGAGTAATGACACAGGGTGAATATTCCACCCAAACCTTCAGAATGCTCTCTAGAGATGAGGGAAACCTGAAGGCATAGTGGAGAGAGGCAGTAACAATCAACTTCAGCTCCAAAACCAACACAATAGTAGGGTCCGTGCTCCATCCCACTAACTTCCCTCTTCTGTGTTTCCCCACAGGCAGAGGTGCCTGCCAGAATCCCGGATAAGTTGTTTTAAGACATAGAAAGAAAAGCTGATCTGAGCAATGTAAAGGTCAGACTGTGGAATTTCCAAATCAGCCACCTTCATCCTCCTTCCAGGAAAGTCTTGGTGACCAGCTGCTGGAATTATCAGCATACAGCCTCCAGATATCAGCTCTTTGAGGTCAGCCTCAGTTGCCGAGGTGCACAGCCAAGCTCTTAGTCTTCTTGGGGCACCCACATCCAGTGAACAGGGATGGGGAAAGCATGAAGACCAGGCCATTTTAGCCCAATTCAACACTAGTCTGTCAGGTAATATTCATTCCAGAGCTTGCTGCCTGGTTGGTCATGGCTGAAATGGTAGTATTATTTCTCATCTGTACAGCTAACTGCCTCCACCCTTTGTCTTTAAACTCCAATTCAGTGTCTGCTGCTGGACAGTTCAAACTATCACAGTGAACTAAGTACTGAAAGCACCTTGCAGCCACAGGGCCAAGAGAACAAAAGAAAGATGTTGGTTCATTGAAGTACTGGTGATTTTAGGCGGTCCGCTGCAGAGCAGGGACCAAGACTTCTAAGGAGGGCAAATGAACATCTGCTGCTGGTGCTCCAGCACTCAGAGGAGAACCACACTGCTAACCCCAGAGATACAACAGTGATCTCTCAAAGTATCACTGGTCAACTGGTGCTTGTACTTGTAATGAAGAATGAGGGTGGTTCTAACAGAGGCAACAAAACTAGAGTCCAAAACCAAGCTTGCCTACCGAAATGACAGGGTAACTTTGGCACACAAGAGGGTAAACTCCCTTCGCTCTTCATCCACCATTCCAGGTTACTTTCACTGGCCTCCCTTGGCACAGATCCCCAGAAAAGAGTGGGCAAAACAGAAATAGGGTATATGGCGGCACATCTTGGACATGACATTTTAAGAGTACAAAGGTGGGAGGATGTTTACAGCTGATAGACATTAGCTTACAAATGTGACTTCGCCGTGCCTTTGCTCAGGAAACAGAAAGAGATCACTTCCAGAGGGAAAAAATGAACTTTTAATATTGCTTAAGATGCTGAAGAGTAAGTTAAGAACACGATAGGAATCCTTCAGTGAAATATTACTGCTTATGATCCTGCCATGAGAGATCCTTACATTTTTCTTGAAGCAGTCAGACTTGCCCCTAATGCTCCTCTACTATTTAAAAAACTAGGGATTTCTTTTTTGCATGTGAATGAATCAGGAGCCTGAGTCACTTTCTTCCTGCGTCTCTTCTTCTTCCGTCTCTTCTTCTTCCGTTTCCTCTGTCTCCATCATTTCTGGCTCCTTTTTCTTTTTACACTTCTTACAAAGCATAAGGAAGCAACATACAAATAAACAAATCAAAGGAATAAGCCACAGTAACATGGGCGTGTTCTCTTCCATTTTTGTCTCCTCTGCCTGTTCTACGTCTTCGTCGTCTTGTGCCTCTTCTTCCTCATCTCCCTCACCTCCTTCCTCACCTCCTTCCTCATCTCCCTCATCTCCTTCCTCATCTCCCTCATCTCCTTCCTCATCTCCCTCATCTCCTTCCTCATCTCCCTCACCTCCTTCCTCATCTCCCTCATCTCCTTGGGGATTACCAGGTGAGCCACTACTAACACTACCTCCACGGCCTTCATCCTTGCAGTAGGGAGGTGCCCATCCAGGGTTGCAGTGGCACTCTTGCTTACTATTGCAAACCCCCTTCATGTGGCAGGTCTTGGGCTGACAGGCCTGTGGCTCAGGAACCATACTGACACACCTGCTGTGAACACAGATCTTCTTTTGACCACATGTCGTACCATCTTTCACCTGGCCAATATCAGGTATGGACATTCCTATATGATAGTCGGTGCCCCAGCAAGTGGTGTCATTGACTTGAAACTGATGCACTGTGGAATGTTCCCTCAGATTTGGAATTACTCCCACGTTTTCACACTGAACTCTCCCACACAGGATATCAGGGACTTCACATTTTATGTACTCTATGTCCCTGATACCACAGTGACCAAATCGATTTCCTTGGGTGTTGATTTCTTTGTAGCAACTCTGAGATGCACTCCTTGCATCTTTGCCAAAAATCCCCCTGCACTGTTCATCATGGTTAGCACAGTTCTTTTTATAGCAGTAGGCACTGTCACTACAGGGAATCCCATCTTGCACATATACATCTTCTGGGCACTGATGTGATGTCCCATTGCACCACTCTGGAAGGTCACATGCATTGATCTGCTTTCTGCACAAAGTCCCTGCTGACCTGACCTTGCACTTTTTGCAGCAAGACCCAAAAGCACAAGCAGCTCCAGGTTTCAGAGTGCAATCCGGCAGACAGCAGGGATTATGAGCACATTGCCTTACGGTTCCACAGTCACACTCCTCTCCTTCTTCAACCACTAGGTTCCCACAAAACTTTATCCTAAAGATATTTGCTGGATTTGGAGGAGAGATGAGACAAAGTCCATTCCTCATCACATTGTTCCAAAAATCGCCGTAACTGCAGTTGCTGAATTTATTCGTTACCGTTCTGGCAGGATACATTATGCAAAACCGAAGTTTACACACACAAAATTCAGTATCATGCAGCATACCTAAATTATGACCAAGTTCATGGGTAGCAATAAGCCCAACATCATACAGACTCTCATCTTCAAAAACAATAATTCCACTATTAAAAGGATTCTGGCATACTCCAGCAACATAGGCAATTCCAAGCGTAAGGCCAAATGACTTCTTTATGAAAAGATGTGCTACATCATGTGGCAGTCGGTTATCAAGGAAAAAAAACTTCCAAAAAGCAAAATCCTCCAACATTGTATCCATATTTTCAGTGGCAATTTGGTTTCCTGCAGTCCAGATTTCAAGCCCAGTTAAAGTTACTTCAACTTCCAAAGGGCGATACAGGCTATTTACTATGTTGACAACATTAGCTACCTCAGTTTGTACTACTGACACATTCCTTCCCGAGTGAACAAACCGAAGATTGTCCACAATCACTACCAGCTCAAGAAACCGCAAGTGGGTCCACCAGCCTGTGTAAGAACTTTGCTTCAGAGTGAAATTATGCAACTCCAATTGGCGTGCTATATCCTCTTCTGTTAACCCACATCTCTTACGTGGGAACTGAGTATCATCGGTGTCTATTCTATACACCCAGTGTTCAAATGTGGCAGAAGACCTAACTGGTTCAATTTCATAAGCAAGATCATTTACCTGTAGTATTCCTCGAAAACCTCCAGAACAGGTACTGAGGGCAACCAGGGACTTGGGAACACCCTCCACATAACCATGATAGTAGCAGTCATCAGGAAGATAAGGCTGATCCTGGTGCAGGGAATGCTGGTCGGTGTAGGTGAACACTGGGAGGGGTCTGGAAACCAAGAGCTTCTTGACCTTCATGTGGGCGATGTGTCTTTGGCCCCCAAATCGCAGGCTATAGGAGAGCCAGCCTGGAACCTTTGCATTTCTGACCCAGCCAGTCACCTTCAAGGGGATCACCAACTCTGGGGAAGAGAAGTGCTGGGAGGGCCTGGCCTGACAGTGACCAGAAACAAACAGACACACCCCAAACCAGAGCAGCAGGGGAGTGACTCTGAAGTGTACCAGGGCCTCACCCACTGTCATTATGGAGCCACCTGCTCAGGGCAGAAGAGGGCAGGACATCAGGCACTGCTGGTCTGGCTCCTCCCTCTGAGCTGTTGAGGGTTGCAGGGATGACCTTTATGGATCTGTGTCCTGGAAGAACTGGCCCATCAAAGCTGCAACGCTGATGTGAAAGTAGAAAGAAGATCTAGGATAGGGTGGTTGGGGCAGAGAGGGTAGGGGAGAGAGGGAGAGAAAGAGAGTGATTTCATTTGGGACAAGGCTTGAATCAATAAAATTCTGGAGATTGTCTCATATATGTAAGGGCAAGGAATAAGGGAAGAGCAGGTGTACAGGGAAAGAAACGAAGGAAATTCATCATAGATGGGTAATTGTTGAATCCTGTTTTAATATAAGGATTCAATATACTATTCTCTAGGCATATACACTGGCATGCCATTTCTCATTTTAGAAAGACTGACATCTGACTCCCAATTACTCCTCCACCCAAAGTCAGCTGGTACCCTGTTAGCTTCAGTGAGCATGTGGATAGCCCATGCAAAACTCACCATTTTTTGGTTTCTTTATTCAGACAGTTTGCTACATCTCCCCTTCTCTTCTACAGACATCTTATCTAGCTCCCATTCTGTTTGAGGTGACAAGTCAAAGTAAGTCTCACTTAAGGGACTCATTAGTTTGGGGAGCCTCCAGCCCCATCCAGACAAAGATGTATTTTATAACACACGCTCATCTGCAGAAAACCCCTGGACATTCCAAGGAAGGCAGCTATGTAGACAGAATAATAGGAATGAGGCTGTTATTTGGAGACAAGTCAACAACCCAGTTGCCTCTAATCACAGCATGGAAGCAGCAGCCTTCTCTGCACCTAGCCCAGCTACATCATGTTCTCAATCATAAGACTCTCACCTTGGCTGTGTTTAGATATATCCCATTCTACATTTTATATGCATGGTGAGTTACCTGAATTCTCTAGAGAACACTAGACTGAAGAATTTAAATCTAGAGTCAGTTCACTGAAATATTCAGAGATCACAACTGAATGGACTTACTTCATACCTGTTGAAAACACAAATTTTAACTCAAGTAAAAGCCAATTTTCTTCATTTGCTGACTTTCAGTTAAAAGTATCAATAATTTCCTTAACATGTGAAAACAACAGATGTTAAAAAATTGGAGACACATCAGAGCATACACTGGTGGCCTGAGTATTCTAAACACGGACACAAATGGGGCTGATTGTAGACAGCATAAAAATACTCCTTGCATTACGATGTCAAGAACGCATGGATACTCCTAGATACTTTGCCAGAACTAATGGATAGCTCCTGGAAGCCAAGAATGCCAGATGAAACTTCTAACGGAAAGCATCTCTGATATAGGTCAAATCCTAATGACCAGATTTCCTTTCCATGTCTCCCTTCATGATATCCTTGGTATCTGCTACAGATTGGGGGATATTAAGACAGAACTGTGTAAGTTGAAAGAGGACTGTTAGAAACAAAGCATTATAAAGAGGAAAATAACATATTTCATCAGAAATAGGATGTGGTAACAAGAGAAAATTTCATTGCCAAGGATCTTAAGCCATGCCCCTCTGTCACTCTTGTACCATTGAATACGTGGAACTGGTGCCACTCCAAAGCCCTTCCTCTCTGTCATCACCTGCACTTCAAGAAGCGTCAGCATCTTCCTCGGCATCAGTAATTAACTCTTTTTTCTATTCCCAGCAGCTACTTCAGCTCCTCACAACCTCTATCTTACCTTGTCTCCACTCACTCTTGCTACTGCTACTGCTAAGTCACTTCAGTTCTGTCCATCTCTGTGCGACCCCATAGACGGCAGCCGACTAGGCTCCTCTATCCCTGGGATTCTCCAGGCAAGAACACTGGAGTGGGTTGCCATTTCCTTCTCCAATGCATGGAAGTGAAAAGTGAAAGTGAAGTTGCTCAGTCATGTCCGACTCTTTGCGACCCCATGGATGGCAGCTTACCAGGCTCCTCCGTCCATGACATTTTCCACTCACTCTTAGTCACAGCAAACTCAGGGTTTCTTACATTTAGGTCACAAACCATTCAGGGTGATGAGAAGAATGCAGTGAGCCACAACTAAATAAAACAACAGAAAGTATCAGACAGCATCACACCAATCATTTATCACCTCCTATATATCACCTGTCACCACAGAAGCTATTAGCAGAGCTCTGCTGACATAGCTTATACTGATTATCAACTATTTTCTGAGTCCTAACGCTAAAGTTTATACTTTGTCTATGGAGCTAGAGATTGGAGTCTACAAACGATATTTCCCCATTCTAGCTGGATTCCTGAAAAGTGCTGTCAAGAAAAGCCTGAGAGGGAGAATTAAAAGCAAAAAGGAAGGAGAAGGGCCTCTTCTTGTTTGCCTGCTGTTACTGTCAGTGACCTTCCCCCTACACCCAGAATGGTATCTTGCTCTGGTGCTGAGAGTCAGTTACCACATTCCCAGAACCAGCTCCATCAGTCCCTACCAAAGGCATCTAGTGTCAGTACCCCCTCCACAGAGGGCTCAGAACCAGATGTACAGAGCCATCTTCCAGTACTGTGGGCAACCCATACCAGCCAGCCAGTATCTCCTTCTCAGATGTTTCAGGCTATACCAAAAAGCTCCCTGATAAGGGCTTGATACGTTCCATGAGAGGAGTAACCCTCTGTCTCTGAGATCTGTGTCAGAGTCCTGGAGGACCTTCTTCCAAGTCCCTAAAGAACCAGTACCAGCTCAATATTACCTAATAGGAAGTACAGCTATCAACTTCACACTACTTTTCTGAGTTCCTAAATTACCAGCATCGCCTGGGCTGGTAATGCTCTATCTTCTATTGTCCAGGTCCAGATCTATGAGGCCACTGTGAGAGCTTCTAGATTATGAAAACCCCCATCTCTTCCCTTCGTTCCCACAATCTCATGGGTGCAACTCTCTGTGGTAATTCATACTTCTCTGTACTTTTGTGTTCCCTTTTTACCTTGTCAGCTCTCTAATACCTTTCCAAGAATTCCCTATAGTAATTACTCTTGGTGGATTTTTCTTTTCTGGACTAGATCTTGACAGATACATACAGGACTTGGTACCAAGAGTGCTGCCAAGAGAGAGAAATAAAATGGGTCTCTGAGATCCGCTTAGGTGTGTCCATGACCTTAACACACTGCTGAACTCCTGTTGAATAGGGGATGGGCTCATAATAACATCACAATTTAGTTAAATTTCTACTCAGTGTTGATTGTGATGAAGTGCCCTGATGAAGCAAGTGTGTGGGGGACCAAGGGAGGGCTGTGATGATGCCTGTAAGTATTTCAAAGACTGAGGGGTGGAATGGGTGTACTAAATTCTAATGGACATTTTGCACAATGAGGCTCAAGGCTCTAAGGTCTCAGCTCAGATTGTTGACAATAGGAAATTTTTTAAAAATCTCTCCTTTAGCCACAGAGCCAACTTCAAAGAAAACCAGAATGTAACTGTGGAGTTTCAGAATCACAGCATAAGTTGAATACCGAGATTTGCCAAGACTGTAGCGGGAAATCTGATTGAGACCAAAAAAAAAAAAGTTTGACCTTGATAATGGGAGTTCCAGGTGGACTGGATTGGTTTTGAGTATCTAGATCCTCCCAAGACGCCTGACGTTCCTCTACCAGGGAAGGTGTCTAGACTTTTCTTGTCTGAAAAGCCTAGCCACCTCTAGCTAGAGACCCTGTGATTATCTCAGCTGGGGAAATTATCCCACTAGGGCATGTCTAGTATCCTCATGTCCTTTAATGGCTCTAAATGCAAACCAGAATCTAATTCAATATGCTCCAGAGAAAAAGGATTTTTCCTCTGAATTGAGAGGAAAGAACTTCTACTCTAAAATAATGACAATAGTTTACTAATTTATATTGACAAAAGAGAGGAAACAAACCTTATTAATAGCAGAAAAGATGAAGTCATTATAGAGATCAAGATATATTCAGTATAATAAACTTCAGCAGGAGTTTGTAACTACTTAACAAATAGCCTTGAAATATATAAAGCAAACACCAACAGAACAAAAAAGAGAAACAGAAAAATTCAAAATCTACTTGTAGTATTAACATACTTTCTTTCAGCAACAAATACATCAGACCTCGACCCCCACCCCCCAAAAAAAGAGTTAAGTAGAAGATTTAAGCAAACTTAATCAAATTAACCTAATTGAAACAGGCTTCCCAGATGGCCCTAGTGGTAAGAACCCACTTCCTAATACAGAAGACATAAGAGACGTGGTTCAATCCCTTGGTCAGGAAGATCTCCTAGAGGAGGGCACGGCAACCCACTGCAGAATTCTTGCCTAAAGAATCCCATGAACAGAGAAGACTGGCAGGCTACAGTCCATAAGGTTGCAAAGAGTTAGACAAGACAGAAGCAACTTAGCACACAAGCACGCACATGATATTTACCAAAACAGACAATATTTACAGTCATAAAGAAAGTCTTAACAAATGCTAAAAATAAAAACTGCTTAACGTTCCTTACTTGCAGAATTAAAATTGTATAAAGAAGAAAAACAAACCAGAAAATAGTGATTTGCTTCAAAGTTAAAGAACAGCCAAGATCCAAACATGGTTAAATGTATAACTGAAAATATTTTGGTCTGAATGAAAATATAACATGTTACACTTGTAGAATGGAGTTAAAGCAAAAGCTTACATGAAAATTTCTGGCTTTGGGGATACAGAGTAGGGACGGAGAAAGACTAAAAATACTTTGTATAAGATATAATGTCACAAAACTTGAAAGATAACAGCTAATCAATCTTTAACAGCAGAATTAAAAAATATAGTACCAAACACATAAAAAACAAACACTGAAAAGAAAATTAAAGCCAAGTTCCTTGTAAAGAACTGACAAACACCTACCAATGATGATCAAGAACTATGCTGGAGAATCGAATTGGGGTCTCCTGCACTGCAAGTAGATTCTTTACCAGCTGAACTACCTGGAAAGCCCATCTTTTAATAAAGACATAAAAAATAATGAACATATAAACAACTTTATATCAATAAATTTGAAAATTTGAGCAATATAGAAAAATTCCTTGAAAAACCACACTAACAAACTTAACAAGAAAACTAAATGTTTCTGTATTAACTAGAGGTTGGATCTATAGTAAAAATATAAATTAAAAATAATATATCTTTTCACAAAACCCCTAGTACAGTGGATTCTTCCAACTGTTTTTGGTGGTAATACAAATGACTGAAGAGTAATAAATCAGAATTATCCTTATCAAGTTTTATTAATAAATCTTCAATTGCTTCAACAATAGTAACCTGAGAGCAACTGTTTGAATCTGGAGGAATTACAAATGTCTGTGTGATACTGGGATAATGATACCAACTACATTTATATTTAACTCACCTGTTTCATGTGTACAAGTGGGTTGATCTTGAAGAGTTACTATTGTTTCCTAAACTAGGCAGGCTGGAGAAGGCAATGGCACCCCACTCTAGTACTCTTGCCTGGAAAATCCCATGGACAGAGGAGCCTGGTAGGCTGCAGTCCATGGGGTCGCTGAGGGTCAGACACGACTTCACTTTCACTTTCCACTTTCATGCACTGGAGAAGGAAATGGCAACCCACTCCAGTGTTCTTGCCTGGAGAATCCCAGGGACGGGGGAGCCTGGTGGGCTGCTGTCTATGGGGTCGCACAGAGTCAGACACAACTGAAGCGGCTTAGCAGCAGCAGCAGCAAACTAGGCAGGGGTGATTATATTTACACTTGCTATTTCAGTTGTGATTTTTTTTTTTTTTTTACTAAATAAGCCAAACCTAATATCAAGGTAATTATGCAAGGCTGAAAGCAAAAGATAAAACATGTCGATATTAAAAAGTAAAGAAAGTAGTCAATGCAAACATTATAAAAATAAATCTTATTAAAAGATGACAAGGCACTGACAGTAATAGAAAGGTATAAATCAAGTAGAGAAACATCCAGTATGATTAGGAAAACAGGGACCATTCCAGTGTTTTATATGCATGTAACAGCATAGCTTCAAAACATACAAAGCACATGTTGAGAGAAGAGAGATCATGAAGCAAGAGTTGAGAGATCAAAAGGAAAAATCCAGGATCATACTTGAAAAAGTTTACCAAGAGTAAGAATGCCAAAAAAGTAAAGATATAGAAGAATTAAACAATATTAATCAAATTGACCTTGATATATGTAAAATACTATACCCAAAAACTGTAGAATAAACGTTAGTTTCAAATGCATGTGGGACGTTTACCAAGATTGACGTCCTTGGTAAAGATCATTGGCTTCTGCTAAGCCACAAAGCATCTACACAAACCTTAAAACATACAAATTGCACAGCGGAAGCCCTTTCCATTTCCATTCTGACATGCAGATCTTGCACTCCCACTCTCACAAAAAGAAAAAAACTAAACTGAAAAGCAACGAGTTTTCTTCAGTTCACTTCAGTCGTTCAGTCTTGTCCAACTCTTTGCAACCCCATGGACCACAGCACGCCAGGCCTCCCTGTCCATCACCAACTCCCAGAGTCCACCCAAACCCATTTCCATCGAGTCGGTGATGCCATTCAACCATCTCATCCTCTGCCGTCCCCTTCTCCTCCTACCCTCAACCTATCCCAGCATCAGGGTCTTCACATCAGCTGG
Source organism: Neotragus moschatus (assembly GCA_006410615.1). NCBI lineage: Eukaryota > Metazoa > Chordata > Mammalia > Artiodactyla > Bovidae > Neotragus > Neotragus moschatus. The sequence goes on along the minus strand of SJYA01001562.1, from coordinate 503,689 downwards.
CCAAAGGACTGGAGTTTCAGCTTCAACATCAGTCCCTCCAATGAACATCCAGGCCTGATTTCCTTTAGGATGGACTGTGTGGATCTCCTTGCAGTCCAAGGGACTCTCAAGAGTCTTCTCCAANTCTGTACCCCCCGTTTGCCACGTTTCTGGGCATCTGTTTGTGTGCAAGGACTTTTCTAAAGTATTTAAGTTGGCTTGAATTTCAGGGATATGCTACCATCACTTTGGGCTAACCTCAAAGGTACATCAATTGCTTTCATTTTGCAGTGGTCACTGTTCAACAAGGGTCATAATCTTGGTATGTCTCATACATAGGAATTCTGTTTATGTGAGAAAAAACATTGGATCATGAATGCCTATAATACAAATACCAGCACTCCTGGCAACTGCTGCTATGGAAGTTACTTTAACCTCATTAATTACAAGGGATTCTGTATGATGAATACACCAGCTTCTCAAAATATCACCCATCAGAATAATGTCATAACAAGGAAGCGGAAGTTGAAAAAGTACGCTGTGACTGTGGATCAGAATGTTAGTGCAGAAAGGATCCTTGTGTGCTTCTTGTAAGTTGAAACCTTGGGCAGGCTGCTTTTGGATCTTGCAATGTAAAATATAAGTTTGCTTCTCTTAGAATGCTCTGTAGAGCACAAGAATGTAACCTTCCTGAGTGGTACAATGGAAGTTCAAGGTGATGCCCTGACAATTTCTATGTGCAGGATGGGATGCCTTGTGGTGACACCATCTACTGTTATCACAAAATGTGTAACAATCACAATAAACAATGTCAATACATTTTTGATCAAATAGCAAGGAGTGCCCCCTGAGGTGATAATGCACAATTAATGCACAAGGAGATAGTTGAGGCCAATATGGTGTGGAAATTCAACATACAAAAGACGTCTTCCTTCAAATGTTGTGTGTGAAAGAGTAAAGCGTGAATATATAAATAATTCCCAATCTAAAGTAACACAATGCCATAATTCGTATAACATTGTTAAAGGTATCAGTGTTAGGAAGCCAGCTCCCACTTCGGGAAAGATACAGTTGATATTGGAGAAGTAAAAGATGGCACCCTGTGTGCTCTAGGCAAGGTATATATAAGGAGCTGTGTCAGTTATTCAACCCTCAACTCTGTAAATTAGAGAAATATCATTAAGGGAGGAGTATGCAATGATGAAAAACATTGCAACTATTGATTGGAGTATGCTCCTCACTACTGTGACTTTACAGACTATGGACAATGCAAAATAATGAAGCTTGTAGAAAATGACGGAAGAGTACATTTTCATACCTGCAATGTAGAGAAAAACCTCAAACAAGACACAAAAAAGCATTAATAATGGAGAAGACTGACTAAGCTATGTTAAAATTAGAAACACTTGATCATTTTTCAGTTCAGTTCAGTTGCTCAGTCGTGTCCAACTCTTTGCGACCCCATGGACTGCAGCATACCAGGCCTCCCTGTCCGTCACCAACTCCCGGAGTTCACCCAAACTCGTTCCATTGAGTCAGTGATGCCATCAAACCATCTCATCTTCTGTCATCCCCTTCTTTTCCTGCCCTCAACCTTTCCCAGCATCAGGGTCTTTTCAAATGAGTCAGTTCTTCACATCAGGTGGCCAAAGGACTGGAGTTTCAGCTTCAGCATCACTCCTTCCAGTGAACACTCAGGACTCATTTCCTTTAGGATGGACTGGGTGGATCTCCTTGTAGTCCAAGGGACTCTCAAGAGTCTTCTCCAACACCATAGTTCAGAAGCATCAATTCTTTGGCACTCAGCCTTCTTTATAGTCCAACTCGCACATCCATACATGACCATTGGAAAAACCATAGCCTTGACGAGACAGACCTTTGTTGGCAAAGTAATGTCTCTGCTTTTTAATATGCTGTCTAGGTTGGTCATAACTTTCTATTAAATGGAGCAAGCGTCTTTTAATTTCATGGCTGCAGTCACCATCTGCAGTGATTTTGGAGCCCAAAAAAATAAAGTCTGACACTGTTTCCCCATCTATTTGCCGTGAAGTAATGGGACCAGATGCCATGATCTGAATGTTGAGTTTTAAGCCAACTTTTTCACTCTCCTCTTTCACCTTCATCAAGAGGCTCTTTAGTTCTTCTTCACTTTCTGCCATAAGGGTGGTGTCATCTGCATATCTGAGGTTACTGATATTTCTCCCAGCTATCCTGATTCCAGCTTGTGCTTCTTCCAGCCCAGCGTTTCTCATGATCATTTTAAGTCACCATTAAAGGGTAAGAAGGCAAGCCAGAGTGGACTTACACTCTGGCTTTAAAGATATATTTAAAAACAATACATGTAAGGACTCTGTCCATGCATACAAAGGACTCTTCTGACTCTGGGAGACAAACAGACAAAACATACTTCACAAAAATGGACACACTTCACAAAAAAGAATATTCAAATAGTGAATAGTCACAGGAAAGAATGCTTAATTAACATCACTAAATCATCAGGAAATACTAATTTCAGCCTCAACAAGATACATGAGATGGGTGGTAATGGTGCTGTTCAGTCACCTAGTCATGTTCGACTCTTGTGACCCCACGGGCTGCTGCAAGCTAGGCCTCCCTGTCCCTCACCATCTCCCAAAGTTGGCTTTTCACACCAAGTAGCCAAAGGGTTAGAGCTTCAGCTTTAGCATTTCTTCCAATGAATATTCAGGTTTGATTTCCTTTAAGACTGATCTCCTTGCTGTCCAAGGGACTTTCAAAAGAGCCTTCCCCAGCACCACAGTTCAAAAGCATCAGTTCTTTGGCGCTCAACCTTCTTTATGATCCAACTCTCACATACGTACATGACTACAGGAAAAACCATAGCTTTGACAATATGGACCTTTATCAGCTAAGTGATGTCTCTGCTTTTTAATATGCTGTCTAGGTTTGTCATAGCTTTCCTTCCCAGGAGCAGTGTCTTTTAATTTCATGGTTGCAGTCACCATCTGCAGTGATTTTGGGAGTAGCTTTTAATATATACAGAATAAACAGATACGTGTGTGGACGTATGTGTATTCATTCATGTCACACACACACATATCTCTTTTCTTTTTTTTTTTTTTTTGCTATGCCATGCAACATCTTACTTTCAGAACCAGGGACTGAACCCATGCCCCCTATAATGGCAACATGGAGTCTTAACTACCAGGCCACAAGAGATGTCCCAGTATTTATCTATTTATTAACTCTATCAGCTAAAAAAGCCCAGAAGCCATGGCACCCCAGTAGCAAATGAACACACCTAGCACACAGATCTTGATTTCCAAATATATTCTCTAGTAAAAAGAAGGAGAGATCCTTAGAGAAATGGCTGACTCTAGGGCTTTTGAGATGAACTTGGGGTATCTTATTGTGCCAAAATACAAAAGAATATACTCAAGGAATGACAGGATTATGTCAAAAGGACCACAGCAATCAGTTTGAACCAGTTCCCACTGGCCCAATCTGGCACAATTTGAGCATCAGTATAAGTCAATGACAGTGAAGAAATAACAGCACACTGAATAAATATGATTCCAGGTGTCTACAGTGATATAAACAAATAAGTACTTGGGGGGGAGGGTGCGGGTGCAGCTCTTATTTGTAACAGAAAGCCAAGTAATACACACAGAAAGAAAGAAGCAATTAGAAAACCACCATTTGCCAACCCTAACAGTAATAAATGATTCAGCTAAGAATGATCAATGAAAGCTGCCGGAGGGTAAAATTTTGAGGAATAACACAGTATTTACAGAGCCTCACACTACTCCCCACCCCCTACCCCCACCTCATGATACTTAAAATTATGAAAAGAAAAATTCCAACTTTACAGTGGAGTACCTGACAAACACTACCTTAACCAAGTATTCCAAGTTAACATCACCAGCAATGGAACAGACAGACAGCTCATGCCTTCATAAGCATCTTTTCCATGGTATTCCTAACAAAAGTACATGAGGTGAATTTAATGATGAAAATGTATCAAACAAACCCAAACTAACAGACAGTCAACAAAATAACTGGCCCAAACTCTTTAAGTATCACATCATGAAAAACAAGGAAGATTAAAGAACTGTTCCAGATTAAAGAAGACTAGAGAGACAGGGCAACTAAATCTAATGTACAATTCAGGATATTCTTTTGCTGACATTCTTAGTACCACTAGCAAGACCTAAAATAGACCTACAGATTAGATAATGGTATCATACTGGTTTAATTTTGATAACTGTGCCAAGACTATGTAAGAGAATGTCCTTGATCTTAGGAAATGCACACTAAAATTCTCAGGGGAAACAGGTTTCATGACTGCAGCTGTCTCTCAATTCGAAATAAGAGGTGTATATATGTATTATACATATGCATACACACTCACAGGGCTTCCCTGATGGGTCAGTGGTAAAGAATCCACCTGCCAGTGCAGGAGACACGGGTTTCACCCCTGGGTCTGGAAGAGCCCTCGGAGAAGGAAATGGCAACCCAATCCAGTATTCTTGCCTGGAAAGTCCCATGGATGGAGGAGCCTGGTGGGCTACCGTCCATGGGACTGCAAAAGAGTTGGTCATGACTGAGCAACCAAACAACAATAATACACATTCGCACATATACAGAGAGAGAGAGACAGCAGATGACAGCAGGACTGAGAGACAAGGAGAGAGACAAAGACTGAAGAATAAACAAACGTGGAAAATGTTAACACATGGGGAACTTGGGCAAAAGGTATATATGGAGGAATTATTTGTACTATTTCTACAATTATTTGTAACTTTTCTATAAGCCTGAAATTGTCAAAATTTAAGTCTTACACAATTCAGAAAATCAGACATTTCAAATCAAAGATAAGAAATTATTCAACCACTTAAAATAATGAAACACCATTTTTTTGCTACTTTGCACTAAAAATGTATACTACAACACTTAGTGTTAGCGAGATTCTGAAGAAGTTAGTATTTTCATATTTTGCTGTTACAGTAGTAACAGCAAAACTTTTGAGAAAAACAACCTGGCAATATGGACTAACAGCAAAAAAAAAAAGTACAGATTCTAGTGATTCTACTGCTGGGAGCCTATACAAAGGAAATAAGTACTAAATGTAATCACTGTGTGTGTGCATGCTAAGTTGTTTCAGTAGTGTCCAATTCTGTGCAGCCACATGAACTGCAGCCTGCCAGGCCCCTCTGTTCCTGGGATTCTCCAGGCAAGAATATTGGAATGGGTTGCTGAGTCCTCCTCCAGGAGACTTTCCTGACTTAAGGAACAAACTTGTGTTTCTTGCATCTAACCTGCACTGGCAGGCGTGTTCATTACCACTACCACCACCTGGAAAGCCCCAAAATCACTGCAGTCTTATTTAAACAATGCAAACTGGGAAAAACTTAAGTACAACACAGGGAGAGTTTAAGAAAACAGATACAATCATTCATAGGAATTATTCAGTCAATAAACTATAAATAGTCTATAAAAACTAAGTAACCACGGCATAGTGCATACAACATCAAGTGAAACAGTATGAAGAGAAAAATTACAAACTATGGTTTTAAAAATATCTACACACAGGAACTTTCCTGGTGGTCCAGTGGTTAAGACTCTATGCTTCCATGCCACACAGTGAGGCCAAAAAAAAAAAAAAAAAAGAATCTACACATAGAAAAAGAAGACAAGGACAATTCACAACATTGCTACGGTATTTGTGGGACAGTGGTTTCGATGAATAAGGTTGTTTTCCCTTTATCTTTCACATTGTCAGTAACTTTACTATTTTAATACTGAGGAATATACAACTAAGAACAGAAAATCAGCTTAGTTACTACTTTAACAAAAATCCTCTGTGTCTGCAAAATGTACCTGGAAATATTTCAGAGGGAAAATAGGGAGGGGGGGGGAGGTCAAGATAAAGTAATTTATACAAATACCTTTATTTTGTTTTCAAACATATAGAGCAGTAAACATGTGAGACAGGAAGCTGCTTAAGTCCAGAAGGGAAAAGGTTACAAAAGATACATTAAAAAAATTTAGGTTGAAAGCATGAGCATCTTTAACATTCTTTCTTAAAGAATAAGCACATTCTATACAGATGATTGTGACAAAGAATTTTAAAGTTCAAGAGCCTGCCACAGTAATGAGGTAAGCCGTGGACAAGAGGAGTCTTCAGCTTCTCTCTTCTCCAGCACTTACTGAAGTCTCATTCGCTTTTCAGGTGGGCCTTTAGTGCCCGCTGTCTGTTGCACATTCTTTGCGGTCTCCTTCTCCTCGGATTTTACAGTCTCTGGTAGAGGTTCTGCCTCTTTCTTTGTCTGATCCACTAGACATCAAAAGCAGATATTTTTTGGAGGGGATGGTGGGTGGAGGGATGAGACCAGTTTAGACAATGGTTAATGTGAATGGTTCAGACTCTCAAATTCATTTAAACTACTTATCCCAAGTCCTAGATTTAGCTGTTTCATCAGGCAGATGTTTAAGAACCAATTCATTTTACCTGGTAAAACCTAAAACCTGGTAATACGAGCAAATTATGATACAACCTCAAATCACCTCAGCTTTTCCATGCATCCTCAATACCTATTCATCCCACTCTAATTCATCTTTTAAATACTACTATAATTACCACAAAAACACCATCTTTTGGCAATTTGGCAAATCAAAACAAAGGTTAGGAGTAACAAATTACCAACAGAGAGTCTGAAAGGACAAAATGACAATTCATCTCACATGTTGTAGTTATTATTATTTCAAGTTTAATAATTATTATCAGATGAACCATACCTGGGACAGGCTTTTCTCCAGACTTTTGCTGTAATTTTAAGAAAGAGTAGGGGAGGGAGGTGGAGGAAAAGGAGAAAAAAAAAAAAGGGAACGTTAGCAAAGCTTTCTTCTTCTTGACTTCATAATTTTCATTAAAATTATACTTGCATGTAAATTATATTATAAATGACTTCATGAAGAACTACTACTATCCATGTACCATAAAAAGTAAACTTATTTTCTACTTCTTATCTCCCAGTTCCGAAAAGACACAAATGTAAAACTAGAACAAAAGAATCAAACATTTTAAAAAAAGAAAAACCTTGAACATCACAACAAAGTCCTTTGTATCTGCACTGAGGCTACAATATTTTTAAAAAGTAGCTAAGGAGAATCCAATGAGAGGAAATAATGGAGCTTTTCCAAACTCCATAGACTTACTTGCTTAGGGGAAACGAGCTATAAGTAAGCAGAATGAAATCTGGATGACTGATTTTTAAAGTTGGCAGGTATCAGAAGTAAAGAAATAGAGGTATTTTTCTCTGAATGTAAGACTTCTGCTGAGTGAGTGCACTATTAGAAATCAAACTGCAGGAAAAAATGACAGGGGCCCTAGGAGTCAGGAACGAGGTCAGATCCTTCATTCAGCACAGCAATTCTTTCACTTGAGTGGGCAGTGTTGTCTCTGGATCTCACTACCCAATTTAAATGCTTTAAACCACTTTCCTCCTCCCCTGCTCCTTCTTCACCCTCAAAGCTCACAACCTACCCTTCACCATCAGCCAAGGAAGGTATCAACATCCCAAACTCTCTCCCTTCTACTTACCTTCAAACTTGTAATACTTTTACAGGCAGACATACATACATGAAAAATACTTCTCTATACTTCCCTGTCATCTCAGAATAAAAGTGTTCTAATAGAACACTTAATGCCTCTATTTCAGAGAAGGCAATGGCACCCCACTCCAGTACTCTTGCCTGGAAAATCCCATGGGCGGAGGAGCCGGGTAGGCTGCAGTCCAAGGGGTCACTAAGAGTCGGACACAACTGAGTGACTTCACTTTCACTTTTCACTTTCATGCATTGGTGAAGGAAATGGCAACCCACTCCAGTGTTCTTGCCTGGAGAATCCCAGGGACAGGGGAGCCTGGTAGGCTGCCATCTATGGGTCGCACAGAGTTGGACACGACTGAAGTGACTTGGCAGTTGGCAATACCTCTATTTGTTTTCTGAATTTCCTTCTGAATTTACATGCCCTCCCTAAGCTTTCTTTTCTATTCCTACGAATAAAGGCTTCAAAATTTTCTGTTATCACATGCTCCAGAGTGATGCTGTCCACTGCCTACCAACCCACTCCAACTACAAGTTCTGGGAACCACTACATTTAATAAGCCTAAAACTGAGTTCCCCATTATTACCCACTGTACAGAAAAGGTTTTAACAGAAGGCCTGAGGCTTTGATCCTTAACAGGGCAACTTGCAAGGTTGGGCTTTGACTGGTATCTGGAAACTTGGATTTCAGGAGGGTTTCCACCATTTCCTAACTGATAACGGCAGTTAACTATGCCTAGACTGTATTTACAATGCTGTTTTTGCTTCCTTCCAAGAGTGTGGTGGAATTTTGGTATGTGCTAGGTGCGTGGGTGCTAAGTCCCGTCAGTTATGTCCAACTCTGTGTGACTCTATGAACTATAGTCCGCTAGGCTCCTCTGCCCACGGGATCCTCCAGGTATGAATGCTGGAGTGGGTTGCCAGGCCCTTCTCCAGGGGATCTTCCCAACCCAGGGACTGAACCCACATCTCACGTCTCACGCATTCACCGGTGGGTTCTTCACCACTAGTGCCACCCGAGAAGCCCACGTGTTAGGTAAAGGGCACCTGAAAAACCTCCCAAAACCTGGGCACCAAGTCTCTAACAGACTTCCTAGGTCAGAAACATCACAAACTCGTTGCTGCATTTTCACTGTTAAAACAAAAGAGTATATCCCATATGACTCTTGGGTTATGGGTTTAAAATAGTGACGGCACACTGGACTATAGAGTTAACAATAAACTCCTTTGTGGAGCATATGAAGTTCTTCTAAGTATGACTTTAATCCAATTTTTAAGTCTCATATTTCACCACTCGTCCCTTCATAAAACATGTAAAAGTAATCAAACTTCAGAGTATTTTCTGGTTCTTTTTTTTTTTTACAACTACACTGCAGTGTAACTGACATGCAAAAATATGGCACATATTTGATATACACAACTTGGTGAGTCTGGATATATACATATACCTGTGATGCCATCATCATAATCAAGGTAATAAATATATCCATCACTTCCAAAAGACTCCTTTTGCTCCTTTAGTTTGGAGTTCTGTGTATTTGTGTGTGTGCACTCAAGAACACTCAACATGAGATCCACCCTCTTAGCAAGTTTTTAAATGCACAACACCATATTGTCAACTATAAGCAGTATGTTATACAGCCTATCTCTACAACTTATTCATCTTTATAGAGCCGTAACTACATCCTTTTTACAACTCCTTACTTTCCTCTTCCTTCATCCTCTGGAAACCACTATAATGTTTTCTGCACCTGTAAGTCTGCCTATTGAATACTATGGATACCTTATATAAGTGAAACCATACAGTATTCATCCTTTGGTGACTGACTTATCTCACTTAGCACAATTATCTCCCAGGTTCATGCATGATACCACAAATAGTACAATTTCCTTCTTTTTCTAAGACTGAATAATATTTAACTGTATGTCTATCTCACAGATTTTTTTATAAGTTAATTTAAGAGTTTATTATGATTTATAAGTCTCATTTTAAAAACATCAGTCCATCAAACAATGCAGAAATAAGTATGCAAAAAGTCACAAAACATAAACATGTTTAAGTAGACAAGTTATCTGAAGTTCTGGAATTTCAGTCACTTAATTATTTGCATTATGATGCAATGGCAGCCAAATAATCCTTAACTTCAGTTGAGGTAAGCCTCCTAAATCCAGCTTAGTTGCAGAGTCCAACTTCTATATTATCTTCTGTCATCTGCCCTTCAAAGCTTTCCTTTAGGGTTCATATGACTGTATGAATGGCATCTTCAAGTTCCAGATCTTCATTATATCTTTTCTCAAGGAAAGTTTTCCCATTCACATAGTTCTTTCCCATTGCTGTGGCTTTCCAGACAAAGTAAGCTCCAAATGGATCTGACTGAAATAAATATGGCCATCCCTCATTCCAACCACAGATAAGTAAAGAAACTCCAAATAGGTGAACACCACTGACTGGGTGTATTCCTGCATCACAGAAGCTACTCTCTGGACCAGCTGAGCTGTGGGAAGGGGTTCTTGGTAACGAGATAGTACTGTCGAGCTAGGTAGTACTGTTGAGATAGTACTTTTTGAGCTCTGTGCACAAGTACCCTGTAATCTGGGCCCATGCCACTATACACCAAACCTATATGCCTGGTGATGGTTCCATTTTGTGGACACTTCGCTCATCATACAGAATGGATTTCTGTTTCTCCTCAGATGCCAAGACCATGCCATTTGCAGCTTTAATTCCCACTGAAGGAGCTCCTCCAGCTATAGCAGCCAAAGCATATTCTATTTGGACAAGTTTACCAGACAGGCTGAATGTTGTCAGTGAAAAGCTGTAACCATGCTCTGCCATCTTTACCTGAAGACCTTAACCCAGTTTCTTTATCCATTCATCTGTTGATGGACATTATGGCTACTTCCAGATTTTGGCTATTGTGAATAATGCAATAATAGTCACAATAATTATAAATGTGGGAGTACAGATAACTCAGATTTCAAACTATATTACAAAGCCACAGAAACCAAAACAGTATGGTACTGGAATAAAAACAGACACAGAGCAATGGAACAAAATAAGAGAGCCCAGAAATAAACCCATGTTTATATGGTCAATTTACACCACACACAAAAATTAACTCAAAATGGATTAAAGACTTGAATGTAAGACCTGAAATCTAAAACTCCCAAGAGAATAGACAGTAAGTTCTGTGACATTAGTCTTGGTGATGACTTTTTGGGTATGACACCAAAACCAAATGCACCAAAAGCAAACATAAACAAGTGGGACTATATACATCAAACCAAAGAGCTTCTGCACAGCAAAGTGAATCATCAAAATTAAAAGGCAATCTACAAAATGGAAGGAAATATTTGCAAATCTCATATCTGATAAGAAGTTAATATTCAAAATATATAAAGAACTCATACAAGTTAACAGCATAAAACAAACAATTCAGTTAAAAACTGGGCAGAGGACATGAATAGGTATTTTTCCAAAAAGACACACAGATGGCCAACAGATCCATGAAAGGTGCTCAACATCACCAATCATCCAGCACAGTGCTGTGAAGCAACTGCACTCCAATTAAAAAAAAAAAAAAACAACTGGTGAGAATGTTAAAAAAAAAAAGGAGGGGAGGAACACTTGTGCACTAGTGGTGGAAATATAGTGTAGCCACTATAAAACTGTATGGTGGTTCCCCTAAAAATTAATAACAGGACTATTATATGACCCAGCAATCCCATTTCTGGGTATATATTCAAAGGGAATGAATACAAGACGTTGAACAGATACCTGCATTCCCATGTTCACTGAAGCATTATTCACAAAAGTTAAGATACAAGAAACCACCTACACACCTGTCAACAGAAAGGATAAAGATGTGATGTGTATGTGTGTGAGAGAGACTTCCATGATACACACACACACTGGAATATTATTCAGCTGTGAGAAAGGATATCCTCCCATTTGTGAAAAAACAGATGAACTGAAAGAACATTATACTAAGTGTTGAATAAGTCAGACAAAGAAAGCCAAATATAGTATCATTTATATGTGGAAATCTAAAATATTCAGACTCAGAGAGAACAGAGTGGTTCCCGCCAGTGGTTGAGGGAGTGGGAGAAATGGGGAGATGCTGGTCAAAGGTAAAAGATGAAATAAGGTCTGGGAATCTAATGTGCAACTTGGTGGTTACTGCTAATATTACTGTAGTATATATTTGAAAGTTGCTAAGAGTAAGGAGATCAAACCAGTCAATCCTAAAGGAAATCAACTCTGAACATTCATTAGAAGGACGATGCTGAAGCTGAAGCTCCAATACTTTGGCCACCTGAAATGAAGAGCTAACTCACTGGAAAAGACCCTGATGCAGCAAAAGCCTGAAGGCAGGAGAAGAAGGGGACAACAGAGAATGAGATGGTTGGATGGCATCACTGATTCAATGGACAAGAGTTTGAACAGACTCCAGGACACAGTGAAGGACAGGGAAGTCTGGAGTGCTGCAGTCCATAGGGTTGCAGAGTCAGACATGACTGAGAGACTGAACAAGAGAGTAAAACTTAAATGAACTCACCATAAAAAAGAAATAGTAATTATGTGACATGACAGAGGTATTAGCTAATGCTATGGTGGAAATCATTTTGCAACGTATCAGTTCAGTACAGTTCAGTTCAGGTTGCTCAGTCGTGTCCGACTCTTTGCGACCCCATGAATCGCAGCACGCCAGGCCTCCCTGTTCATCACCAGCTCCCGGAGTTCACTCAGACTCACGTCCATCAAGTCGGTGATGCCATCCAGCCATCTCATCCTCTGTCGTCCCCTTCTCATCTTGCCCCCAATCCTCCCAGCATCAGAGTCTTTTCCAATGAGTCAACTCTTCACATGAGGTGGCCAAAGTACTGGAGTTTCAGCTTCAGCATCATTCCTTTCAAAGATATATATATGTATATCAAATACACAAGTTATACATGTTAAACTTACACAACACTGTACACCAGTTATATCTCAATAAAGTTGATAACAAAAAGTTTATCCCTGAGTGTTGTTTGATGCTCTTCTAAATGGAATTTTCTTGCTACTTTTACTGATAGTTTGTTGTTAGTATACAGACATGCAACTGATTTGGGGGGTATTGATTTTACATCCTGAAACTTCACTGAATTCATGTATTGGTTCTAACAGTTTTTTCATGGAGCCATTAAGGTTTGCTATGCAAGCAGACTCCTTTCCTATTTGAATCCCTTTATTTTTTTGTTGCCTACTTTCTCTAGCTAGGCCTTCTAATACTGTGTTGAATAGAAGTATGGAGAATGTAATCTTTGTCTTGTTTTTCATCCTAAGAGAAAACGCTTTGTTCTTCACAACTGAATATGATAGCTGTGGGTCTGTTACAAATGGCTTTTACTATGTTGAGGTATGGTTCCTTTTATACCTTTGTTTTTATCATAACAGGGTATTGAATTTTCCCAAATGCTTCTTCTGCATCTATTGAGATGATTATGGGGTTTTTATTCTTCATCCTGATAATGTAGTGTACTTATAATGATTGATTTTGGTTTGTTGAACTATCTCTGCATCCCAGGGATAAATCTCACTTGATCATGATATATGATCCTCTTAATGGGCTACTACATTTAATTTGCTAGCATTTCATTGAGAATTTTTACACCTATTTTTACTAGGAATATTGGTCTGCAGTTTTCTTGTCTTGTAGTGTCTGTGTCTTTGGTATCAGAGCAATGCTGGCCTCATAAAATTAATCTGGAAGTGTTCACTCTTCTTCAGTTTTTTTTGAAGAGTCTGAGAATGGTATTAATTCTCTTTAAATGTTTGGTAGAATTCACCCATGAAGTCATCTCTTCTTGGACTTTTCTTTGTTGGGAGGTTTAAGATTACTGATTCAGTCTCCTTACTCATTATTGGTCTGTTCGGATTTTCTATTTCTTAATGAGTCAGTCTTTGGTAGGTCATGTATCGAGGAATTTCTTACAGGTTATCCAATTTCCTGGTATATAAACTGCTTACAGTAGTCTCTTATGATCATTTTATTTCTGTGGCTTTAGTAGTAATGTCTCAAATTTTATTTGAGTCTGTTAGTCTAGCTAAAATTAAGTCAATTTTATCTTTGAAAACACCAGCTCTAAATTCCTTTGCCTTTTTCTTGTTTGCTTTTTTTAAAATTGAAGTATAGTTGATTTAAAATGTTGTGTTAGTTTCTGGTATACCATTCTTTTCTATTATTTTTCTAGTCTCTATCAGTGGAAGTTAAACAACACACTCCAGAACCACCGATAGGCCAAAGAAGGAATAAAAAAGGAGAATCAGAAATTATACGTAGAGAAATGAAATTGAAAACATAACATAGCAGAACTTACAGGACAGCAAAAGAAGTACTAAGAAGGAAGTTTACAGTGATAAAACTCTTCATTAAAAAGAAGGAAAGATCTTGAAAAATATAACTTTCCACCTCAGGAAATTAGCAAAAGAACAAACAAGGGATTTTCCTGGTTTCTGAGTACATTTTCATCAATAATTTTTCATGTTTCATGTTCTGCATTTTCCATTTCCCTTTTCTAAATCAGCACTGCCCAAAAAAAAGTGAGCCACAAATACAACTATATATGTAATTTTAAATGTTCTAGTAGTCACATTTTCAAAAACAGATGAACTTTAATATTTTTAACCAAATGTATTTCAAATAGTATCCTAGATATATAACCAATATTTCTAAACTGGATATTTTATACATATTCTTATGTACTAAGTCCTTGAACGCAGTATGTCTTCCACACATATCACAACTCAGTATGGACTAGGTGTGCTTCAAATGCACAATAGTCACATGTGCTGAGGGTCTATTGTACTGTGTGAGTCTAGATGTTCTGCCTCCAACATTCCTAGTATATACTATGGACTCAGAATGAATAGTCAACCACACCTAATCTCTTACACTCTGTAGTCACTACTCATTATCTTACATAAAGCTGTAATTCACTGATTTATTTATTCAAGACATTGTTTCATCTTCAAGTGCAATTCATGAGATTTCTCTAAAATGACTTTTCTGAGTTCCAACTGGGCCTCTGCTCCCTTCAGTACCGTATCACCATTCCAACAGCACATTTCATCCAGTAGAGTCAACGAAGGGGGAAGGGGAGGTCTGCTCTAAAGTCATCTCAGGGTGTGGAAAATCTCAATCAGAAACTACCCTTGAAAATCTCTTAAATAGGCCCTCAACAAGAAAAACAGTATCTATGACCTTAAGTCTAAGTATCTAAGTTGTATCCAACTCTTGTGACCCCATGGACTGTAGCCCACCAGGCTCCTCTGTCCATAGGATTCTCCAAGCAAGACTACTGGACTGGGTTGCCATTTCCTTCACCAGGGGATCTTCCTGACCTGGGATCAAACCCAGGTCTCCTGCACTGCAAGCCAATTCTTTATCAACTGAGCTATGAAGGAGGCCCATCTATGACCCTGTGTGCATACAATCCTGTAAAGACAAATAAGAGCTGAGACAAATCATGAGAATAACAAGTTCACATATTCCATTTCACACCTACTTCTCTGCCAAAGCTCATTCAGTAGACCTGCTATTGCTGTTGGAATACCCAAAATAACATAATAGAATTCATTTTTATTTCAACACCAGTATGACGTAAGCCTATTTATTTTCACTCCTGCCTCCTCCATTTGTCACGCCAAACCCTCCACATCAAATGTGCTATTGTGTTACAAAAGTTTAAACTATTCTATCATTTAACGACTTAAATATCCACCATATTCAGGCTAGAAGGTAGCAGACAGAGTGACAGCAGGAGTTCCAAACTCTAGTTTTGTTACTAACACTCTCAGCAGCCTTCTGAATATGTCATCTATAGGCAGGCCTCACAGTCTGCACGGATTCCATGAGGAATTAAACTTAAGAGCACAGAACAGTATTAATTAGATTCCCTTTACCCATTTCTTCCATTAAGTCCTTAAAAAACTTTCTCCTGATTCAGAGTTTTTAACTAATGAGGAAATCAATATGTTTAGATCACATCCGAAACAGTTCTTACTTAAAAATTAAAATGTCAGGAAAAAGTGCTGAATCAAAATTAACCACATGCATTCTCATTACCTGCACAAATTTGGGTGGAAATTTTTGTCTCAGATCTAGAAGCAAAGCATCCACACGCTGTCTCTGGAAAATAGAGCTTGGTTCTTCTTTCCTTTTTACTTTAGGTTTGACTTTATCTATTAAAATATGAAGTCCAAATCAAAACACTAATTACATTGGTGCCTTATATTTTACAAATCTTTGTCTGCCACAAATATATTCAAATTTCATTTTTTTTAATGGCTGCTATTCCAAAGGCAATCCCCCCAAATACATTAAACATAGCATAAGGACAGAAGCATTCAAACTCCCTCTCTGAAATGAGGTTAAAATTCTAACATCTATAAAGCTGACATATCTTTTAAAGATATTTTAGTTTTAGCATGGACAGACACTGTTCTTCTGTTTTCATAATTATTTAATTATGAAAAACTTAAGGCTACATTTTCCATAATTATCTAACACATTCTGATTATGTCTGAAATTATCTTATGTTTACTTTAAGTGTATTAAATGTGTTTTTCCCACAAAACCTAATAGGCACAAGTGGAAAATGTAATTTCATAAACTTAAGTTACCATA
The DNA here is from genome assembly GCA_006410615.1 of Neotragus moschatus. NCBI lineage: Eukaryota > Metazoa > Chordata > Mammalia > Artiodactyla > Bovidae > Neotragus > Neotragus moschatus. The sequence continues at coordinate 487,454 of SJYA01001562.1, read as the reverse complement.
CTCAATTATGAAGACTATAATCCACTACAAATCAGAACAAACCAGACAACAAAAGATCATGGAGAGAAAAGAACTTACAAGAGAAATTTCGAAATTAATCATGTGTGGGAGTTTCCCTGGGAGGGGAAAGTGCTGGTGGGTTGTTTCTAAAGGAAGGGTTCCAGTTAAGTTTTACTTCATTAGGGGAAAGAGCTCTTGGGAGAAGTTTATTCAACTCATGCAAACTTTCCTAAGTCAAATGTTGTTGCCAGCACCTACTATCAAGAATAAATACAACTACATCTCAAAGACCCTTTATTCCACCGGTCTGAATTTTATTTCAAGGCTACCTTTTCCATAGTAATTCATCCTAAGTTGCTATTTCTCTAAAGAGAAATGCAGAATATAGGTATACTGCTGTAGATATGTTTCTAGAAGCATTTTTATTGGCAAAATATGGTGCAGATCAAGTAGTGGATTAGCAGCTATAGAAACTAGACACCTGGCATCACAACAGGTGCTAATATGGAAAAATCAGAAACAGACTGGTAATGATCTGGAGATATGGCTTTAAGAGCATCTCTCCTAGTTCAAAGACTCAGATTTAGGTTCCCGGCTTCAAGATGACTCAAGAGTTAAGTAAGAAGGAAATATCATCATTACTCTTTCCTCATCATTGATTTCCCTTATGTTTTCTAAATATTTTAAAACCTTGAATCAACTTATCAAAGATGTCACTTACCAAGGAGATTAAAATGTATACCTGCTGTTGCTATGGGAATGCTATGACTATCACATCTAGTTACAGAAAACCTAGCTCTGACAATGTTATCATCTTATGAAATCTTCCTATAAGAGGTAAAACACACCAAGAAATCACTGATAGCCATTTTTCGAAAGAAAAACAGCTTCATCCTCCAAGTAACAAAAAGTGTTTTAGCAGGGTCCAGGTGTCCCACCTACCTTGCTCTTCGTGATCTTTGAAGTGCCACCAATACCCTTTGGAAGGGTGATATCGACAGTATGACATAGCTTCATCAAAAGCTGACTGAATGCCATGCACTGCAGTAAGCTGATAAAGGGAAAACCAATTTTGAACTTTTCATCAGTCATCCATAATTTACAAAGTAACCACAGTATTACATGTGCAGAGACAGTAATTCTTCTGTTTTTCAGAACCTGAATCACTATGTATCTGGGGCTGTGGTATATACATTGAACATGGAACTGGCCCACAGGAAGCAATGCTTAAGACATTCTAATGGTCAACCCTTTATTCCAAGGGAGAAGAGTTCCTGTTTAACTCTTGGAAGCAAGGTAGGTCAGCTAGAAGTTTTCTGTAATGTTTAAAGAATGTAAAGACACTTACCACTCTAGAGTTTATAACTGACCCCAAGTCTGGTGCCTGATAGATCACTCCAGCAATAATATAGTAATCAGCCAGTGGGATAACTAAAGCAGTGGGGGAAACAAATGCTTATTAATACAGCTATGCACACAAACTGCTAAATACACTTTCTTAAGAACTAAAGTTTGACATTTTCCCATATTAAAGCTTAAGGTGGGATTTGCCAATTCCTGTTTTTGTAAATAAAGTTATATAGAAAAATCACCACACCCCTTCATTCCATCATTATCTAAGGCTGCTACAGCACTAGCGGAGTAGTCTCAGACCGTGAGGCCCACAAAGCCCAAATACTTCGTCTTTGTAATGTGGACCACCACAGAAGGGTGCTAACTTTTGCTCCAGGAGCAGTGCTTCTTAAACTTACTGATCATCTGAGTATCTTGTTAAAATTCGACTCTGGGCAGTAAGGAAGGACAATGCATTTCTAACAAATTCCTAAGTGATCCAATGCTGCTGTCGGTCAACCACACTTTGGGGAATAAGACCTTAGAGCACGAGAGATTTAGGGTCCAGGATGAAGGTATCAGACACACCGAGCTTGGCTCTGTGCTCCCGTCAAGGTTCTAAGGAATAAAACAGCTGCTAGTGAGGCTGGTGTCATCGTGGGTCCCTTCTGTACCTGGAATCCTTCCATCATAGAAACTGTGTTCCTGGGAAGGGACTCTGATCTTTGATTTTGAAAGTTAGTTTGGATTCTTGACTCTGGAACCACAACTTCATTAGCAAAGTCATTCTCTGGAATCAACACCAGGGTGAAGGTTGTTCTCAAAGGTCTTGAATAGAGTATGTGATTTAGGAGATGTAGCTGATCATCTCTGGAATGAGTGACTTGCTCTTTGATTCAAAATCAAGTCTGAATTCTATACTCTCCATACGATTTCTAAAGCAAGGTTTTATTTGGTAACATAACCCAAAAAAGACTTTTGGTTCAATGTGTCAAAGAGGGTTTTCAACTGATCTTTTATGAATCTGGCGCAACTGCATCTTCCAGGAATTAAACATGATTTCCTTCTGAGAGACTAGAATTTTGATAGGCAGAGGATGTCTACATGATCAGCCCTCAATAAAAATTCTGGACTCAAGAGTCTGCAGGGTCTTCCCTGAGCAGACATCTTATCCATGTGGGGGTGCATTTCACTCCTGGAGGAAGGATGGACTTGGTGTGGCCCCTCACAGAAGGGAAAGCATGGGAAGCCTACACATGGACTCCTACAGATTCCTAAAACAGAAGCCAACCCAAAAACATAGAACATACAGCTCAGGAGTCAATATATCATGGTATTTTAAGAAGAAAATACCTGAAGTCCACACATTTTACCTTGAGTAGGGGACTGCCGCTGTTGCTTCCGAATGATAAAAAGAATGGGCTCTTGAGCATGTAAAAGGATGTATTCCACTCCAACCATCTGACTGAAAACAGCAGACAAAAATTCAGAGATCTATGAATGCCCTACAAACAATTCTGCAGAACATTCAATTATTATATAAAAACAGAGCAACATTGTAAATAGGATAAAACTGCCTATGTGTGATATTAAAAATTGGCTGTTCAATAAAACTGGCTGTTTTTCCCAGGTAGGTGGAGCACAGATAAAGTAAGATTTGGTTTTTAAACAATAAAATTTCTCTATAAAAATTCATGATGAACTTATGTTAGAGTATTTTTAGTCATGAAAGTACACTGAACTTACATTTCAAAAAAGGCAACTAAAATACCCATGATGCTTCCTGACCAAAGAGATCTACAAATACATATAAAATATAAAAATATATATGAACACTATATCTGTCTTAATTAAATATCTCTACTATATATTCTACCCAACCAGAAAACATCAAACCTTATCCTCATCTCCAACAGATTTTCTCCTGACATACTATATTTAAAAGCAACATCAAGATGCTTCAGTAAATGTAAATATTTACCTCACAACGAAAGCTACTTAAAATACCAGAAATTTAATTACCTGGAATCCACGCTCCCCATGTTTAGCAGACAGATGAAAAACTCTATTACACAGTTGTTCCAGAAACTTTTTATCAGTAATAAATTCTTAATTATTTAGCATCTGAAGCCTGAAGAATCTTGCTTTGTATTTGTATGGCTAAAATTTTACTTGTCATACAAAAAGAATCTCTATAAACGGCACTATGGTTTAAGACATTAAATTAGACGTAGAGGAGATAATAAATACAGTTACCTGGTTAAGGACAATAGAGCTGCATTGTTAAAATCAATGACATCTACATCTAAACTTATACCGCATCTTATATGGACTATAATATAGGAAGTTATAAAGAAAAGACTTCTTAGGTTACAAATGACTACTAATAATTCCTTTGCATGTCAAACTTGTACAAACAAAACTCCAGTTCTTCTAAAACTTCTACTCTGTACTTCATGATCCACAGCTGGAAAGAAATATTCATGACAAAATCTGTAGCTGGCAAAGATGCTGCCTTCTTACTAAGAACTTACTTTAGGTGCTCTAAAGTTAGCCTCTGCATTTTGACCACTTCGTTATTACATGTCCTGTCATAAAAAGGATTACTTCTTTCTGAAAAATAATCCAGGACACTTCCACTGTTCAAAATAGGGATCCAGGAACTGTCAACCCAAGAGATTCCCAGCAGATTATCTTCAAAAAAAGAAAGAAAATGATAAAGGATGAGAAAAGAGAAAAAAATCCAATCCAACAAACATTTATTATGCATATAACATAGGAGGCACTATGAATATAAGAATGTCATGGATCCTAAACTATATACCCTCACAGTCTAACAGAAGTGATAAGGATGCAAGAAAACAATGACAACACAACATTAAGAACTATAATGAAGATGTGATAAGTATGTTATGGGAGCACAGTGCAGCGAGCAGAATGCCTCACCTGAGGGAACAGAAATGATTTTTCCTGGGGTGAGGAGAAGGTGGGTTTTAGCAGGGGAGTTTTAACACGATATGTTAAAGAATAAACAGAAGCTCACCATGGAGAAAAGAGAAGCAAAGCAATTCCAGGCAGAGAGAATGTAAATACAAAGGTAGGGAAATATAAAAATACATGATTAAAGGTCTAGGTGAAAAAGTTATAAGACTTGAAATCTAGAGGTCTTTATTGGAAATCCTGAGTTTTTATAATGTTGGCAACTGATTCAAGATTTTTCAAACAATACTCATGCCAAAGAAAACACATCCACTCCCACTAGTCTGAGACCTTCCAATTAAAGAGACAGAAATAAGTTAGGAAGCTATTATTATAGATGAGACAATAATGATGTAAAGGGGGCAAATGAAAAGTTGAATGCCCTTAATTATAGCCATACAATGTCATATTTTACAGAATTAACCTTAAATTTTTCAAAATGGAAAAAGAAAAAGACAGACACGGAAAGTAGGGCTAGAGAGCTTTAACTGAGCTTTTATTGGTTAACAGCGACAATGTTTCCTAACACTGACTGGGTGTTAAGTCATGGATGTCACACTGCCTATATAAAACTGGCTNCATACAATGTCATATTTTACAGAATTAACCTTAAATTTTTCAAAATGGAAAAAGAAAAAGACAGACACGGAAAGTAGGGCTAGAGAGCTTTAACTGAGCTTTTATTGGTTAACAGCGACAATGTTTCCTAACACTGACTGGGTGTTAAGTCATGGATGTCACACTGCCTATATAAAACTGGCTGAAGGAGGTAGAAGTGAAAACTTCAGTCTCTTCTAAACTGTAATTATTTCTGGCATCTATAAAGAAGCCAGACCTAATTCAAGGTGACAAGCAATTTAGAGGAAAATGAATCAAACTGAAAAAGCAATTACACAAAGGTAAAACATGCTGCGTACATTATAAAATAAAGGAGGAAGAATAGATGAAGCATGTTAACGACCAAATAATCAGTAGAGACCACTGAGATGGCCCATCATAAATGGACCATGCCATAAACAAATATTTAACAGGCCAGGAAAAAACATTTTCAGAAAAAGAAAGGTTTTTCCAATGAAAAACAACTAAAGATAATCATTATTTTCAGCTTTAAACACTACAGTCCAGTTACTAAAGTTGTTTTCCTTAAAGCAACTTTCTCACACTTTTCTTTTTTATTTACTTAGGAACAATTATATAAAAGCATCTGCAGAAGAACAATTTGAGGTTGGTTTCTCCTTTACATAGTAACCATGCCTATATGGTGTTATAAATTATTGACAAACCATGACAGTATCACAGATCATTTCAGCATAGGCAGAAAAATAATCTGCAGAGGCAAATAAATGTATAATTATAGATTCTTCCTCTAAACAATTATGGAGCATTAATAGACATGGGCATGAGGTGATGAGGACCTAGTGGAAGGCAATGCCAATATACAGCAAGATAAAAAACAAAAGAAACCATTTTTTAGGGGGGAAAAGAGACAGTTTTCTGAATGACCAATTATATAGTCAGCGAGCTTAGGAACCAGTAAATGATTTATGAAGATGTAATGAATTTGGCTTGAATACACTGAGTTTACATATGGAATCAGACTCTCAGAATTAGGAGAAATTACAAATGTCATCTGATCCAAGTGACTGTTCAGTAAATTCTCTCTACAATTTTCTTCATCTGGCTGTTTCTTGATCAGCAATTTTATGTCATATTTTCCTCATTTAGTAAACTAGTCAAAGATAAAAAGTGAGTATGGCCTGGAAATAAATACAGAGAACAGTGTTTACCACTTTTGAACACTAACAGTACAGATACTAACTACTTTACCCAATACCTCAAGATTGGTACTATTATTATTAGTTTACAAAAGAAAAACCTGAAATACAGCAAGGTTAACTTGTCAAGGTCACAGAACCACTAAATGGTAGAGCTGAGATTTGAAACCAAGCAGCTCAGCTCCAGAGCCCACACACCTCTACACTCGGCTGCCTCAAAATCAAAATACTGAGTCAGGAGAATTTCTGAGAGAAGCCAGGTCTGACACCACAGATCTGGAGACCACCAGTAGAACAACGAGTGCTGTCCCGTAGAAGAGGCAGTCGAATCAAAGCCATTTCCTCTTCTCCGCTCCTTTCGCCAGTATCACATCTAATCTTCCAAGTGTCACTTGGACAGCAGCCTCCTTACAGGGCTTCCCGTCTTCAGATCTTCTCTCAATCCTACTCAACCTTAAAAATGCCACTTTTAAACTTTAAAAAAAATGTTGATTGTATTTTTTTTTGGCCCTGCTGGGTCTCTGTTGCTGCTTTTTCTCTCTAATTGCTTAGAGCAAGGGCTACACTTCGCTGCAGTGCATACGCTTCTCACTACAGTGGCTTCTTTGTTGCAAAGCACGCTGGCCCATTAGCTGTGGCGCATGGCCTTAGTTAGCTGCCCCATGGCATGTGGAATTTTCCCAGACCAGAGATCAATCCTGTATCCCCTGGATTGGCAGGCAAATTATTAACCACTCGACCACAGGGGAAGCCCAACTTGTACATTTTTGAGTGAGAGCTGCAAAATACGTCATGATATTCTATGCAAAATTTAATTATGTCACTTCTTACTTAAAGAACGGCAGTGCATCTACAGTCTAAAAGAACAAGGTCCAAATTCTTTAACATGGCATTTCACAATCTAGCTCCACTATTCCTACTTCACTGCCCACAATGCACCATCACACAGCAGAATGGCACAAGGAAAAAGTATTGACAACAATAAGAGATCAGGCGAGTTAACCTCCCCATGCCTTACTTCTCTCATCTATAAAACAGGGATTGTTATGTATGTAAAAGGTTTAGTACATTGTAAAAATTCAGTGTCAATTATGATGATGATGGTGGTAGTGCCGGTAGTCAATTTCACTGAAGACGAATATGACTGACCTTATTTCTGGCTTAACCAAAGCTGTCCTAGTTTGGGCCTCTTTTTTCTTTTTTTCCTAGTTTACACACTTTTTTGGAAAAAAACAGAAATACCCTTTCATTCTCAAAAGGGTATAGGTTTACCAGAAAATTCAAAGGGTCATGCTAGATTAAACTCATTTCAAATATTACTAATCTCTGCAAAGTCTTTCTCCAGTTTGCAAGGTAGAAATAATGGTTTCTTTCTCTATGTTCTCATAGCAGTTTCTATATACTTCAATTATTAATTATTAATAACCCACAAATACAACTGTGTTCCTATTAAATGCTGACTTTTTAAGAAACTGGGGCTGTGGGTTACTAATCAAAACTAGCACAGGATCTGACTGATAAGAGTTAGAAAAAGTTTATTAATTCATGATTAAGGGCTAAGGATAAGTTACTCTACTGGTCATAAATTTACACATACTCCAGTATCCAAAGATGTTCATTTACAAAACAGTTAACTGGGAGGTGTGTGGCTGTAAAATAGAATACCTTAGCTCTCCCACACAGAAACTACCTAAGACCACAGCCCAATAAAGAGAATACACTACCAAAACAAGCAGACTCCAACAACTTCTCGCCATCTCCACTGTTACCACCCTAGTCTGAGCTATCCCCAAATCCCCATTCATTACAAAAATGGCCTTCTAACTAGCCTCCCTAATTTCACCATTGCCCTCCTACACTGTTCTCAGCAGCCAAGGTGATCCTAAGAAAAAGTAAGTTACATTATGTTCATCCTCTTTGGTCAGAACCCTCCAGTGGTTCTCCGCTTTTACTCAGAGGAAAAGCCAAAGCCCTTACAACGGCCTACAATTCCTATATGACCACACCACCAGTTCTCTCTGACATCCTCTACTTCCGGCCTCCTCACTCACTCGGCTTCAGTCATACTGGCATCCTTGCTCTTCTGACACCCAGACACATTCCCACCTTAGAGTCTTTGCAATGGCTTTAACAAATCTAAATAAAAAGTGAAAGTCGCTCAGTCGTGTCCGACTCTTTGCGACCCCATGGACTATACGGTGATGGAATTCTCCAGGCCAGAATAATGGAGTGGGTGGGTAGCCTTTCCCTTCTCCAGGGAATCTTCCCAATCCAGGGATCGAACCAGTTCTCCCCCTTTGCAGGTGGATTCTTTATCAGCTGAGCCACCAGGGAAGTCTAAAGTTATGAAAACTAAACAGTCTGATAGACTTTTTATTTTTTATTCAATTGCAAGCGAGAATGTGTTGACGTGGCCCTAACAAAGCTCTCTGACAACAAGTAATGAAATTAGGTGCTTGATATTCTCACTTATAATGAAAGAAAAACATATAGTAAGCATTATTCAGAAATGCTGAAGATCACTAGACATTTTGACAATATATAAATGACAATATATTTGCAATGCATGTGCCAGACTCCAATTTGGTCAATAAAGAAAAAGGAATATCAAACGTCAGGATTAAGGAGGCCCCCAGGCCAAGTTCGAAGGAGGAACCAAACCCTGTCGGCGGCTTATTACCCCACCCCCTTCTCTACTCAAAGGCCGTTCCTTCACCCGGACAGAGAGCCCCAACCAATACTGATGGAGACAGACGTATATAAAACAACACCGCAGCTATCAGGGCTCAAAGCCCAGGGCTTCTTCCAAGCCCCTTCGCTTTAACGTTTCTAAGAGACTCCCGAAGAACTGCGAAAATCTAGGCAGTTTTCCGCCAGATTAGAGCTTCGAGTTGTTTAGAAAAAAAAAAAAATCAAAAGAGCTTGGCAGACATCACAAAGGAACCAGAATTTTGCTCTCCAGAGCTATAAATCCCTACACCGGGCCCCAGACAATCAGAAAACAAACGATGACAACACAGGTTACCTCGGATATCCACCGCCGCCATAACTCCGAAAGCGTTCTCAGGCCCTTCTTCCGGCGCAAAGAAAACGTCACAACCCAGAGACGAAAGAGGCAGGCTGCAGAGCGGAAGAACATCGAGGAGGAACCAAAAGTGGGCGAGGCGCACAGAAGAGAGGGTGGAGCGGCGACGGGGAGAGGGCGGGACTGAGACCGAGAGGGCGGGGCTGGGAGGCGGAGTCGGGAGGGGAGGAGGGGATAGGAGAGCCTTGCTGGAAAGAGCTGCTGCTGCTGCTGCTAAATCGCTTCAGTCGTGTCCGACTCAGTGCGACCCCATAGACGGCAGCCCACCAGGCTCCCCCATCCCTGGGATTCTCCAGGCAAGAGTACTGGAGTGGGTTGCCATTTCCTTCTCCAATGCATGAAAGTGAAGAGTGAAAGTGAAGTCACTCAGTCGTGTCCGACTCCTAGCGACCCCCTGGACTGCAGCCTACCAGGCTCCTCCGTCCATGGGATTTTCCAGGCAAGAATACTGGAGTGGGTTGCCATTTCCTTCTCCATGCTGGAAAGAGAGAGCAGATTCAAAGAAAGGAGAGGTAGAAGCAGGAGATGCTATCGGGTTAAAAATTTGGGGACTTTGACAAAAAAGGGACTGAGCAGAGGCCTGCCCAACGCCCATCACTGAGGGATTCGAAAATTCCGCCTTGATCTGTGATCGTTTTAAAAAAACAAATTCTGATTGTGCAGAATTGGGGGTGGTAACATTTTTTATTTTAAAAACTCTTTCAAGCGTATTCAATGAACTGCTCAGTTTAGAAGCCACTGTACTGTTTTTAGTCGCTCAGTCGTGTTGGTTTCTTTGCAACCCCATAGATTGTAGCTTGCCAGGATCCTCTGTCCATGAAGATTCTCCAGGCAAGAATACTGGAGTGGGTTGCCATGCCCTTCTCCAGGGGATCTTCCCAACCCAGGGATGGAACTCAGGTCTCCCGCATTGCAGGTAGATTCTTTACCGTCTGAGCCTATAGTGTGTAGCCTATCTCTTCTCCAGGGGATTTTTCCCACCCAGGGATTGAACCAGGGTCTTCTGCATTGCAGGTGGATTCTTTACTAGCTGAGCTACCTGGGAAGCCCTTAGGGGCCCCCGACCATTCTATTTTTCACCCTACCTCAAATGTGGGTATAGGACAGGACTAAGCAGGAGGAATTTGACAACTATTAGATGTATGTAACTAAGCCCATTAAAAGTCTAAACCACTGAAGAAAATATTACATACCTTTGAGACAAAATTTTCACAAAATAAGGCTTCCAGCACAAAACATTAACAAGATTAAAAGAAAGGGAATACTTTGGGTCCCTGAATAAAGACCTAGTGTCCAAATTCTGGGTAATCTGGACTAGATAGCAAGATGCCTTCAAGGGAACAATTCTGGAATGGGGAAGCTATAGGAAGTCTTAGAAAAATTTTCAAGCTCCAGTGTGTCTCCATAAAAGCAAAATGTTGAGGATATTTGCAAGCAAGACACAGATGCCAAGAAGAGAACCCCCAAATCTGAAGAAGCCCTTTTGTATGGGGATGAAGTGTTAGTGCCTATATCTTCTCCAGAATTTAGGTAGTGTGAAGGTTCNAAGAGTGAAAGTGAAGTCACTCAGTCGTGTCCGACTCCTAGCGACCCCCTGGACTGCAGCCTACCAGGCTCCTCCGTCCATGGGATTTTCCAGGCAAGAATACTGGAGTGGGTTGCCATTTCCTTCTCCATGCTGGAAAGAGAGAGCAGATTCAAAGAAAGGAGAGGTAGAAGCAGGAGATGCTATCGGGTTAAAAATTTGGGGACTTTGACAAAAAAGGGACTGAGCAGAGGCCTGCCCAACGCCCATCACTGAGGGATTCGAAAATTCCGCCTTGATCTGTGATCGTTTTAAAAAAACAAATTCTGATTGTGCAGAATTGGGGGTGGTAACATTTTTTATTTTAAAAACTCTTTCAAGCGTATTCAATGAACTGCTCAGTTTAGAAGCCACTGTACTGTTTTTAGTCGCTCAGTCGTGTTGGTTTCTTTGCAACCCCATAGATTGTAGCTTGCCAGGATCCTCTGTCCATGAAGATTCTCCAGGCAAGAATACTGGAGTGGGTTGCCATGCCCTTCTCCAGGGGATCTTCCCAACCCAGGGATGGAACTCAGGTCTCCCGCATTGCAGGTAGATTCTTTACCGTCTGAGCCTATAGTGTGTAGCCTATCTCTTCTCCAGGGGATTTTTCCCACCCAGGGATTGAACCAGGGTCTTCTGCATTGCAGGTGGATTCTTTACTAGCTGAGCTACCTGGGAAGCCCTTAGGGGCCCCCGACCATTCTATTTTTCACCCTACCTCAAATGTGGGTATAGGACAGGACTAAGCAGGAGGAATTTGACAACTATTAGATGTATGTAACTAAGCCCATTAAAAGTCTAAACCACTGAAGAAAATATTACATACCTTTGAGACAAAATTTTCACAAAATAAGGCTTCCAGCACAAAACATTAACAAGATTAAAAGAAAGGGAATACTTTGGGTCCCTGAATAAAGACCTAGTGTCCAAATTCTGGGTAATCTGGACTAGATAGCAAGATGCCTTCAAGGGAACAATTCTGGAATGGGGAAGCTATAGGAAGTCTTAGAAAAATTTTCAAGCTCCAGTGTGTCTCCATAAAAGCAAAATGTTGAGGATATTTGCAAGCAAGACACAGATGCCAAGAAGAGAACCCCCAAATCTGAAGAAGCCCTTTTGTATGGGGATGAAGTGTTAGTGCCTATATCTTCTCCAGAATTTAGGTAGTGTGAAGGTTCCCCCAGAATTTAAGCACAGAACAGTGGTAAGGGGTGAGGAGTACAACAGTGAGGGGTGAGGGCCAGAACAGCCATGAATTTACTGGAATTTTCTACATTATAGACTGGGAATTCAAAACTTTTAACTCTAAGTGGCATAAAAATATATTGCTTTGTTTAACTCCAGTTTTTGAACTGGGATTTTATGCTTGAGATGGTTTGTATATGTGTCCCAATAAAAGTATGCACACACACAGAGCAGAGTTTACTTTTCAAAGGAGGAAGGCGTGGTGGGGCCTGGTTGAGGAGGCATTCCAAAATAGGGGTTATCACATCCAATAAACAGAACTGTGAAACATCAAGCTTTCTGTTTTGTTTGTTATGCTTTCTTGAGCTTTTATTAGGAGAAAATAACAGAACACAGATCCTTAGGTAATAAAACATATGGCAAGCATAGTAAGCCAGACCTGGGAGCTCAGCCTTTATCTTGTAGGCAGTGGGAGAAGTGTAATTGTGATTCCATTTTATCAATATGAAGATTATCCAAGGAACATGAGTTGGAGGCATTTATAAGACTAAGAACAGGGAGTTGGTTTAGGAGACTGGCAAACAAATGATGTCTACACTTATACAAAGGTAGTAGTAGCTGATGGAAGAAAAAGGATGACAGATATTTAGGAGATAAAATCAAAAGATAATTAGTGACTAGTAGATGAGCCTGATGAAGGAGAGGCAGGAAATAAAAAATTATTCCCAGGATATTGCTTTATAAGACTAAGTGCTCCTGGAGAAGGAAATGGCAACCTATTTCAATATTCTTGCCTGGGAAATCCCATAGACAGAGGAGCCTGGCAGGCTAGACTCCTGACAGCTGGAATCAAGATTGCTGGGAGAAATATCAGTAACCTCAGATATGATACCATCCTAATAGCAGAAGGCAAAGAAGAGCTATCTTTCACCTTGATGAAGGTGAAAAAAGAGAGTGAAAAAGCTGACTTAAAACTCAACATTAAAAAACAAAGATCATGGCATCTNCTCCTGACAGCTGGAATCAAGATTGCTGGGAGAAATATCAGTAACCTCAGATATGATACCATCCTAATAGCAGAAGGCAAAGAAGAGCTATCTTTCACCTTGATGAAGGTGAAAAAAGAGAGTGAAAAAGCTGACTTAAAACTCAACATTAAAAAACAAAGATCATGGCATCTGGTCCCATCACTTGATGGCAAATAGGTAGGGAAAAAATGGGGAAGGTGACAGATTTTATTTTCTTGGGCTCCAAAATCACTATGGACAGTGACTGTAGCCATGAAATTAAAAGACGCTTGCTCCTTGGAAAAAAAGCTATGATAAACCTAGAGAGCATATTAAAAAGCAGAGACATCACTTTGCTGACAAAGGTTCATATACTCAAAGCTATGGTTTTTCCAGTAGACATGTATGGATGTGACAGTTGGATCATAAAGAAGGCTGAGCACTGAAGAATTGATGCTTTTGAACTGTGGTGTTGGAGAAGACTCTTGAGAGTCCCTTGGACTGCAAAAGATCAAACCAGTCAATACTAAAGGAAATCAAATCCCTAATATTCATCAGAAAGACTGATGCTGAAGCTGAAGCTCCAATACTTTGGCTACCTGATGTGAAGAACTGACTCACTGGAAAGGACCCTGATGCTTGGAAAGATTCAAGGCAAGAGAAGGGAACAACAGAAGATGAGATGGATGGATGGCATCACCAGCTCGATGGATATGAGTTTGAGTATGCTCCGGGAGTTGGTGATGGACAGGAAAGTTTGGCATGCTTTAATCCATGGGGTTGCACAGAGTCAGACATGACTGAGCAACTGAACTGAACTGAACTGACACAAATCTGGAGTATCTATTGATTCATGGACAAATTGCTCAGAGAAACAATTTGCCTTCTCATTATTCATTCATCTAATCCTTTTTATTTATCCATTCAGCTGTCTGTTGTGGGTGAGTATCAAATGGCCTTGTGAACCAATATTGTCATACAAATTGCAAAGTGATGTAATAGATGTTACTATTACAGGCTTACAGAAGACAAATCAACTGTAAAGCTGCTGAGGAGCAGTGGAATAATGGGGAAATCATTCTATGCTTAAGATGTTTAAGGTTGTATTTTTAGATGATAAAACATAGTTGTACACATGTCTAGGCTCAAAGATGATATAAATAATTCATAATTAATTCTTGATGCAAATTTTATTATCCTTCTTACCAGAAAATTCTATCGACATATAAGAGTTTGTCAGGTATTAAAAGCTAGATTAGAAATCACAAGGAGGGACTGACTTGCCTGGCAGTCCAGTGGTTAAGAATCTGCCTACTAAGGCAGGGAACATGGAATCAAGTCCTGGTCCAGGAACTAAGATCCCAAGGAGAGAAGCAACCACAATGAGAAGCCAGTGCACTGCACCTAAAGAGTAGCCCTTGCTCCCTGAAACTAGAGAAAGCCCTCATGCAGCAACAAAGACCCAGCACAAGCCATTCCAAAAAAAGAAAAAATTTAGAAATCACAGTGGTATTTGTAGCATTTTGATGTAGAATGAAAATAAATTTAATTTCGATGCATAGTTTAAATTGAGATAAATCAAATTTGAAATTAAAAACAAGTTCAAAGTGGTATATGAAAATCACAGTTGTGTGTATAAATTAAGTAAAAATACTTTTCCCCATACAGACATAATGAACATAAGTAGAAAGAGTTTTACTAAGGTAGACTCTTTGAATTATTTGGTTATGTTAACATTGCTTATTATTAATGCAAAGCATTAAAAATACCTGACTGGACTCTAAGAACCTCCAAAATACTAAAGCTTGATCCTGGCTCAAAAGTTCCTGATGAATTACAGTTAAAAATATCATGATCACATGGCACATGGCAATTAGATATCATTTGTTCAACCATACTCCATGAGATACAACTGGAATAAATGCCAAGGAAAAAAGGAACTACAGTTGGTAACGACTGTTACCTTGGTCATTCGTTTCACCCAAATTAATATAATTCTACACATAAAAGGTGACTAAGTTAAAACATAAAAGTTAGAACACAACTGAGTTGGAGAAAATATCAGCAAAAATAAAATAATAGTCAATATTTACATATTAAGTACTTACAATATGCCAGGCACAATGCTAAGCCCTTTAAAAAGATGGCTGCATTTAATCGTCCTAACAACCTCATATGGCTTAAGGGTTTCCCTCATAGCTCAGTCGGTAAAGAATTTGCCTGCAATACAGGAGACCCAGGTTCAATTCCTGGGTCAGGAAGATCCTCTGGAGAAGGAAATGGCAATCCATTCCAGTATTCTCACTTGGAGAATCCCATGGACAGAGAATCCCAGCTCACAGAACCAGAAAGTAGAATGGTGGTTGTCAGGAGCTAAAGAAAATGGGGGATAAATTGGTCAATGGTATAAACTTTCAACTATAGGATGAATAAGTTTGAGGACTCTCATGGTGATTATAGTTAAGTAATACTGTACTGTATACTTGCAATTTGTTATGAGAGTAGATGATGGTGTGATCACTCATCTAGACCCAGATGTCCTGGAATGTGAAGTCAAATGGGACTTAGAAAGCATCACTACGAACAAAGCTAGTGGAGNCATCTATACAGCATCAATGATAAAACATCTAGGTTAACGATGAAAAGTTTCTCCACAGAGAGGGACACCCGGAGAGGTACCCAGAGTTACATGGAGAAGAGAAGAGGGAGGAGGGAGATAGAGGTGACCAGGAGGAGAAGAGGGGGAATCAAAAGGGGAGAGAGCAAGCCAGCCAGTAATCACTTCCCTATGTGCTCTCCACAGTATGACCGCTCAGAGATGTTCACACAGTTACACAGAGAAGAGAAGAGGGAGGAAGGAGACAGAGGTGGCCAGGAGGATAAAGGGGGGGACTCAAAAGGAGAGAGACAGATCCAGCCAGTAATCAGTTCCCTAAGTGTTCTCCACAGTCCGGAACATACAAAGAGATTCACAGAGTTGGGCAGAGAAGAGAAGGGAAAGGGAGGAGATAGAGGTGATGTGTTGGAGAAAACGGAGAGTCCAAAGGGGGAGAGAGCAGTCAAGCCAGTAATCTCTCAAGTAAAAATGGGTATTGAAGATTGGGTTCTCTTTTTTTTTTCAATTTAAAAATTTTTTATTTTTTATTGGGTTCTTAAAGGTACAAAATTGATAAC
This sequence comes from Neotragus moschatus, assembly GCA_006410615.1. Taxonomy (NCBI): domain Eukaryota; kingdom Metazoa; phylum Chordata; class Mammalia; order Artiodactyla; family Bovidae; genus Neotragus; species Neotragus moschatus. Next base: position 471,350 of record SJYA01001562.1, on the reverse strand, counting down.
AAATACCAAAAAGCAAAGATTAAAAATCTAGAGGTTAGGTTCTCAAAAATACAATATTGAAAAAACAAAACAAAGTCACAAAAATTATAAAATACATATATATGAAGTTTGCTTTAAAAATAGGGTCTTTATTTTTGCAAGGTAATAGTAGGTTGTAAAAATGAAAATTAAAGGAGTAATAGAGGACTTAAAAATTAAAAAAAATTTAATTTAGAAAATGATACTAGTAAAAATATATCTGATAAATTTCTTTCTTGAATAGTTAAGTGAAGATTAATTAAACAAAGAGGAATAATGGCACTATTTTTCCAGTTTATTTATCTGATGTAAAAAAATCCTACAAAAGTTTAAGTTCCATTTGTAGCTTTAAAATAGAAGCAATTAGTATTAACCACAGAAAGATGGAATGAGAAAAAGTCTTAGATATCATGAGGCCCATTTTCCTTACTTTGTAAATGAGTAAATTAGGGCATAGGAAGGATAAGTGACTTGTGCAGCTAATTAGTAACAGGATTGGAAGTAAAACCCAGGCTTTCTAATACTACATGCTTCATCCCCTGAGTTAAACAATGTATTACGTACCTATCCTGTTGAATGATTTTGACTTATGTGCTTTGTCACCCTGACGGCAACTCCGGGTATCCGTTCAAAGGCAGATGCAAGTAAAAGATGGAGTCCAGATTGCTACTTCTAAGGATAGGGTTTTTCCATTTATAAAGGCATATTTGGCTTCAGTCAGAAAAAGTGCACCCACTTCTATTTAAGCTAATGAAGAGCTCACTTGTAGCCAATTTCTGTGGGTGGTGGTTGTAATTAGAACCAATTACACAAAAACCTCATTTTGATAATCATGTATTGTCAACAAATGACTCACAGTTTTGATATCTGCTGTTGGTTAGGAAAAAAGTAAGTGCACACTGGATTATACATTCTCAATGTGGGCAATGAACTGGTTCTTGGGGGAGTACCAAAAAAAAACTCACTCTCTTCATGTATAAAGCACAGATATATATGCAGTGCATAAATAAATATATAGTGTATCTGTCCACATATTATATAATTCTTTTCATATGAAATTCAGAAAGACAGATCTATGAAAATAGTGGGAATGAAGGTAGGGACCTGGGGGTAATAATTAATGGGTACAGGGTTTATTTGGGGGTTGATGAAAATGTTCTTAAATTACTGTGGTAATAATTGTACAACTCTGTGAATATACTGAAAGTCATTGATTTGGACACCTTAAACAGGCAAATTTTATGATATGTAATTACATCTCAATGAAATTGTTAAAAAAAGACACACACACAAAACTTCCCTCAAAAGGAGGAGGGAGGGAGGGTGGCAATTAGGAGATTGCCTCTAAAAAGGTTCTTTGATGAGTCAGTAATGGAAAAAAAAAAGAGAGACACTGCCTTGGGCCAAAAAAATGAATTTCATTTTAAATCTCTGAATTCCCAGTTCAAACATCCATGACACAGTTCACTTAACCTGAACAGCTCCTGGGTTAATCCTCCCCAAGCCAGCAATGTCCTCTAGACCTCATCTCTACCAGTAGGTGGAGTCTGGAATTAGTTTTGCTGCCCAGCACCTGGTCTGTAAGAATGGTGGGGCTGAGAAAAGGGCTTGAGGAATCATGGCTGCCCTACCTGAGTCATATTAGAAACTGTCTCCTAAAAACTGGGTTGCTTAGGTTGCTTGCCACTGCTAGAGGGTCTTTGAGCACTTAACTGTCTATCTCAAAGTCAGAGGGTAAGTTCTCAGGCAGATAGACTCTGAGGTGGTTTAAAAGTATGGCTTTTCTTAGGAAATACTCTGGGGATAAACTTCTGTGGAAAAGAGCAGGAATCAGCTGGCGAAAAGTTGAGCTGTGATGCAGGCCTGACAATGGTTTTAACCAGCCTCAGAGAAGTGCTACCGCTGGGATAGCCCTTCTGAGTTTTCCCAACAACTGAGCATAAGACTTTCACTTCTGAAGGGGTGTCTGAGTGGTACATCACAGCATTCGGCCCACTCAGCATCTCACAAGGGTCAGAAGTGGGAGTGTTAAAGAACACTAACAAGCTCATTGAGTATCTTGGTTGCTGTAACTAAAGTTGACAGCAGGAAGTGACCTCCCAGGTGAATTCATCCTTTCAGTCACAGAACCATAGAGGATGAATTTGGATAGCATCACAAAGAATATGCAACTAACACTAGCTAATATCACAAATTTATATTGATATTATGACAAAATAGATGACCCAGCCATCAAGGAAGCCACATCCATCAATGTACAAATAGTTCATAAATACTACCAATAACGTACAGTTTAATACCATGCGTCTATGTGCATGTGTTGTGTTATCTGGCATGCAATATGTGGGGTATGATATACCCTAAGACATATTGCCACATATAATATAAAAAGCTATACAAATATGTTCACGTTTTTCATATATAAATAATAATGTTGCAGAAACATGGATGGACTTGGAGGGCATTATGCTAAGTGAAATAAGTCTGACAGAGAAAAACATATACTGTATACATCACTTACATGTGTAGTGCAAAAACTAAAACAAACCAGTGAATATAACCAAAAAGAGAAGAGTCATAGAGAACAAGGTAGTGGTTGCTAGTAGGAAAAGCAAAGGGGAAAGAAGCAATAAAGAGGTAGTGGATTAGGAAGTACAAACTATTAGGTATAAAATAAGATGCAAAGATATATTGTATAACATGGGGAATGTTGTTGTTGTTTGGTCACTAAGTTGTGTCTGGACTGCAGCATGCCAGGCTTCCCTGTCCTTTACTCTCTCCCAGGGTTTGCTCAGACTCATGTCCATTGAGTCAATGATGTTATCTAACCATCTCATCCTCTGCCATCTCCTTCTCCTCTTGCCCTANTAGGTATAAAATAAGATGCAAAGATATATTGTATAACATGGGGAATGTTGTTGTTGTTTGGTCACTAAGTTGTGTCTGGACTGCAGCATGCCAGGCTTCCCTGTCCTTTACTCTCTCCCAGGGTTTGCTCAGACTCATGTCCATTGAGTCAATGATGTTATCTAACCATCTCATCCTCTGCCATCTCCTTCTCCTCTTGCCCTAAATCTTTCCCAGCATCAGGGTCTTTTCCAATGAGCTGGCTCTTCCCATCAGGTGGCCAAAGTACTGGAGCTGCAGCTCCAGCATCAGTCATTCCAATGAATATTCAGGGTTGATGTCCCTTAGGTTTGATCTCCTTGCAGTCCAAGAGACTCTCAAAAGAGTCTTCTCCAACACCACAGTTCGAAAGCATCAGTTCTTCAGCGCTCAACCTTCTTCATGGTCCAACTCTCACATATGTACATGACTACTGGAAAAACTATAGCTTTGACTATATGGACCTTTGTCAGCAAAGTGATGTCTCTCCTTTTTAATACTCTGGCTAGGTTTGTCATAGCTTTTCTACAGTATTGAATATTATATATACAGCTTTTCAATATTCAATTCAATATATACAGCTTTTCTACAATATTTTCAATAACCATAGATGGAATATAACCTTTAAAAACTGTGAATCACTGTATCATATACCTGTAACATATAATATTGTACAACAAATACACTTCAATTTTTTTTTAAAGAATGTATTAAGATTTCCCATGTTCTGTCAAACATAGTTCTGGGAAACCTTGCTCTTACCAAAAGCCACTCCCATCCATAAGCCTTCCATGCTGTGCTGCTACTACATCTTCCTGGTCCCTTATCACTCTCTCTGTTGAAAACTCTCTATTTAGAAGACGTAAAGAATTCAGAGAGTTTATAGAAGGGCTTCTAGAACACTGTGAACTCTGTAGAGTTGAATGTAAAATTTGTTCTTCGTCACCTATGTACATTTTTTGAGGACAAGAGTCCATAGCTTCATTAGATTCTCAAGTGGGTCCATCCTTTTGAGTTTATTAATCATTTCATTTTCCATAATGTTCTTTATCCTGTGTTCTTATATTTACTTGGTATTGTGATTTCCATCATGTTATGAACTAGAATAATTCCCTCATTTCTTCAGAGTGTCCACCAAGGACCATCTTATAACACACTCTGAGTTCCCCTGAAAAAATATTTCTCTTAAACAGATACCACTTGGCTAAAGATATTTGTTAATATTCACTCCTAACAGTGGACCTATTCCAACTGGATCCTCTAATATATTAAAGAAGCTCCCTAGAGCTGTTGACATGACTGTCCAAAATGACAGAGTCTTTATTTACATATACTCCAGGTCTGGCTCCAGAGAGAAATCCACTGGGCCTGGTAAATTATATAACCAAAGCCCCACCCATCCCGAAATGGCATTGTATTTTGGTCTTTTACGTATAGATGCCATGTATCAAGCACTTCAAATACTACATAAATAATCTCATTTCACTGACATAACAAGCCTGTGAGATGAGTATTTTCTGAAACTAATTCAGCAGAGTTCACAGAAGAAATGGGGAGTGAGGAGGGAAGATCAGTAAACAGAAATTTCCTAGAAAGATATTCCCTATCAGTTTAGTTGTGCTACACAGGAAAACTTGTCCCAGACACAGGAAGAATTTTCCACTTTTCAGGTTATAAAAAACCAAATCTACACAGTGACCAAAATATACAAGTCTAATAAAGTCTTTCCCACAGATGTTATTTTATGATTAGTAATGAAAGGTTTAAGAGGTTTGGTTTGTCAGAGGATTAACTAAGTCACAAGAATGAAAGCTCCTCATAGGATTTTTGTCTGATGTTCAGAATAGGGTCCAGCACGTAGTAGATGCTCAGTGAATATTTGTGGGTTGTACAATGCAAGCATAGTGTGTCAAATGTCATTTCTAACTATTTCAATGAGAAGCCCAATAAGTTTATAGATTCTTGAATCTGTAAGGGATGGAAACTTGACATCTCCAGCCATTGCCACAGTCAGCATTTCAGTGCTCCTGTATCAAGCAGTTGGCTCACTCTTTCTTTCTGCAGCTACTTGCACTGGATTGAGCATGTGATGAGATGACAAGCCTCAGTGGTAGACTTGTCAGAGATGCAGATCAAGAGAGAAGTTCAAGATCATTCAGTTTCTGGTTACATGTGGATATCTCTAAGTGTGGCTGATTTAAACTTAAGAGAGCTGTAATACTTTAAAAATATATTTGTGTTATCATTCATAATTTATTTTAAAAAATAGTTATTTGTAACCTCTTCTGCCAACCACAATGCTGGTGACAGAAATACAGTGAATAAGATAGACATAGTCTCAATATTTCAGGCTGCGGAGATATATGGGCAAAAAATAAGAATTAAATTCCATTGTAATTGGAGCTATGATGGAGGAAGCAGAGCAATCAGGGAGCATAAAAAGAGGGTGCAAAACAAAGGAGGGAGATGAGGAAGAGTGCCTGGAGGAAAGGGTGTCTAAGCAGAGACAAGACAGAAGACTAGGAATTCACCAGCTGAGCAGGAGAGGTAGGAAACTGCAAGGTAGGGAATTCCTTGGGAGTTCCGGTGGTTAAGACTCCATGCTTTCCCTGCCAAGGGCCTGGGTTCAATCCTTGGTTGGGGAACTAAGATCCCACAAGCCACTTGGTGTGGCCAAAAAAGAAAAAAAAAATAAAATACAAGATAGAAGTAGGAGCATGAACCAGAGCTAAGAGGCAGGAGAGAACAGGAAAGGGAATGTTCCGAATGACTGGAACATGGAATATGTGAAGGTCGGGAGGGACAAGGCTAGAACAGAAATCAGGTACAAGATTACTTAAACTACATCAAGGAACTGAGAGCAGTAGGGTACTAAGGGAAGCTTTTAGGGAAGTGAGTGACAAGGTCAGGCTTGAATTAGGAAGTGTGTTAGTATAAAATAAGCCTGAAAAGACAATGACCTCCACTAAAGAAGTAACAGTAAGAAAGGAAGGAAGTAGAATAGGTAGGTCTTGCTTCAGTTGTATTTCAAGTACCACTGAATTGTCCAAGTGAATACATCTACTGGGCAGTTAAAGCCAAGTAAAATCCATGGATCCCATATATAAATTCAGGAGCTCTGATAATCATTGAGGATAAAGTAGAACACTGCAACTGTATCAAAGATATTAAAAGAAACAGGTACGATGGATACTTTTTATTGTTCCATCATGAGCTTGAGTTGATTTAATATTCTATTCTGGCTTCCTGCCCTTACTTGCTGTATAAAGACCTCTCCAAGGCTTGGTGTTTATTCTGAAGCAGATCCTATCTGCTAAAAACTTCTACATCCTTCCCATCCCAGGCAGTTACCAGGGCTACATGTGAGAAAAGTGAAGGTGGCACTGAAGCTCACATTGTTTGGCAGAAACAGCACAAACAAATAATGTGTTAAGTGTTTGGAGCAGAGTACATCATGAGAAATGCTGGACTGGAAGAAACACAAGCTGGAATCAAGATTGCCGGGAGAAANTCTTGAGAAACCTGTATACAGGTCAAGAAGCAACTGTTAGAACCAGACATGGAATGATGGACTGGTTCCAAATTGGGAAAGGAGTATTTCAAGGTTATATAATGTCACCCTGTTTATTTAATTTATTTCTATGCATAGTACGTCACGCAAAACGCCAGGCTGGATGAAGCACAAGTTGAAATTAAGATTGCCGGGAGAAACATCAATAAACTCAGATATGCAGATGACACCACCCTTATGACAGAAAGCAAAGAACTAAAGAGCCTCTTGATGAAAGAGAAAGAGGAGAGTGAAAAAGCTGGCTGAAAACTCAGTATTTAAAAAACTAACATCATGGCATCCAGTCCCATCACTTCATGGCAAATAGATGGGGAAACAATGGAAACAGTGACAGACTTTATTTTCTTGGGCTCCATAATCACTGCAGATGGTGACGGAAGCTATGAAATTAAAGTGCCTGCTCCTTTGAAGAAAGGCTATGAGCAACCTAGACAGCATATTAAAAAGCAGAGGCATTACTTTGCCAACAAAAGTCTGTCTAGACAAAGCTATGGTTTTTCCAATAGTCATGTACAAATGTGACAGCTGGGCCATAAAGCAGGCTGAGTGCTAAGGAATTGATGCTTTTGAACTGCGGTAGTGGAGAAGACTCTTGAGAGTCCCTTGGACTGCAAAGAGGTCCAACCAGTCAATCTTAGGATTTTGCTTTAGAGGAAATCAACTCTGAATATTCATTAGAAGCACTGATGCTCCAGTATTCTGGCCATCTAATGGGAAGAGTCGGCTCACTGGAAAGGAACCTGATGCTGGGAAAGAGAAGGGGATGATGGAGGATGAGATGGTTGGATGGCATCATGGACTCAGTGGGCATGAGTTTAGGGAACTCTGGGATATGGTGAAGGACAGAGGAGCCTGGTGTGCTGCAGTCCATGGGGTCATAAAAATCGGACACTAGTTAGCTTGGATCAACAACAATATTCCACTGTGTGTGTATGTATGTACCAGTACTTCTTTATGCATTCATCTGTCAGTGAGCATCTAGGTTGCTTTCATGTGCTGGTTGTTGTAAATAGTGCTGCTGTGAACTTTGGGATACAAGTGTCTTTTGATGGGTTTAATTCTTAAGACAGAGAGCAGACCACATTGCAGGCAGACGCTGTAACCTGCACCACCAGGGAAGCCCTTATCTTTGTCATAGGAGACGGTAACTATGAGAGACTCACTTGTACCAACTGAAGATGATTTCCACATTTATTATTATTATTTTTGGTCATTCTGTACTCAGAAATGTTTAGGCGTCCTCATGGTTAAATTTCTGCATGGTAATTTTTCAGGCAAAGGAAGTCGTATTGAAGAGGGAGTCTTGGAGAAATTCGTGGACGAGACTATAGAAAGGGGAATTCCGGAAGAAAATGTCATGAATATGCAGGAAAATGGCAATGGAATTAAACTTTTTTTTTTTTTAATATATCAATCAGGTGGTGTGTAGGTGTGCTATTGGGGAATAAACAGATTCATGTAAACTTTCTTCCTTCATAAATACTCTTTTATATAATCCCTTACATAAAGAGAAACAAAGAAAAATAAAAACCAAAACCTTGGAAATAGTGGCGGATGGGAGTAACCTGTGGGTCGTTTACTCTTACCCTTTTGTTCTTCTGCCAGATAAGGGACAGGGAGAAAAAGCATTTCAGAAATACCAAACTGAAAATGGTTTGTTATCAAGGCTGTTCCATCAAATCAGTTCATAAGGACGCACTGTGATTTCATTCCTGTCAAATTTTGCAGGTAACAATTAAATTTTTTTGTTCCAATAACTTGTATCTTATTGATAGAGAACTTTGTCTATTGCACTAGGTTACTTAGCTTCTCTTGAGCCCTAATAAATTTCAAATTGCTGCTTGATTAATGCTAAGCAGCTTTGGTGAGAGAGCCTTATCCTGCAGGAAACTTGCAGGCCAGAGTCATTGGAGAGAGGCAGGAATGGCCACAANCCAATAACTTGTATCTTATTGATAGAGAACTTTGTCTATTGCACTAGGTTACTTAGCTTCTCTTGAGCCCTAATAAATTTCAAATTGCTGCTTGATTAATGCTAAGCAGCTTTGGTGAGAGAGCCTTATCCTGCAGGAAACTTGCAGGCCAGAGTCATTGGAGAGAGGCAGGAATGGCCACAAGTTGGCAGAAACTAATTAGTGTTCCCGTTAGTGCTGACCTCGTGCGTGTCCACACACATCCCAACACTAGGAGAACCATATTAAAAAAGCACTCACGTTTTCTGCAAGACCGGTGTTTAATCTCACATAATTCTGATGGCCCCTTTCAATGCCTTCTGATAACACCGTCTGAAACATGCGTTTGTTTTCATATTCCCTTTCAGAAGGAAATTTTCTTAAGGTGAGATCTTTAAAAGCAAAGAAGAACAACAGCTTTCAGGTGGATATAATTCATAAAGCCCACAGAGAGACCACTCTCCTAGGTGAAGAGCGTAATTCAATCCCAGGTCCTGTAAACGATCTTGAACATTCAGCCTGAAATGATTCCTCCTAGAGGGCACTGTGTAGATAAAGGGTCCCACCATATGTATTTCCTGGGGGAAGTTACCCCCACCAAGAGCACACAGATGTGGAGTGTTGAGGCCCACCAGGATTTGGATACTGGACCACTTACCAGATCCTGNCCACCTCATGCAAAGAGTTGACTCATTGGAAAAGACTTTGATGCTGGGAGGAATTGGGGGCAGGAGGAGAAGGGGATGACCGAGGATGAGATGGCTGGATGGCATCACTGACTCAATGGATGCAAGTCTGAGTGAACTCCGGGAGTTGGTGATGGACAGGGAGGCCTGGTGTCCTGCGATTCATGGGTTCCCAAAGAGTCAGACACGACTGAGTGACTGAACTGAACTGAACTGAGCTGAACGCCTAAACACCTTTCGCCACTGCCACACACACAGTCTCATAACTCCCTCTTCTGATCCTAATTCATCCTTGTGAAAACCTCCAGGTGTTCTAGGGAAGAGCCCAGCCTTGACTAGAATGCTGGTATCCTCTGTCTGAACATAAATTGGGTTGACCTCTATTGTTTAGAAAACATGTTAGACCATCAAATTCGAACTTTAGTAAGCTTCTTTCAACTCCAACTCCCCTGCACGCATGGGCATACTGAGTCGTGTCCAACTCTTTGCAACCCTATGGACTGTAACCCACCAGGCTTCTCTGTCCATGGAGTTTTCCCTGCAAGAGTGCTGGAGTGGGTTGCCATTTTCTCCTCTAGGGGATCCTTNTTTAGTAAGCTTCTTTCAACTCCAACTCCCCTGCACGCATGGGCATACTGAGTCGTGTCCAACTCTTTGCAACCCTATGGACTGTAACCCACCAGGCTTCTCTGTCCATGGAGTTTTCCCTGCAAGAGTGCTGGAGTGGGTTGCCATTTTCTCCTCTAGGGGATCCTTCTGACACAGGGGTTGAATCTGCATCTCCTGTGTTTCCTGCATTGCAGGCATATTCTTTACCTCTGAGCCTCCAGGGAAGCCCCAAACTCCTCTATATCCTCCCACTTTTAGAAAGCACTAAACTGGTTTTCTAGTTTGAAACCAAACCTCTCTATATTTCAGTTTATATCTCAGTTACTCAGATGTTGAGGTAAGTACAGACAACATTTTTTTTTCATGTAAACCTCACAATGATCCTAGAAAGGATACTGGGGTTTTAAGAGGTTAAATAGCTTTCCCAAGCTCATGGAGCCCACATTCTTTAGCTATAATGGCTCCCATTTTCTATTATCTTACTCTTTATGGTAACAATAATTACTACAAAGACAATTAACATGTTGCTGCTACACAGTCACTTGAGTCATGTCCAGTCTGTGTGATTTAAGGACTGCAGCCCATCAGGCTCCTCTGTCCATGGGATTCTCCAGGCAAGAATACTGGAGTGGGTTGCCATGCAACCCATGCAACTCCACAATCGCAGGCAGATCCTTTACCGCTGAGCCACCAGGGAAGCCCAATTAATATATACCAAGCATTTATTACGCCCTAGAAACTCAATGAAACACTTGACATAAATTTTGGCATTTAATCCTCTCAACAATTTTATAAAGTGTCGGGTTGGCCAAAAAGTTGATCTTATGGAAATATCTGAATGACCTTTCTGGCTACGTCAAGACTATAGTCTCCAATCTTAAGATAAGGATTCTGAAGCCTATAAAAGTTGTCACTTTTTGACTGCACACAGGTGATAAGTGGCAAAGCCAGGATTTGAACACAAAAGCCTGGCTTCAGAGTCCTCACTGTAATCACTACACTTTGGTCAGGGTAGCCTCTGATGTCCCTCTTCCACTACCTAACCCCAGCTGCCACCTATCGAGTGATTCAGCGATTTGTTCCTGTACCATGGAGCCTTATCACATTTTATTTCACACAAGTTGCATCATTGAAATTATAGGTTTTGAGTCGTTGTGTTTAGTTCATCTGGTTTAACAAGTTTTGTCTAGCTTAAGCTCTAGAAGTAGCTAAGAAAGAAGAAGCAGGTAGAGCCAGTCACAGGTTGGCCCAGGGCAAAGGTGAGGCCAAGAGATTTATTTTTCAACCCTGAAGGTACATGGAAAGAGCTGAGTCTTGGCTTTCCCTCCACAGCTTGGAGAGCTTAGTACCTTCCCCAGTAGCAGAAGCCACCTTTACCAGCAGGAGTCTCTGCTTCACAAAGCAATATTCTCCTTGGCTCTAATTTTGGCTCCAGAAACACGGAGCTGGTTGGATTACCTTCGCAGTGCTCAGGAGGAACTCTAGAGCCCAGATTTACCAGAAAAACAAAATAACATTTCATCTTTTTCTGGCTTTTTAAGGATTTTTTCAAAAATATCCTGAGCTGAAATTCACTTAGTAGTGTCTGATTCTTTGTGACTCCATGGACTACACAGTCCACGGCATTCTCCAGGCCAGAATACTGGAGTGGGTAGCCTTTCCCTTCTCCAAGGGATCTCCCCGACCCAGGGATCAAACTGGGGTCTCTTGCACTGCAGGCGGATTCTTTACCAGCTGAGCCACAGTGGAAGCCCAAGAATACTGGACTGGTAGCCTATCCCTTCTCCAGGGACTCTTCCCAACCCAGGGATCTAACTGGGGTCTCCTGCATTGCAGGAAGATTCTTTACCAACTGAGCTATCAGGAAGCCCATCCTTAGCACTGTGCTACCCAAAGTCTTCAAGCTAATGCACAAGACTTGGAAATGAACACTTGGCTTGCTTTTTTGTACCTGCCCCCTAGCTGCCTGGTAGTCCTCACTGCATACTATGATAGCCCTCATAGTACCTATGTATCGCCCTTCAAGCCCTTCATTCAGATCTATTCATTCTGAAGATTCTGAACTCTGCTCTAGATCCCCTTTCCCACATGCCAAGATGTCCCTGATAATGCTAGAATTTTTGAGAATTAAATAACAGGCAACTCAAAACAATATAGTACCTTACCTTTCCAGTATAGAAAAGTACTTGATGAATATGGAATAAATGGATTAACTACAGTACAACTTGGCTGCTGGAAAACAGAAGTAAAGAAAGCCTGGAAGGATGAAAAAGGAAAGAGGTAAAGAAAAAAGAGAAGCTGTTAATAAGCTTTCTCTATATGGTGTAATATATGCTTTCACATGTTTCTCTCTTAATAGTACCCTTAGACAGCCTCCTTGAACCACAACAGTGAGCATGAACTTTGATTTATTGAGAAAGTTCAGAGAGTCCTGGATTTCTGGTGTTAATACATCAGGTATTTTACAACCCCTGTGTAAGATTATCTGATATACATAAGAGAAAGAAGTATAAATGAAGCTTTATGTTCATCCTAATTCTTTTTCTCTGCCCTACCAACTTTTATGTCCAGATATGTCTCTCCCAGGCACACACCTCAGCCCTGAATTTACTGACAAAGCCTCTGCAGCCTGTGAGTGGGAAGGCTGAGACAAAGTGTAAGGAGAGGAAATAAACAAGGAATGATAAGCCTGGCTGGTGACAGATTGTTGCCACAGCAGCAGAATCTGCAGAAGTTTAGATGCAATTCTGCAGATCTGAAGAGATCTTGAGAACAAGAGAAGGAAAAGAAAATGTGCCCATCTTCAGTAGCTCTTTAACGAGTCCACTCCTCACATGTGGTTGTCACAAGGCAACAAGACAATCCCACGCAGTCCAAACGTTTGTGGTGGTCAGTAGTGTGATTGGAGTTGCGTGAGAAGAGCTGCCTGCTCAGGAAAAGCTCTCTTACTGGCCTTGAAATGTTCTATTCATTCACCAAACCTTGATGATTTCCCAGTTTCAGCATCATCATATCAGGGCAATCATATTGTACCAGTTAGGTGCTCACATTTGAGTGATTTGAATAGAAAAGGGATTGATTAAAGGCTAAGAGTTGGTCTATAAAGAAAGCTGAGCGCCAAAGAATTGATGCTTTTGAACTATGGTGCTGGAGAAGACTCTTGAGAGTCCCTTGGACAGCAAGGAGATCCAACCAGTCCATCCTAAAGGAAATCAGTCCTAAATATTCACTGGAAGGACCGATGCTGAAGCTGAAACTCCAATCTTTTGGCCACCTGATGTGAAGAACTGACTCATTTGAAAAGACCCTGATGCTGGGAAAGATTGAAGGCAGGAGGAGAAGGGGTCAACAGAGGATGAGATGGTTGGATGGCATCACCGACTCGATGGACATGAGTTTGAGCAAACTCCAGAAGTTGGTGATGAACAGGGAGGCCCGACATGCTGCAGTCCATGGGATCACAAAGAGTCGGACATGACTGAGCAACTGAACTGAACTGAACTGAAAGGCTAAGCGGGGAAGAGAGTGATGTCAGCAAGATGTTGAACTAAGAAGCTTCAGGCCCTCCTTCCCCACAGAGACACCAAGTTAACAATACATGGACCAGAATATCTTTGTAAGAACTCTAGGGACCAGTCAAGAAGCCACAGCACCCAGGTCACTGTGAAACAAGAAAAGCTTTCAACAACAGGGGTAGGTAAATTTACAGCATTTGGCATACCCATCCCTGTTCTTCCTCTGTGCAGCATAGTGCTGAGCAACTGGGAAATCTCTCAGACCAAGGCTCCCTTTTAATATGGAATCAAAAGAGTGGGCCATATATCTAGCATTCTAGCTTGTCTGGAGGGTTACCTGAAGGACTGCTTTCTATCTAGCCTGACTTGGACCACTGAAGGCACTTGTACCAGAGTTTGGAAACTATTGAAAACAGGCAAGCAGTGTGTTAGAGCTGCAGAACCGCAGGTAGGCACTAGGGGGAGCAATAGGTCAGAAAAGGTTTGAGATTTCCTACAACTTGCAGTGGCGCCGACTGGTGAGCACACAAAGTCTGGGAGAGGTGGTTATTCTTTTTAAATCCTAGCAAAATATTATAAGGCACACAAAGAACACTGGAAACATGGGCCAATTCCATAATAAAAGTAAAACTCCAGAAACCGACTCTGAAGAAACACAGAATTATGAGCTGTCATAATTATTATTCACTGGCATAAAGATGCTCTCAATGAGGTAAAAGAGAGCACAAGCAGAAAACTAAATGAAATCAGGAAATGATGCCTAAACAAGAATATCAACAAAGAGAAACTATAAAAAGAAGAGCCAAACAAAAATTCTGGAGTTCAAAAATGCAAAAGTACTGAAAAACTCTTTCAATTCAGTTCAGTCGCTCAGCCGTGTCTGACTCTGTGACCCCATGAACTGCAGCATGCCAGGCTTCTCTGTCTTTCACCATCTCCCGGAGCTTGCTCAAACTCATGCCCATTGAGTCGGTGATGCCATCCAACTGTCTCATCCTCTGTCATCCCCTTCTCTTCCTGCCTTCAATCTTTCCCAGTATCAGGGTGTTTTCCAATGAGTCAGTTCTTCTTATCAGGCGGCCAAAGTATTTGTCTAAAAAGTCATTAGAGGAGTTCAAAATCAGATTTGACAGGCAGAAGAAAGAACCAATGAAGGTGAAGATAAATCATTTGAAAGCATTGATTCAGAAGAGTAAAAAGGAAAAAAAAATGAAGAAAACAAAAGATAAGGTACTTAATGTACACTGGCTGCAGGACTAATATACATATTAAGGATCCACAGAATAAGAGAGAGAAGTTGGATGGAAGCTTATTTGAAGAAATAATGGCAAAACTTCCCAAATCTGAGGAAATAAGTGAACATACAGATTCAAGAGGCTGAAAGAAATCAGTCTGGATAAATCTAACAAAAACCACATTGAGCTTCATTGTAATCAACTGTCTAAACTCAAAGAAAAAGAGAGAATCTTGAAAGCGGCAACAAAAGACAGTTTGTAACACGCAAGAGAGCTTTCATAAGATTATCAGCAGATTTCTCAGCAGATACTTTACAGGCCAGAACAGAGTGGCATCATATACTCAGAGTACTGTAAGGAAAAAAAAAAAAATTTATCAACCAAGAGTACCATATTCATTGAAACTATCCCACAAAAATTAAGGAAAAACTAAGACTCTCCCAGATAAACTAAAACTAAAGAAGTTTATTGCTACTAGACTTGCTCCACAAGAATTATTAAAGAGTACTTCAAGTTGAAACAAAAGGAGAACAGACAGCAACACAAAGATGTATGAAAACATAAGATTCTCCAGCAAAGGTAAATACATGGACAAATGCATTAATAGTAACCTGTACTATTGTAATTTAGGTACACAGAACTTAAATGACAAAAACATTTTAAAGAGAACTATAGATCAGTATCGGAGAAGGCAATGGCACCCCACTCCAGTACTCTTGCCTGGAAAGTCCTATGGACAGAGGAACCTGGTAGGCTGCAGTCCATGGGGTCGCTAAGAGTCAGATACAACTGAGCAACTTGACTTTCACTTTTCACTTTCATGCATTGGAGAAGGAAATGGCAACCCACTCCAGTGTTCTTGCCTGGAGAATCCCAGGGATGGGGGAGCCTGGTGGGCTGCCGTCTATGGGGTCGCACAGAGTCGGACACGACTGAAGCGACTTAGCAGCAGCAGCAGCATATATCAGTATTAAATATATATATATAATATCAAAAACTATAGTCTGTGATATCAGTAACATAAAGTGGAGTGGTAAGGCTGTAAAACAGCAGAATTTTTGTGTGCAATTGAAGTTGTATCAGTTTCAAATCGAATGCTATCACTTTAAGATATTTTTGTAATTGTAGTGATAACTACAGGAAAATGTTATGGGAGGTACCTAGTCAAATTCACAAAAACCAAAAATGGAATGGTGATTACCAGGGTCTGGAAAAGGGGGAGGAAAGTTGTTTAATGGGTATAGAATTTCAGATTTATAAGATGAGCAAGGTCTGGGGATCTGCTAGAACCATATCAATATACTTAACACGTCTGAACAATACACGTAAAAATGATTAAGATGATAAATTTTATCCTTTACCACAATAGGAAAAAGGACATGCATATAAAGGGAAAGTTCATGTTTAATGGGTATAGAGTTCCAGTTTTGTGAGATGAAAAGAATTTGGGAGATGGATGGCAGTGATGGTTGCGTAACAATTTGCATGAATGTAATGCCATTGAACTGTGCATATAAAACTGGGTAAGATGGTATGACAAAAAATCCACACACGCACAACCTCATACACCAACATCAGAGCAGGTCTCAGCATTTGACTAAATAGACGACTGCCAAGCAGATAGAATTTGAGAGTAAAAAGGTTGCGAATAGCTCCAAATAGCTTGCCCTATTAACAAGGCTTCCGTCATAGCTCAGTCGGTAAAGAATCTGCCTGCAGTGCAGGAGACCTGGGTTCTATTCCTGGGTTGTGAAGACACCCTGGAGAAGGAAATGGCAACCGCACTCCAGTATTCTTGTCTGGAAAATCCCATGGATAGAGGAGCCTGGCAGGCTACAGTCCATGGGATCACAAGAGTTGGACACGACTTAGTGACTAAACCATCACAATTAACAAGAAATTTTACCGTTAAAGACTTAATGTCTTAAAACAGTATTTATAACAGGGTCATGATGGAATGGACTTCTCTCGTGGCTCAGATGGTAAAGAATCTGCCTGCAATGAGGGAGACCTGGGTTTGATCCCTGGGTTGGGAAGATGCCCCAGAGAAGGGAACAGCAACCCATTCCAGTATTCTTACCAAGAGAATTTCATGGACAGAGGAGCCTGGCAGGCTACAGTCCATGGGGTCACAAAGAGCAGGACATGACTGATAGAATAACACACACACACACACACACACACACACACACACGACAGAATACACAATCTTACTCTAAAGGTTCATCTGAAAAGACTTTTAATACAGGGACTACTTACAAAAGTATAGGCATGATTATTAGAACCAAGAAAGAATGTTGAAGCTACCACAGATCATCAAGAGAAGGAAGATACTGGGGCAAAAAGCAGAAATTGTGTTTGCTGTTGTTCTGCAGTCACTACGTTTGGACTCAACTCAGTGCAACCTCGTGGACTACAGCAGGCCAGGCTCCTCTGTCCCTCACTATCTCCCGTAGTTTGCTCAAATTCATATCCATTGAGTCGGTGATACTATCTAACCATCTCATCCTCTGCCGCCTCCTTCTCTTTTTGCCTTCAATCTTTCGCAGCATCAGAGTCTTTTCTAGTGAGCTGGCTCTTTGCATCAGATGGCCAAAGTATTGGAACTTCAGCTTCAGCATCAGTCCTTTCAATGAATATTCAGGATTGACGTCCTTTAAGATTGACTAGTTTGATCTCCTTGCAGTCCAAAGGAGTGTTGAGAGTCTTCTCCAGCTGTACAATTCAAGAGCATCATTTCTTTGGTACACAGCCTTCTTTATGGTCTAACTCTCACATCCATACATGACTACTGGAAAAACCATAGCTTTGACTAAAAAGACCTTTGTCAGCAAAGTGATGTCTCTGCTTTTTAATACACTGTCTAGGCTTCTCATAGCTTTCCTTCCAAAGAGCAAGTGTCTTTTAATTTCATGCTGCAGTCACTGTCTGCAGGCTCTTTTCTTGGAGCCCAAGAAAAGAAAATTTGTCACTGCTTCCATTTTTCCTCCTTCTATTTGCCATGAAGTGATGGGACCAGATGCCATGATCTTAGCTTTTTGAATGCTGAGTTTTAAGCCAGCTTTTTCACTCTCCTCTGCCAGAGTCCATTGACAGGTAGACCCAAGGAAAAGGGGCCACAGAATCATAGCTATCATATTGTCAGGACACAGCCACCCCCCAAACCATAGTGCCTCAGGGAGGGAGAAAGTGGGAAAGAAATGTATTCCTTTCTCTTCCCTCATCCTCCAGTCTCATGTTGGGGCTCTTCTCTGTGCAAAACCGACCAGAAGCAAGAGGGCAAAAGAGCCCAGCCAGTGCAGAGGTCAGTCTCCCAGAGCAAAGCTAGACAGAAAAGCACAGCAAATGGATGCTGAAGCATGGCACTGTATTAGAGAATTTCTAGATTCTTAAAGAATCTTTAAGGTCATCTAAGACAGTCCAGTGTAAATCCTCTTTACTTTTCTAACTGATGTACCAAAACCTCCAAAGGCAACAAAAAGCATGGCCTCTGGAGTCAGGCAGGCCTGTTCCCCACTTCCAAGTTGTGTGACCTTGGGCAAATTACCTAACTTCTGAAAACAGGTTTCTTCTTTGTAAAAGAAGCATCATAATAATAGCCTCATGAGGTTGTGGTGAAATTAAAAAATAAATACAGAGGTGAGGAGACTGGGCCCCTCCTGACAGGGATCTGTTGACCTAGTTAAGCATGGACAATTTGGTCACCAGATTCACAGTGCTATCTGAATCCCCAATTAGTTGAGTGGTTCATCAAAACATCTTTGTTTCTACTTAAACACCCATCAACTGATGCCTGGTAAAAGACATTCTGATACATCTGTACAAACAAATACTGTATAAGTATATTTTAAAATGTGGTAGTTCTATACGTACATTGTATCTGAAATGCAATGATTTCCAGATAATACTTATAATTTAAGATAGACAGGGAAATAGGTAGATAGGTTGATAGATTATCTCTGGAGCAATTCACAAGGACAAATAACACTGGACACCATTGGGAAGGATTTGGGAAGACTGAGTTCAGGGGTAAAAGGAAATTTTAATTTTTATTATATAATCTTGATACCAAAAGTATTTTGAGTTGGTATCTTATATTCTTCTGTTTATTCCGTTTTCCCACAACCATTACACAATGCCTACTAGGTACACAACAAAGAGATAGAACCAGTCCATCCTAAAGGAAATCAACCCAGAATATCCAT
The DNA here is from genome assembly GCA_006410615.1 of Neotragus moschatus. Taxonomy (NCBI): domain Eukaryota; kingdom Metazoa; phylum Chordata; class Mammalia; order Artiodactyla; family Bovidae; genus Neotragus; species Neotragus moschatus. The sequence continues at coordinate 452,673 of SJYA01001562.1, read as the reverse complement.
TGGAAGGACTGATGCTGAAGCTGAAGCTCCAATACTTTAGCTACCTGGTGTGAAGAACCAACTCATTGGAAAAGATCCTGATGCTGGGAAAGATTAAGGGCAAGAGGAGAAGAGGGTGACAGAGGATGAGATGGTTGGATGGTATCATTGACTGAATAGATATGAGTTTGAGCAAATTCCGGGAGATAGTGAAGAACAGGGAAGCCTGGTGTGCTGCAGTCCATGGGGTCACAAACAGTGAGACATCACTGAGTTACTGAACAACAACAATATTAGATGCTGGGAAAACAAAAAAAAAAAAAGTAGGGAGCTGCTCGCTCCCTACTTGTGAGCAGCTGTAGCCTAGGTGACAAAAAGCAAGTAGAGAACCGTTATGCAATGTAATGTATGGCCATCTGAGTTTCCTTATTCAAAACTTGAAGACACACACACATACACACACTCACCAATCGCCCCTTAAACTCCTTTTTCATTGCATATATCACATTCTAACATCCTATATATTTATTTACTTATGATATTTCTTGTCAGTTTGCTCCCATTCCTTGAAGGTGAAAAATTTTTGCCTGTCTTGTTCCCTGATAGGTCTCCGATGCTTGGAATGGCAAAATTTTTCAGTGGATGATTGTTGAACTAACGTTGAATGAATAAATGTTATGTAATATAAAAGTATTAAGAAGAAGCTATCGGACACAGCAGAGGAACACCAAATATATACATGGAGGTCAGTAAGGCTTCATAGAAGAGACATTTGTCCTAAGTCTTGAAGCAAACATGAGTGACATTGGCTGAAAGATCTAATGTTCAAAGAGCAAGTAAATGAGAAATATAGAAAGATGAAACATACAGGGAACTGGAATTCCAAAGGCATAAAGGTATGAAGGAACGGCAGTAGAGAAAACTGAATGTATGGCAACAAGTATGTGTTCCTGTTAGAGAAGGAAATGGCAACCCACTCCAGTGTTCTTGCCTGGAGAATCTCAGGGATGGGGAAGCCTGGTGGGCTGCTGTCTATGGGGTCGCACAGAGTCGGACACGACTGAAGCGACTTAGCAGCAGCAGCAGCAGCATGTGTTCCTGTTAACTGTTTATGCTGGTGAGGCAATTGTTTCTTGAAGACTTGTTATAGTGTTCTTTCTTCTATGTATGTTTAATTTTTTTTTCACAATACAAAGCTAAGAATAAATGAATAAGGGGCTTCTCTGGTGGTCCAAGGGTTAAGACTCCATGCTCCTGGTCCCTGGTTGGGGAATTCAGAGCCTGCAAAGATGCTGCCTGCCACACGCTGCAGTCAAAATAAATAAATAAAAAGTTTTTTAAAAATAAACCTTTGTAAAAGAAAAAAAGAATAAATGAGCAAGCAAACCACCTTTGGAAAGTATAAAAATGTTTTCTAGGGACTTTCGAGGAGTATAAAAATGCTTTTCTAGGCAAGGGAACATGACTGGTTACCAGCCACAAGTAACAGCAGCCAAGCTAGGGTGGCAGCAAGTGGTAGGTGAAAAAGGTAAATAAATACCTTAGAAGGAACACATAAGTCCAGAGTTTTTCAATTGTAAATGACAACTCAAGATTAAGTGTGAAAGGGAATTTTTACTAGTTCACACACTAGGAAGTCCAGGGAAGTATCTGGGCATTAAAAACTGCAGCATCTATAGCACAGGGAACTCTCTTCAATGCTGTGGTGAACTAAATGGGAAAGAAATCTAAAAACAACTGGATATATGTATACGTGTGATATATGTATATCAGTATATATGTATACTGATTCACTTTGCTGTACAGCAAGAAACTAACCAACATTATAAAGTAACTATACTCCAGTAAAAAATTTTTTAATGACAAAAAAAACCCTGCTAGATCTAAGAACTTCATGGATAACATTAGAGCTTTGTCTCTCCCTTAAATCCTTTTTGCTTCTGTTCCAATTCAGTTTTCAGATAGGATTTCCCTAAATTGTAAGAAAGATGGCTGTCAATTGCCCCCACCTCAAATCCTCCCAACTTAAAGAGCCACTGTCTCCTAATGTCTATATAACTCTCAGGGAGAATCCTAACTCTCTGCTTGGGTCATGTGCTCCTCCCTAATCAATCACTATGGGATAGAGAGATGGAATAATACGATTGGCGAGGCGAGGAAGAGGCACTAGCTGGAGAGGATGGAGGCTCAGACACTCTCTATGGTGTACTGAGCACCCAATTCCAGTATGAGGGAAGGGGAGCTCCCCTACACCAACAAGCAGTTCTTGAGACACCAGCTGGGTGTCTACCCTGAGATAGCATCAGATTCTACAGGTCCTACAAGACTCCCACACACACACCACCCCCTCCCTCCCGTTTCAGATGCCACTCACAATTCCAGGTTGTTATCTGTGCTTCTGGCCAACTGGTTATAAATCAAAGGTTGCTGTGATCCTCCTCCCCACTTCCCCTCTTGTTTGATTAATTTGCCAGAGAGGTTCACAGAACTCAGAAATCCACTTACTCTTTAGATTCAGTTCAGTTCAGTTCAGTTCAGTCGCTCAGTTGTGTCCAACTCTTTGCAACCCCATGAATCGCNTATTGATATTTCTCCCAGCAATCTTGATTCCAGCTTGTGCTTCATCCAACCTAGCATTTCTCATAATGTACTCTGCATATAAGTCAAATAAGCAGGATGACAATATACAGCCTTGACGTACTCCTTTCCAGATTTGGAACCAGTCTGTTGTTCCATGTCCAGTTCTAACCGCTGCTTCTCGACCTGCATACAGATTTCTCAGGAGGCAGATCAGGTGGTCTGGTGTTCCCATCTCTTGAAGAATTTTGCACAATTTCTGGTGATCCACACAGTCAAAGGCTTTGGCATAGTCAATAAAGCAGAAGTAGATGTTTTTCTGGAACTCATTTGCCCTGCCATACTGGGCCAGAAATGGAAGCAATAAAAATATGCTTGGCTATGCATCTGAGGAAGAGAAAACAAGATGGCCTGACCCCCAAGAGGAGGCTCTGACTTAGCTCACCCATTCCCACTGCATGAAATAGAAGAGAAAACTGCATGGAGGTTCAGAATCCTGCCCTTGTGAAGTGTGGACCGATTAATTTTCTGGAATCTGTTCAATCTAGTGAATATATCTTCTCTGGGAGAAAGCAAAGGCCAGGAGAGAAGAGGAGAGATGGAATGTCCTTTCTTTTTAAATACTTCCTCCCCAAAATGTGGGCCACAGACTATCAGTATCATGTTCCCCAGGTGGTTTGTTAGAAATACACTCTTGGGTCCCACCCTAAACAGTAGAATCAGGGAACTGCTTTTTAAAAAGATCTCCTGTGGAGTTACATGCATGTTAAAGTTTGAGAAGCACTAAGTTTGTGAATCCTAAATCCATGCCCAAATTGTCTGTCATTTGGATCTTCACTCACTTCCTAAGCTCTGTGTATAGTCAATAGTTAATGAAAAGGGTGTTTGAGAATTCTCTTTGGCACCTATTTAATTTCATTTGAAGGGAGGAGGCCATTTCTGAGAAACCAGCACACACTTATCAGGGAGTAGTTTAGACAGAGACAGAAGCATACTAAATGCAAGCAAACAAAACAGTTCTGGACATACACACAGCTCTGCAGAGTGGGACAGATGGGCTTAGTAAGTTTCCTCTCGCACCATCCCCTCTCCCGTAACATTCCCTCCCTTCCTCACTCCTGCTCTCCTTCATCCAATCTAGTCCGAAGCTTTTATGTTGAGCTGTTTCCTACACAGAATAGTTACCATGTGTATTACATGTCTCTTGTCACTCCGTCTCAAACCCAACATTGAAGAATGAGATGTTGGACCATTAAGCCAGGACACAGTAAAAACAGACAACAATTGGCCACATACTTCTCACATTTAAATATTGTGACTATCATGATCAAATTCACACCTTATTACTGAGAGTAACCAAACTCCAGGCCTGGATCTCCATCTAATATTTGCCATCAGGAGCTCTTCCTATCTAAGTAGGAAGTTTAAAATGTATATAGCACACAGAACTTATTCAATATCTTGTAATAAACCATCATGGGAAAGAATACCAAGAAAAGAACATATATATGTGTACAGTCACTCTGCTATTCAGTAGAGATTGGCATGACATTGTAAATCAACTGTACTTCAATTTAAAAGGGGCTTCCCTGGTAGTAAAGAATATACCTGTGATGCAGGAGACCCAGGTTCAATCCCTCAGTTGGGAAGATCTGGAAAACAGNAAAGAACATATATATGTGTACAGTCACTCTGCTATTCAGTAGAGATTGGCATGACATTGTAAATCAACTGTACTTCAATTTAAAAGGGGCTTCCCTGGTAGTAAAGAATATACCTGTGATGCAGGAGACCCAGGTTCAATCCCTCAGTTGGGAAGATCTGGAAAACAGAATAGCAACCCCCTCTAGTATTCTTGCCTGGAGAATCCCATGGACAGAGGAGCCTGGTGGGCTACAGTCCACGGGGTCGCAAAGAGTTGGACATGACTGAGTGACTAACACTTTCACTTTTTCAATTTAAAAAAATTTAGAAAAACAACAACTCAGAGTATACAACTCCCAGTATCTTCTCTTTGCTCTACCTGACACAATGCCGTAAAGTGAAAAGGGCCAGGGGTCAGCAAATATGGACTGAGTCTGCCATAACATTTAGCATGGAATCTAATCATGACGGAATTTAATGAGTCATAATTAAAGTTATAATCTGTTGAGTACTTACAATGTACTTCACCACAATCCTATGAAGTAAATAGAATCCTTATTTAATGAATAAGGATATTTGAAGTTTTCAGAAGTTGAATAACTTGCCCAGGAAGCAGCAAAGATAGAATTCCAACCTATACCTGTCTAAGTCCAAATCTTCACCACTAAACTAGTATGATCTCTCACTGATCAGAAACTACTACAAACTCACCGTGTGAGTGGAGAATCATTTTCCTTCTCTGGGCCTGCGAGGAGGATTAAATAAGATTAAAGATATTCAAGCACTTAGAAAAGTAAGGTGCTGTAACATATAAGGTATAATTTAGTACATTAAGGCTGGGTCCAGATAAAACCCTCAGTACTGTATAAATGGCAACTAACATGTGAAAAATGTTCACCCTTCAAATTGGCAATATCCCAGTTCATTCAATACACAGGTCTTATGTATCAAATTAGAAAATATTGTTTAAAGTTTGATCGTTCATGTTAGCAAGGATGTTGGGAAACTAGCATGTTCCTGGTGAGAGGTCAAGTACTACAATCTTTCTAAAAAGCGAATTGAAAGTATGTTTCAAGACATTTTTAGATATTAACATAATTTCTTGTGAAGAAATACAAGTTAGGACAAAAACTAACTATGAATAGAGTTAGTTAAGAGCATAGATACTAAAGCCAGATTGCTTGGATTTAAATGCCAGCTCAACTTCTTTTTTAAAATTATTTATTTATTTATTTGTCTGTGCGGGGTCTTAGTTGCAGCATAGGGGATCTAGTTCCCTGACCAGGGACCCAACCCCAGCCTCTCGCTTTGGAAGCGAGGAGTCTTAGCCACTGGACCACCAGTGAAGTCCCCCAGTTCTATTTATCAGCAGTGTGACCTTGGGCGAGTCTCTGTGACCTGGTATCTAAAATGGGGATAATAACAACACCTATTTCACTGGATTATAAGTGTTATCTGTTATTTTTATTATCTCAGTGTTCTTTATAATTGCAAACACTTGGAATCAATCTATCTGACCACAGAAAAATGATTAAATACACCATGCTACAAACACAAAAGGAATATTATGAAACCATTAAAAACAAGACTTTAAAAAGCTATTTAATTACATGTAACATAAAGTATAGGGAGAAGGCAATGGCACCCCACTCCAGTAATCTTGCCTGGCAAATCCCACGGACAGAGGAGCCTGGTAGGCTGCAGTCCATGGGGTCACTAGGAGTCGGACATGACTGAGCGACTTCACTTTCACTTTTCACTTTCATGCATTGGAGAAGGAAATGGCGACCTACTCCAGTGTTCTTGCCTGGAGAATCCCAGGGACAGGGGAGCCTGGTTGGCTGCCGTCTATGGGGTCGCACAGAGTTGGACACAGCTGAAGCGACTTAGCAGCAGTAGCAGCAACGTAAAGTAAAAAGAGCAGGAAACTGTATATATCATCCCATACCACTCATGTTTGTTAAAAGAGCACTTTGTACAAATATAGATGCTTAGAAAAAAACAGAGAGGAATTATATCAAAATATTAACAAAGAATATACCTGGGTGACAGCATAGAGTGGGGGGTTTCTTTGTACGTTTCTATACTTTGCAAATCCTCCAGAGCAGGATTTTTCACTCTTCGTAAGCATATGAATCATCTGGTGATCTTGAGAATAGATCTGGGTCAGCAGATCTGGGATTTTGCAGATTCTTTCATTCCAACAGGCTCCAAAGTGATGCGGATGCTACTGGCCCAAGGCCTCCACTTTGAGTAGTTAGGTTTTGGAGCCGGAGTCTTCAAACTTGACTGTGCATCTGAATCAAAGTAAGAGGGGGGATCAAAATACAGATTGCGGGATCCCATGCCTAGACTTTCTGATTTTAGTAGTTCTGGAGTGAGACCCTAGAAATGGCATCTCTATTTTCCAGGTGACACTAATGCTGCAGGTCTGGAAACCGTGCTTTGAAAACCAGTGATGTAAAATACATACGTCTTTTTCTCAGCATCATAAAGGAGGCAGGAGCACTCAAAAACAGGTCACCCTTCTCTGTTTACAAAATCAGACACAACCCCTTCAAATGCTTCCATAATCTAACCCAATCATTTTCAGTTACTTCTGTTTAGACCATTAAACTCAAACCACTAATGCCGTAAACATCCCTACGATTGCGAATATCAGGACCTCTGCTATTTCCTCACTCTGGTTGAGACGTCATTTTCTTGTATTTCCTCAGGATCAGATCTTACCCATCCTTCAAGGCCTCCAATGTTTCCTGCACAAAGCTTCCCTTCCTTGGGGCCCCTTTCTTTTCCTTCTGGCAACATTTACCAATTTCTACCTGGCAGAGTGAGTATATGGGTGAGTGGTTTATCTCCTCCAGTGGACTGAAAATTAGTTAGAGAGCAGGATAGTCCCTTCCTGGACTATCTTTGCCCCTTGACCTCAGCACATCCCCAGCAGACAGCCAGGGCAGTCTGAAAGAATGAATGAAGTAAGGGATGGAACCTTCCGAGGCAGGGCAGAATTGTCCTGTAAATGGAAACTAGGACACATGCCCAGCCTCGATGACCAACAGTAACAGGTGTTTTCCATCTCTGATGTCTGTGATTCATTCTGCACAGCTGCCTGCACACCCAGGCGTCAGCACACAGCAGCTCTCAGAATATACAACGCCCTACAGCGTGAAGTGCCCACTGTGTTCTGGGCGCCTGGGCAGCCACACACAGGGACACATCTCAATGACAACCTGCATCCACAAAAAAAGAGGCCTTGCCACCTTAAAATTATTAACACAAAAATACTAACACAGCTCCTGGTTCTTACTGCAGAGCACCAGGAGCTGCAGACAGTGCCTACGTCCCTTGCTTCCCTCCACACCTGTCCTTTTAGTTTTTAAGAAATCTATTGAGGGTGAGTCTACATGTGCTTCACAGCCCGGGGNAAATGCGGGAAGCGGCACCGGGGTGGGCCACCCGCACCCACCCACCGCATGCCCAGTGGCTGCTGGCCTCGGGCATCTTTGGCACCAGAGCTGGCCTTCACCTTCCCCCCAGCTGACCGCATCCCTGAGTCAAGTCCTTGCCCGAGTCCCTTTGGCCCCAGTGGCAAAGGGCAGTTTGCTACGATGCTTTCAGCATCTCAAGCAAAATGGATTCCAAAATGCACTTTCTTCTCTCCGAGCTCTGCTGGGGCCTCGGTTGCCAGGTGAAGAGAGCAATCTCAAAGGGAAACTAGTTCAAGGTTGGGCTTGAGCTGTGCTACATTCTTGCCCCCACGACCCCGCTCCGTGTAGCACTGGTTCTCACACCAGCTGGCTGCTAGGCTTTGAGGAAAACGGGGTCCTTTTATTGGGATAAGAAATTCCCAAGTACACTTTGGAGATTAAGGTCAAAGTCGGGCATTTGTAAAAATTAACTTCGGCACAGGAAATTTTAAAGTCTCTAAAAACGGAGGAGTCTGGGTCGTTCCAGGGCCTTCCTGAGAGAAGGTGGAAGAGGCTGGCAGAGGCCTTATATTCGAAAAGCACTCTTTGGTCTTCTCCCACCCCATCTGGTGGGATTTGGGAATGACCCACCTCCTCTGATCAAATTAAAGGTTATCACTCCTGGTCCCTCACCCTTGAAGTTGCCCAAACTCTTTAGCTCTGGACAGATGGAGCAGAGTTAGGTGAGGAGAATGGGTGTGGCTGTGGATGGTGGATTTGTCTGGAGGCCAGACAGTTGGGGGATGAAAAATATATGTGGATAATTGTGCTCTATTTCTAAGTGCCAGTCAGCTCTGTTCCCTTGGATGTCTCTAGTGCCTGCCTACCTCTGCTTCCATAAGGCCATATCCAGTGTCATCTTTAATCAGGCTGAGCCAGGCACTTTGTAATTCATTAAGTAGTTTACAAACGGAAAGGATTAATAATAGTAGTAGTAGTAGTAGTAGCAATGGTGGGGATGGTGCTGCTGATAGCAGTCCTGCTGGTAACTGCAGCAGGTAAAGTCGCAGTAATATGGCATAGATGTATTTCAGTCAATCACAAGGCACATGGTTATTCCCTTCCTTTCCCACAAGTCTCTGGCATATTCACTACTGCCTGATGAATGTAAAGGGCAGAGTGGCCATGGGTGGAGAAATCACTAATGCAGTGATTTCAGAGTGGCAGTAGAGTCTTCTATTTAGTATTTTCCATGGGCATTCTAGGGTTGCCCCTCACCCCATGCTATTGGCTGCCAGCCTATGGCTAGCACAGCCTACCTTCTACCGCTAAGTGGTTACATTTCCATGGTGAAACTGAAGCTGTGTCTTCCTTGGTCAGGCCAGCCCAGTGGGTGGGGCTAAGATCTGGACAGTTCCTCTGCTTCCACGCCCACCCCCACCCCTCCAACACACACTCTGGAAAACTTTAGTGGTGAGAGAATGGAAAGTAGCAACAGCACATTTCCCCCTCTGCTGCTTGTTCCAGTGCTCACCACTTATTAATATTCATAATTCATGGAATGCAAAACTAATGCATGCCTATCAACTGTATTTTCTTTTACAAAATGCAAAATTACCTATGGTCACAGCAACCTAAAGAAATCCATTGTGATATATTTCCTTCCTCTATCTTTTTCTTTACTTAAATGTAAACTGTTTACAAAGTGAAGGACCTCCTGCATCCTGTTTTTATGCCCAGTCGCCGTTGGATCTATCAGAGCATTTTTTACATTTCACTAAAATCTTTTTGTGAAGATTATTTTCAAGGGCAACCTAAAATTTTCAAATACGTATTTACAGTGATCATTTGATGGAAAGAGGAAGAAATATGGTCCCTATTATTGTTGTTAAGACCAGAGCAATGCAGTGTGGCCTGTAAGATAATCTTTCCCCCTGGGCCGGATTGAAGGGAAGAGATAGCAACTGCAAGTTTGTTCTGGCAAAAAGGCAACTGGCCCTTCCATCTGGGCTGCAGTGCTGGCTGAGCAACCCAGTGGGCTCCAGGTAGGAACAGTCTGAAGATGTGCGTCCTCTCAAGAATCTGTCCTTCTACACAGCCGTACATAGAGGAAGAGCTTTGGGGTTTAGAAGCAACATGGAAGCTCAGAAATACCTGGAGGATTAGGCCATGTTGCTAAGGGCATCTCAGCACCAAACAAAAACTGTTGTGAGGCTTCTGGAGGGAATCTAGGTTCACGTGGTCCTTGCACTCTGCGTGGAAGGCCCCAAGAGAACAGCAAGTGGGCAGTTAGAATCTGCTAAGAGATATTCACCTAAAAATCCATTTAGATGACTTGAAGTGACCATTTGAAGGGTATGCAGGCAGTTTGCAAGGTGCCTATGGTTGTGGTCTGTTCTGGCTTAGAGTTTCTTTCTGATTAGTAGGGATCTGGCCAGTGGTGCAAGACTTCTCGATTTGATTGTGCATGTCTTATTCTCTAAGAAATTCAAGGGGACAGATAGGCAGCATCTTCTTCCTTCAGAATTTCTAATGATTTTGATACAATGATTAGAAAAGATATTCTGACCTGCCAGGGGAAATGTAGACATGTAATTCTTACCAAGGCTATAAAAGAGGCATATACTGGCCAACTGATCGACTCCCATTGACCTTGAACAAGACACAGGGCTCCCCTGGGGCCTTGGAATGGTCTGTGCAAAACCTCTTGAAGGACAGAGCCTTTTGCTTTACATCTGTTCCTGTGGGATTGTGAGGGCCCCAGCTGGGATGTGATCAAAAGGTTGTAATGCATGACTTTGTGGGTATTTTCAAATGATGTTCAAGACTCAGATGCCCACAGTGGAGATGAGTGCTGACAGGCCATGGCATTGAATCTGAAGGCTAGATGAGAGTCAGCTTAGGCCTCTATTCCTGTCACACCCTGTGACTTTGTATGAGTCCCTACCACATTATTTTATGTCCATCTTCCTATCCATTTAGAGCTATGTTTGGGAGGGGTTTTATTTGTTTTATCAAAGGGGCTGGTAATTTCTATTGAATTAAAAGTCCCAGGAGAGGGGAATGACACGGCCTAAATAAGTCACACCTGAAAAAGGCCTAGATGAAAGTCAGTTTTATCACTGTTTTATCTTCAAGCCATAGAACCAGAGCCAGCTACATAATTTGTAGGGCCCAATGGAAAATGAAAATGTGGGCTCCTTCTTCAAAAAGCAGGAGAAAATTGTCCTTAAAGGTCTTAAAAGATAAAGCTTTTCCCCTTTCATGATCTCTCTCTCTCGACATGTGTTTTTCAGTTCAGTTCCGTCGCTCAGTCTTATCCGACTCTTTGCGACCCCGTGAATTGCAGCACGCCGTCATTATGAGAAAATTACAATTGTAAAGGATTGGGATGAATTAACCATTCATCTTTGTAGTGTGCAGTGCCAGTTTTAAGTGGAAATACAAGAGCACTTAACTGGTATGTGAAATCATGTAAGTTCCACAATTCACATTTTGCAGTTTGTACATGGATATGTAGTTTATTCCTAGTGGAACTGTGGAAATGCTGACAAAATGAACTCAACTGCTTTTATTTCACTTTTATATGCATACTTTTTTTGTGCACTCTTTACCAATCTTGCCTTTCTGATGAGTAAGGAAAGGAAAGGGAGCTATTCCTTACTCCCACCCAAATCTTTCCTTCTCTGTCATCATTTTCAGCCTAAGTGGTTGGCTAGCACAGGGAAGTAACTTAAGCCAGAGAGGATATGCTGGGGTTTTAGGTTATTTGTGTTTCATAGAACACTGTTGCTTCCTTTTTGCATTTGAAGCAATTTCTGGGTCGAATGGAAAGCCTGGCCTCTTCGGGCTGTCAGTGTATGTGCTTAGTTATAGACCAAGCACCCTTGCCTTCTGCTTGCTGAACTCGCCTTCATCGTGGAGCCACTGTATGCTTATGGGGCATTGTGAATGCTAGGCACTACGTGGGGTTGCAAAGAGTGTTTGTGTCTCTCTTCTGACCATGTTTGTGCTCCGTTATCCCATTGGGCTTCACTTACAAAAGAAAGAAAGAAAGAAAGAAAGTGAAGGTGCTCAGGCATGTCCGACTCTTTGCCACTCCATGGACTGTAGCCCACCAGGCTTCTCCATCCATGGGATTTTCCAGGCAAGAGTACCAGCATGGGTTGCCATTTCCTTCTCCGGGGGATCTTCCTGACCTGGGGATCAAACCCAGGTCTCCGGCATTACAGGCAGATACTTTACCCTCTGAGACACCAGGGAAGCCTTCCGAAACATAGTTTCAAAGATAAAATAAGAATTTCAAGAAGTCAACAGCAGAGCATTAAATTACAAGACCTTCTGAGCACAGGTCCTATGTGACTGTACCCTTGAAGCCACCCCACAATGGGACACCAGTAGGTGACTGAGTGCATGCATCTAAGGTGGGCAAAATTAGACGCAGACTCTGAGGCAGATTCTAAGGCAAAAGGTACCCGACAGAAGTCGGGGTGGGAACCAAAGGACTGAGCATGAAGATGGATAAATCACGAGTGCGAGAATCAGTTGTTAAAAGAAGAGGTCAAGAGCTAGAGACAAGCAGTAACCTGCTAACCAGAAGATGAGTCGTTGGGATAAGAACTGGCAAAGGAAGGGGAAAGAAGAGAGAGGGTTCACGTCAAGATGCTCCGCCAAGATCTTGCCAATTGGATGGGAGAACTTGACCCGCCAAGCCATTGTTGACCCCAGGCTGGTCCTCGGGCAGCCCCTTGACCAGTAAATATTAAGCCTGTAAACCCGGTTTTGAAGATCATCTTCCAAGAAAGAATATGAGAATTTAAACTTGTAGAATGCTTTCAAGAAAAGAATATGCCAAATGTAGACTTCAGGCTGAGTTTCTAAAGTGGATTCTGAACTTCCTTAGTTTTCCTACAAAAGTAGTGCGTTGGATGGCTCGTAGCCAGCAACTCTCTAGGACATCTTGAAGTAAGAGTGCCTACAGCCAAAACGCAAGGGAGTGCCCCATCCAAGTCACAGGGACTTGTTGCAGGGTGGACAGGAAGGCCAAGATGTGGAGCAGCCAGAAACTGTGCCCAGAGCTTCCAGGTTGGGAGTGACCCATGAGATGGAACAGTCTCTCCTGCCAGCTGTTTCCTTTCATCACCAGGTTGTGCCTCCTGCGTACAGCTATGATGAAAACCCAGTGTTTCACCCAACCAACCAGCAGTTTCCTAATTTCCTGATATTTGGCTTTGGGAAATCAGATGTCCATGCTGGGACCAGATTGTCACTAAGACGATACTGCGATCCATTCCCAATCACATAGCAGCAGCCACAGCTCTAGCATGGACAATGTACCAGATATTAAAAAAGCCAAAGCTAAGGGAATTCCCTGGCTGTCCAGCGGTTAGTATGTGGTGCTCTCACTGCCAGGGACCAACGTTCCATCCCTGGTTGGGAAAGTAAGATTCTGCAAGCCACACGGTATGAGATGTGTGTGTCAGCAGGGAAGGTACTTTAAAAAAAAAAAAAAGGCCAAAGGTAATACTACATAAGATTAAAAGTGTTTATGGGCTTCCCATGTGGTGCTAGTGGTAAAAAATATGTCTGCCAATGCAGGAGACGAAGGAGACACAGGTTTGACCCCTGTGTCGGGAGGATCCCCTGGAGGAGAGCATGGCAACTCACTCCAGTATTCTTGTCTAGAGAATCCCATGGACAGAGAAGCTCTGGCAGACTACAGTCCATATGGTCACAAAGAGTATGACATGACTGATGCCACTTAGCAGGCACATACTGTCTTCCTCATGGATTTCATATGGCCTTGAAATAATTATTAGCAGGGTAAAGCTCATTATCTTCCTTGTATGCATACATACACATTTTCGTATCAGCAACAAAATGATGCCATGTCTGGTAGGACTCAAAACCAACAGTTCCCAAATTTTATAATGAACTATACTGGAAAATTATAATATATATATATCTGAATCACTTTGTTATATACCTGAAACTAACGCAACGTTTGTAAATCAACTATACTTCAATTAAAAAAAAAAAAAGAAGCAGAATGTGATGTGTAGTGCCAAGGAGTGTTGACTTGAATCAGAAGAGTCCTGGGTTGAAATGTATCCAAGTGGACCTTCTCTTCTTGTTCAGCCAAAAAGAGTTTAAAACAGCACTCAAATTACAGACAACATTACACAGAGGAAGACTGTGGAGCAAAGGTTTCCCTTCCACAGTGTGTCTGTGTGTAAAAAATGAAAGTGCTAAGGAAGTGCTAACTAGCTAGCTTGAGTGTTATGTAAAATCAGAATTATGATTTCGGATTTGGATATGACCCTTACAGTGGTGTATGAATTTCCTTGTCCACATCACCACCTTGTCATCAACATGAGCTTAGACACTTCCAAAAATAGGGATACTCACCACTACCTAAAGTGACTTATTTAGCAACCACCACCACAAAACAACAGCTACAATGATAATAACAGTCACAACAATGGCAGTAAAGACTACCATAATGAGCCCAGTTTCTGGCATCCAGTAGATTTTCCATGAATGTGTTTGAAAAGAATGAAAATGCTTATCCCAGCATTTGTCTCATATTAAGGATCCAAGAAATTCAATCATTTCATTAATATTAATTGAGCGCTAATATTAATGGGCGCTAGACACTGGGCTTGAGAGCTGGGTACACAGACAAGGTCACTGCCTTTCTACATATATACCTATATAACTTTGTGAGAGAAAATCCAAGCTCAGAACAGTTAACCTTGCCCATAGTCACCTACTAGTATATGGCAAACTGGAATTTCTCATTTGCCAGGTCTCTAATTTGAAAGCCTATAACTCTAAACACTCACCCTACACCCTCCATCTTTAGAAGTTTCTTTCTTAGGTACAAAAATTTGCCTTCTTGAAATTTCTATCAATCCATTCATATTCTATCTATCTTTTGAAGCAACACAGAATACATCTCATCAGTGTAACAAGGAAAAGCCTTGACATTTTTAGGGCAACTCGCTTGCCCATCCTCCAGTTTTGTCTTCTGTAAGTTACTTCTTTTTTATTACCGTGATGTGCCTTGTATGTTTAGGATTCCCATGTCATGACCATCTTGGGTGGTTAAGGGGAAAGTGTCCTATACTCTATATCAGGTTCTATGTCACTAAGAAGGAGACTTGAATTTATATGGACAGAGAGGACTAAGAATCTGATGAGTCACAATTTCTAATGAACCCCTCTATCCAGAGTGTGTGAATTCTAGTTGAGGTCTTAAGAAATTTAAGTGGATCTGTTAAAGAGTAAGAATTCATTTCAGCCATTACTTTTTCAGTGATCAGTTTTGTGGATACGATGAGGGAAATGACCCACTAGAAGAGGAACATCTGGACTTGTCCAAATGCATTACTGCAGACCTGGTCAGTTTTAATGTCATGCGAGTAATGATCCCATCATTTAAAAATATGTTCCGGTTTAAGTGCTAAGTGAGATTGGACACAATATTATTCTGTGTGGCATGGAACATTTGCTCTCCTAACATCCTCTAAAGTAGTATTTATTTTTCAGTTTGCGTTTTTGTGACTGACTGATAAGTTCTAACTTTGGGAGCCAAAACCTTGTGTCCCAAGAAACGAAAACAACCCCTCCCCCAAACCCAGCAGTAAGCAGTCCAGTTGGCCCTGTGTCTAGTGGGACGGGAACTGAAGGGGACTCATGTGACAGCTGGTGGCACAGTCACTACATACGTGAACTTAATCTGGTCACAAGACCTCTAGTCTTGAGTTTCCGCACTTGCTAACTGGGTATAATCATGCCAGCTTAACTCACAGGGTTAGGGTGAGAAGCAAGAAGATGATGTATGAATGTACTTTATAAAGTATTGAAGTATAAGTTAGCCTTTGAAGTCAATGGGGGTTTTTAGGAGAAAGACAAAAGAATAGAAAAAAGAAGTAGGGGGCTTCCTTGGTGGCTTAGTGGTGGAGAGCCCACCTACTAATAACGGGAGACACAGGTTCGACCCCTTGTCTGGGATGATCCCACTTGCCACGGAGCAACTGGGCCCATGCACCACAGCTCTTGAGCCTGTGTTAGAGGGCCTGGGAGCCACAGTGAATGAGCCCGTGTGCCACAACTACTGAAGCCCAAGTGCCCTAGAACCCATGCTCTGCACCAAGAGAAGCCTCTACCACAGTGAGAAACCTGTGCACCACAAATGGAGAGTATCCTCTGCCCTGTGCAACTAGAGAACAACCCACGCAGGAATGAGGACCCCTGTACAGTCAAAAATAAATAAATAAAATTATTTTTTTAAAAAAGAAGTGGGGGGAATACCATGGTGGTCCACTGTCTAAGACTCCATGCTCCCGATGCCAGAGGACCCAGGTTTGATCCCTGGTCAGGGAACTGGATCCCACACGCCACAGTGAAGACCTGGTGTAGCCAAGTAAATAATAGATAGAAATACAATAAAAAGAAATAAGAAGTGGGAACTGCCCAGTGAAGGAAATTCCCACTAATTCTAACAATTTGAAAAGGAATCTTTGAATAGTATCCCTAGTAGATACTAGGGAAATCTCTTGATGCATGGTTTCTACATTAAGTATCTATCCCATTTTGTTTCAAACACACACACTCAAACGATTCCCCAAATGCAGGTCATCCACAAAAACAAAAGCACTTGGTAACAAAACAAAAGTGTTTCTGATGAGAAGAATGTGACGGCCGTTCTTTGCAAGCCAAGTTCCCCTACTTGTCTTCAGACGTCCCCATTGAGAACACAGCAGAAGTGTGACTTGATGGAGTGATACAGACAGCAAGTTCTGTCTCTCACTGGTCGGCTGCCTGGAATCAAAGGATCTTGCCTCAGGTTTTCTGATATCCGAGGGTTGGAGTCCAGAATCTCAGAGGTCCTTTCCAGCTCTGCAAAGAATAATTCTCCATTCTCTCTGAACTGGGTGGCCATTACCCAGAATTGGAGAGGTCTGTGTGGATGGATAGGCACCAGTCTCCAAAATCTATCATTCTGTGAAAAAGCAGGGGTTTCCCTGGTGGTCTAGTGGTTAAGAATCCATCTGCCAATGCAGGGGATTTGATCCCTGGCCCGAAATGATTCCACATCCCACGGAGCAGCTAAGCCCATGGACCACAACTATGGAGCCAGTGCTCTGGAGCCCACGGGCTGCAACTGCTGAGCCCACACACAGAACAACTGAGCCCACCTTCTGCGACTGTTGCAGCCTGCATGCCTAGGGCCTGTGCTCTGTCACCAGAGAAGCCACCGCAAAGAGAAGCCCACGCTCCACAACCAGAGAAGAGCCCCACTCGCCACAACTAGCGGAAGCCTGTATGCAGCAACGAAGACCCGGCTCAGCCAAAAATGAATAAAAATCGTTTTTGGGAAAAAGGCAGAATGCAGAGAAGTGTTTTAAAAGTATAAACTAGCATCAGCATGTACACTAGTACAATACTTGCTTTCAAGAAGATTATCTGGAATTCTGCAAGTGAAGCTGTTCGTTTGAATACAGAACTGGACATTTTTCCTTTTCTGTTTTGATGATTACGACTTCATTGTTCTTAGAGCAATTAAAGGTTTATAGACCTGGAGGAGGGCATGGCACCCCACTCCAGGATTCTTGCCTGGAGAATCCCATGAACAGCAGAGCCTGGCAGGCTGCAGTCCGTGGGGTCACAAAGAGTCGGACATGACTGAGCGACTAAGCCTAAAGATTTATAGTAAAACTGAGGGTAAGGAATGGAGATTTCTCATATACTGCCTGCTCTCATACATGCCTAGCCTGCCCTGGAGTGGTACGTTTGTTACAGATGACGAATCTGTATTGACCCAGCACGATCACCAAAAGTCCATGGTTTACTTTGAGGTTCTCTCTCCTGTTGTACATTCTGTGGATTTAGACAGATGTATGTTGACATGTCCCTGTCACTGTGGTACCATACAGGGTGCTTTCCCTGCCCTTAACATCCTCTGTGCTTACTCTTCATCTCTTAACCTACCCCAACCCCTGGCAACCACTGACCTTTTTACTGTCTCCATCGTTTGCTTTTTCCGGAATGTCCTATACTTGGAATCATACAGTGTGTAGCCTTTTCAGTCTAATTTGTTTCACTTAGTCATATGCGTTTAAGGTTCCTCTGTGTTCCTTTTTTAACTTTTTCTTCTAAATCTTTCTATAGTGTATGACTTTTCTAAGTATATGCATTATTATTTTTATTTTTAACGAAAAACAGTGACAGGATTATCTGTGTGGAAAGATTATGCATAGTTTTGCTTCTTTTATTTTCCCCCTAAATAAAGCCCACCTTATGCACATAATTTTTAATGCTGTTCTGCATATTACCTGAGTCTTGTCTAATCATGTCAAAATGTGACATGTAAGATGTCAAGCAAAATTATCCCAAGCCCCAAACTTTCTCTTGTTAGCCCATCTTATGACTTATCCTTTCTGCAGTGCCCACCACCCCAAAGCACACACACGGCTTGGTCCTGGCAGCATGGTACCCCCACAGCAGGGGGATGGATGCCCTTCTGCGCTCAGTAGCACATGAGTGATGGTGTGAATCTGCTGGTGAGATAGGGAAGAAAGTTGAGTCAGAGCTTGTGATGCAGACTGGTCCTGAGCATTTGTGATGTGCCTCTGGTGTGGAGGAAGGGACCGTATGGGAGGTCCATGACCAAGATTCTTTTCGGCCCCTGAATCCAGGAAATCCTGCCCCGTCAGTAGCTCAGACATAGCACCCAGAAGGAAGCTCACTCACTCATCAGATCCTTATTGGATGCTTGCCGTGGCTGTTCACAGCCCAAATCTCAAACCCACTGTGTTCTCTTCAAAACATGGCATGGGGTTGTGGGAGCAGGGTTCTCATCTAGACTCTGCCGCTCTCACTTGCACTGCGGTTTTGGAAAGGTCACATCACTCCGAGCCTCAGTTTCCTCATATGTAAACAGCAAGGTGTTGGGTCAGATGCCCTCCAAGTCCCCCTTCAGAAGTGTTGAGCCGTCTAGGACTTTGAAAACTGTCTAGTGTCCCCACCCCACCCCCACCCTCTTCTAGCCTCTCTGTCTTCTGGAAGCAAGCAGATTTAGAAAGGAAACAGGAAAGCAAGCTCCCTTTTGTTCTAGTTTACTGATACGTGCTGACAAGTAGGCATGAAAGATCTCAACCAAGATTTCCAAGGTAACCTTGCAAATCTGAAGGTAAACCAGAATAAAGGAACGCACAGTCTCGCAGAGTGAGAGTCAGACAGAGGGTCTCCGAGAGGAACAAGAGTAGGGTTGGAAGCCTCTGTAAAATATTACTTGGGCGCTGGAATCTAAAGTGACGGCACCAGATATTACCTATTGCTGCTAGATCTTCTCAGATTATTCCAAAATTCAGACGTTGGTTCTTAGCAGGCCATCATTCACCCTAGGAAATCTGGCAAAACTAGCTACATTAGACCAGGAAGTTCTGATGGAGCAGGTAAAAGGCTTTTAAGACATGAGCTGGCAGTGGCGGGGCCAAGCATTTCAGGGAACAGTTGCTAGCTAGGCAGTAGCATCTCAGAGAGCTGCTACCCTTGGCTTAAGACTGGAGAGCCCTGAGGACTCTCTGCCAGGTCCTGAGAACATCTGGACCAGGATGTGATTCTGGGCCTATTGCCTGTGCAGAGTCAGAACTTAGCTCCTTTCTCAAATGGACCTGAACCTCAGGTTGCAGATGCCACCTGGTCATTGGAACTTGTGTCTCTGACACCTCCAGGGAGAGAAAGGCTGTGTCCCTGTATGTGCCAGTGAAAATGGGGGGGTGGGGGCGAAGAGAGGAAGCAGAAAAGCACAGAGGAGCAGGCAGGCAGCAGACTTAGACCCCAGAAAACCTAAGGGCAAGGAGGCCTAATGGAAAGGAACTTCACTTAGCATAAGAGGGTCTGGCTTTGACCCCTGACTTCCCGTCTACTCCTCCATTAACCTTGGTGCAGTCCCAATCTCGACCAGCTTCTGTTTCCATTATAGCATGGGAGCAATAATATGCACCAGGTTGGACTGTGATGATTGACATTAAAGGATACACGCATGCATGCCCACTACAGTGCCTAGCACGTAACTGATGCTTAATAGATGATGGCTGTGTGTAAATCTAGTTTCCCTGGCGGCTCAGGCGGTAAAGCGTCAGCCTGCTATGCGGGAAACCCTGGTTCAATCCCTGAGTCGGGAAGATCTCCTCAGAAGGAAATGGCAACCCACTCCAGTATTCTTGCCTGGAAAATCCCATGGACGAAGGAGCCAGGTAGGCTACAGTCCATAGGGTTGCAAAGAGTCTGACGCGACTGAGCGACTTCACTTTCATGTGTAAATCTAACTCCTGCTCCAGTAAGTGCTATGGCAGGAAAGTGTGCAAGAGGGGAGGACAAAGGACTCGGCAAAGAAGACTAGGGGAATATGGGAAGCAAGTGAGCAAAAGAGGGGTCAGGGCAAGTCTCAGCTCTTAAGTGTCTGCAGGGCAGAGGAAGTGAGCAAGATGTGAACCGACAGCCTTCGGTGTGGGTGTTTCCTACCTGGGCCTGCGAGGCTGGGTGAACAATAATCCTCCAGGCTTCCTCTGAAAGGCAGCTGATCTCCTGTAGGACCAAGGGCCATGGGACCCCAAAGGTTTGTGCCTGCTTCCATTTTCTCAGGGTATAAGTCAAGCCATTGACTTGTAACAATTAGAAACTGCTGGGTTCTAGGCAGACATGTCTCTGGCCTGAGACTGTGCGGGCAAATAAGCCTCAGATAGACGGTGTCTGTTCTCCACCCCTTTCCATCCTTCGCCCCAGGATGCTCTGACCTGTTCTTTGAACTGAACTAGCAGAGAAAGAACCTCGGACTCTCTCACAAGTCAGACCAGTTCAGAGTCTGAGAACAGAGAACAAGGATGTGCCAGGAAGAGAAGATTCATGCTGTGATCTGCTGGGTTCCCTGGGGAGCTTCGCAAGCAAGAAAGCGGGACTGACGGGCTGGGGAGAGGAGGCTGAGGAGGAAGTCAAGGCCCCTGGGAGAGGGAGACGGTGCTAAGCCAGCAGCCGCGAGCCCGCTCTGCCTGTTTCCTGGTGCCCTGTGCTGGAGCCGGCTTACTGAGCTGCCTTCCACTGTCAAATGAGGAAAGTCCCTGGGCTTGATCAGGGGTCCTGGGAATAAAAGCCCTCGCAGGTGTGTTTCTTGGCA
Source organism: Neotragus moschatus (assembly GCA_006410615.1). Taxonomy (NCBI): domain Eukaryota; kingdom Metazoa; phylum Chordata; class Mammalia; order Artiodactyla; family Bovidae; genus Neotragus; species Neotragus moschatus. The sequence goes on along the minus strand of SJYA01001562.1, from coordinate 431,883 downwards.
TGCGTGCTAAGTTGCTTCAGCCACGTCTGACTCTTTGTGACCCCATGGACTATAGCCTGCCAGGCTCCTCTGTCCATGGGATTCTCCAGGCAAGAGTACTGGAGTGGGTTGCCATGCTCTCGTCCAGGGGACCTTCCTGACCCAGGGATCAAACCCAGGTCTCTTAAGTCTTCTGCATTGCAGGTGGGTTCTTTACCACTAGCGCCTTCTGGGAAGCTCTGTTTCTTGGAGCCTCCCTTTAATCCCAGCTTACAGGCACTCCTCTGCCATGATGCCTCGGGCCCTCTTATGATCCTGGGTCTCTCCAGATGGGCACTTCTCGAACAGGCAGTGCTTTCTGCTCAGGAAACCCTTCAGCAGCCTTCACTGCATCTCTCCTCCCAGGGTCTCCCCCTGCTCTCTTAGAAGACATAATGGGCAGAGGTTATTTCTTAAAAAAATAAAAGCACAGTTGATAAGGGTATTCTAAAGAAAGATCATTTGTCCCCTTAGAGGAACTCTGATGCCTGTTAGTACAGATTCTTCCCCCTGATAAACACACACACATTTATTTATTTTTTCACAAGATTTGGGTTGTACTTGGTTGTGCAACGTTTGGGTTGCACAAATGTTAACAAGTTTTTCCCCCAATGTTTTCCACTAAAAAACATTTTTCAGTGTCGTTATCTGTTTTTCTACAGCATGATTTTCATGTCCATGTCATGTTCTTATACCCGTGCCCCCATTATTTATTTAACCAGTCTCCTATGGGTGTATCTGTAAGTTATTTCCAACACTTTGCTAATATGCACAGTGCTGCCACAGAGAAGCCCCAGAAGTATTCTTTCTGCTACATGTGTAGTTAGCCTATTAACTAACTTATCCCGAAACATATCTGATGCCATGGAAGAATGGTGGGAGAGATGATCAGAACAGGAGAGGTGTTTTGTTAAGTCTAAAAAGAGTGCAGGATGGCATTTTGGCTCCTGAGATTCTTTTCCCCCATCCTGATTGAGAATTCCTGCCGATGGGCATGACATGGGTACTTGGCCAGCGCTGACAAGATAAAGATGACTTCAGGTAATGGGTTTCTTCTGAATCTATCTGGGTGTATACCCATCATCACATTCCAGATGGCCCAGCTGGTTCTTTCAGAGTCCACCTCTAACCCGACAGGGTGTGCATGAAGGCAAACAGTAATCCTGGCCTGCCCTCTTCCTCCTGCTCACTCACTGTGTGTATATACCACAGTGAAGTCATGTGAGAGGTGGGGGCTGGGGATGGGATAACTCGTAAGTAAGGTGCCGTAGCACCCAAGTCTACTTCCTTCATGAACAGGAGCACGTGACAGGCAACAGAAGGCTGAACTGACCTCAGACTTTGACATTACAACTCTTGAGCAGGTTCCAATATCCATCACAGGAGTTCCCAGCCTCCTCTAAGGCCTGATGCCCTGAAGTGGAGCTGATGTCATTGTAATAGAAATGAAGTGCTCAATAAATGTAATGCGCTTGAATCATCCCGAAACCATCCACCCGCCGTCCTCCCCCCAACCCCCACCCCACAAAGACACCTCAAAATCATCTTCCATGAATCTGGTCCCTGCTGCTAAAACGGTTGGGGACCTTAAGGCACTGTCGACATAATCCTTTAGCTTATAAGATTTTAGAGTGGCTTTTCACCTTCGTTCTTCTGCTTGCCATTTTGTAAGCCAAGTACTGGTCAACAAGGGTATAAAAAATATAAGGGTATAAGGATATAAACTCCTTGAAGATATCAGTATCTTTTGAATATCTCCATTTCTTTGTGAAGCCCTGGCACAGCCTGTGGTGGATGAGTTCTCATAAAATAAGTTTTCGAAGAGTCTGTACCCAGGATTGTACAGTGATCGTGAGAGGCATGCAGCAGCCCTTGAACATTGGGGGCATCCATCTGAAGAATACAGAGGGCAGGGGGAAAAGGGCAACTTGGGAATGGTGAAAAGAAGAGACCTCCAAAAATAATGTTGCTAAAACAAAATGAAAGAAATACTTGGCAATGTTTATTTGAATCCAGGGCAAGCATGTGCTAGAACTGGAAAAATACAAGATCAGAAATTAATATGAATGGAATCCTAGGAGATTTATCCCATGAGATAAAGCCAAACGACTCGTGGTTGTGACAGCAGCATCAGCAGTAGTGGGGGAACTCTACCTAGGTGCCAGGGAGGGCAATTATGGTGCGAATGAAGAAACTGCCACTTGAAGGGTCCTGGCTCCCAGAGTCAGCCAGCTTCCCATTATCATAGGTTCTTAGTGCCTTAGACTTGGAACAGATCTTTGGGGATCTGAGAGTCTAGGTCTCTTTACCCATCAGAGCCAATGTGGACTTGGGCTTAGACAATCCTGGCTCTTTTTCTGAAAATCAAATGGCCCTAGCAAATCACTTAGCTTCTTTCAGCCTCAGCTCTTAGATGCAAGACACAAAAGACCTGTTTTCCCAGAGTCACTGTCAAGGTCAGATGAGTCGTGAACACTATACAAATGTTTGGTATTGCTGCTTACTGAGAATACAATGTATGTAAACCAATATGATTTAGTTTTTCTGTGAGGGGGTTTAAAGATGCCCTACACATGCTTGTCTGGAAGGCAAAGAAGATATGTGTCAAAATAACTACAGTGATGGGTATGAGCTGAGTCTCCGGCGGTAAAAAATGATTTCATTCTTTCGAAAATGAAAGGGTCCACTTGATCATACCTGTAGATCTGGCTTTATTAGAAAAAGACCTCCCGACATGTTCTGTCAGCTTGCACTTTTGGGCTTCCCTGGTAGCTCAGTTGGTAAAGGATCCGCCTCCAATGCAGGAGACCCCATTTCAATTCCTGGGCAAGGAAGATCCCCTGGAGAAGGGATAGGCTACTCACTCCAGTAATCATGGGCCTCTCAGGTGGCTCAGACGGTAAAGAATCCAACTGCAATGCGGGAGACCTGGGTTCAGTCCCTGGGTTGGCAAGATCCCCTGGAAGAGGGCATGGCAACCCACTCCAGTATTCTTGCCTGGAGAATCCCCATGGACAGAGNCTCAGGTGGCTCAGACGGTAAAGAATCCAACTGCAATGCGGGAGACCTGGGTTCAGTCCCTGGGTTGGCAAGATCCCCTGGAAGAGGGCATGGCAACCCACTCCAGTATTCTTGCCTGGAGAATCCCCATGGACAGAGGAGCCTGGTGGGCTACAGTCCATGTGGTCGCAAAGAGTCAGACACGACTGCGTGACTAAGCACAAAGCACACATGTTCTGTGAAATTGTTACCCTTAGGCAGGGGTGTGCTGTAATTTATAATTTACAGGCTTTAGAAAAATAGTTATTTCTCAGCAAGTTTGAAAAGAGGGAAATTACCTGATCTTGATAAAAAACGTCTACTGAAGAAACTAAAGCTAACATCATACTTAATGGTGAGAGACTTAGTGCTGTCCATGACTCTTCGTAGCAGCATCACTCATAATAACCCAATACTGGAAATGACCCAGCTGTCCTTCAACAAATTAACAGTTTAACAAAGTCTGGCACACTCATACTGTTGAATACTACTCAGCAATGAAAAGGAGTGAACTCTCAGTACTTGCAACAGCTTGGATGCATCTCAAGGGGGGTTATGCTGAGTGAATCAAAGCTAATTTCCAACAACTTCATACTATACGATTCCATTTATATAACACCTTGAAATGACAAAATTTAGAAACGGAGGACAGAATCCTGGTTGTCAGGGGTGAAAAAGGAGGTGGGCATACCGGAGGGACTCTTGATGAAACTGTTCTGTAACAACTTTTGGGGATAGACAGAGGAAACTATGTTTGTGATAAATGGCATAGAACTAACATACACACACACCAGTGTGTGCCAGTCAACCCTAAAGGAAATCAACCCTGAATATTCATTGGAAGAACTGTTGCTGAAGCTGAAGCTGCAGGACTTTGGCCACCTGATGCAAAGAGCTGACCTACTGGAGAATACCCGATGGCTAGGAAAGCTTGATGGCAAAGGAGAAGGGGGAGGCAGGGCATGAGATGGTTAGATAGCATCACTGACTCAATGGACATGAGTTGGAGTAAATTCCAGGAGATGGTGGACAGAGGAGCCTGGTACGCTACAGTCCATGGGATTGCAAAGAGTCAGACCCGACTTAGTGACTGAGAAACAACAACAGGTTGGAATACCTGAATAAGAGCTGAGGATTGGGTCAGTGTCAACGTGATAGTCAATATATTATTCTGTGGTTTTATTAAGATATTATCATTGGGGAAACTGGGTAAGCGGTGTGAGGGATCTCTGTAGTATTTCTTACAAACTGTATGTGAGTTTCAAACTATCTCAATAAAAAGTTGAATTAAAGAGTAGTATCATTGGGGTTAGTCTTGCCAGCGGCAGCTAAGATAGATGTTGTTTCAGGAGGAAACCAGAGACGCGTCACATCGACCCTGTTAGTATCACAGTCGACTCTCAATGGAACTGGAGATGCAGGTGGTTTCAGGACATAAAAGAGAGAAGCCTTGGTGGAAACTCAGCACTTGGTTTTGTTTGTGTGTTTTTGTCTTTAAATGCGAGAAACAAGAGGAGCAGAGGGTCTTGGAGAGTTACATAGGAAGCTTCCAAATGATGCGCATACAGACAAAGTACACAAATAAAATGAACACAGTCTCCATCAGGGTCCCACAGTTACACCTGACAAGAAGCAGAACTCAAGCCTCAAAGCTGCCTAATGAAGGAACTGAATTAAAATTCATTCTAGGCAGTTGAACATTCCAGGAGAGCACTGTGGGTAATGCTTAAGAGCATGGTCTTAGGTGATGGTGGCTTAGAATCAATCCCAGCCTTGACACTTATTTAGCTTTGTGACCTTTAGCAAGTGACTGAATGTCCTTGGGCCTCAGTTTCCCCATCTGGAAAAGGGACAAAATACTAGAACCTACCTCACAGGGTGTTGTCAAGATTAAACAAGCTAATGCTCAGAATACTGCCTGGCCCCTTCATGCTTGATCAAGGTTACCTGCTTTTACTCTTATTACCCTTTCTAGGAGGATAAATGAATACCATCTCCGGGTGCAGGGCTGGATTCTCCAGCCCTGCTCACCATGAAGCATGTCCATCTTCTCCCTGTTTCTTTATTTCCTTGACCTGGGCTTCTGTTCACCAGTCAGAAGTCTGTAATCACCAAGAAGAAAATAACCCTTAATGTCATATGTTGACTAAGAACAATTGTTTGCTTACATGTGTGCTGAACTGAACTGAAGGTCTTCTGGGACCTGTTTGCCCTTGGGGTAATCCTGGGGCTCCCAGTAGCTATTCCGGACTCTCGAGGTTTAACAATGGATGTTCCTTAGGAAACATACATTGAAAATGCTAGAATGTAAAGTGCCAGCTCAGGTGAGGTGGCCCACCTGCAGGTGCCCACAGGGGACTTATGAAACCTGTGGATTACAAGGACTTCCCTGCTGGTCCAGTGGTTGAGATGCCGCACTTTCAACACATGGGGCACAGATTCGATCCCTCCATGGGGAACTAAGATCCCACATCAGTGCAGCGTGGCAAAAAAAACAACAACACTAGAATTAAAAAAAACAACAACAACAAAGCAAAAAACTGGATTACAGGTTCTTCCCTAGACCTTTAGAAGCTGCACTGCCGGACATGTGGCCTGAGAATCTCCATGTTAACTAATGATGATTAGTTAGCACGGATGATTTAATGAGAAACACTTGTCAGATGTCTGGCACTTGAGAAGCCCTGACTTTTCTCATCCTGCACACAAGCCTTCAAAGCAGTGCGTGCGCGCGTGCGTGTGCGTGTGTGTGCTTGTGCGCACCTATATGCTTGCATGCTCAGCCACTTCAGTCCGACTCTGTGATCCTATGGACTGTAGCCCGCCAGGCTCCTCTGTCCATGGGATTCTCCAGACAGGAATACTCAAGTGGATTGCCATGGCCTCCTCCAG
>SJYA01001562.1:359477-424373 GCA_006410615.1 Neotragus moschatus | reverse complement strand
ACTGAACCCACGTTCCTTATGTCCCCTGCACTGGCAGGCAGGTTCTTTACCACTAGCACCATGTGGGAAGCCCCCTTCAAAGTAGACAGCAGCTGTAATTACCTTTGTGCTGTGCTGTGCTTAGTCACTCTGTCGTGTCCGACTTTTTGTGACCCTGTGGACTGTAGCCCACCAGGCTCCTCTGCCCATGAGGATTCTCCAGGCAAGAATCCTGGAGTGGGTTGCCATGCCCTCCTCCAGGGGATCTTCCCACCCCCAGGGATCGAAACTAGGTCCCCCACATTAAAAGGTGGATTCTTTATTTTTACTCAATTCAAAACTGAATCTCTGAGAGGCGAGCTCTTTTAACCCAGGGACACCAGGTGAGTGCCAGTGCTGGGGACGTTGTCTTGAATCAGCTAACTCAGAGGCACCGAAATTGGCCAGCCACTCCTCTACTAAAAATATTTCCCTCCTCCCTCAAAGGCCGTCTCATGCTCTGTAGAGTCAGGAACCAGACCTGTTCATTTTTCTGCCACATCTGGTTTTCGGAGCTCCTTGCTTTCCCAAATTGTAAGGACTCCAGAGGAGCCCAGCAACTTCGGATCAGTCTGCTACGCCATCCATAAAGCTATCAGTGAAATACAGACGGCGGTTTCCAATCATCCACTTGTGATGAGAGAAAGGCTGAGAGTAGGCAGGAGGCAGGATTCCTGTCTGGAGTTTAAGGGTGTAGATGGGTGGAGGGGGAAGCGTACAACCAACTGTGGATTCAGAGGCTATCTAATCTATAAGTGAAAAGAAAATCGTCCCAGAATCCTTCCCCATTCTTTCCCTAAGCCTCCTTTTCTGGCTACAAAGCTGCTTTTATTATGCTTTCTGCGTATACCCACCCACCTCCCCGCCAAACACACTTTCAAAAAGAAAACTGGTAAGTAAGACTAAGCATCAAACCTAGATATGGGAAACGTTTGGGTCAAGTGTGAGTTTATGGTACATCCAAGACAGGAAATGAAAAATGAGAAATTGGGGTTGGGCTCTGCCCTTGCTGCACAGGTTTGTGGGTGGAGCATTTTGGGCTGCTCTTTGAATCAGCTCAGGTCCACGAGCATGTGCCATGGGTCTGGCCCTGTGCCCAGGCTTCCTTCATGGCTCAGTGGGTAAAGAATCCGCCTGCAGTGCAGGAGACGCAGGAGACGAGGGATTCAGCCCCTGGGTCGGGAAGATCCCCTGGAGTAGGAAGTGGCAGCCCGCTCAAGTATTTTTGCCTAGAAAATCTCGTGGACAGAGGAGGCTGGCGGGCTGCGGGCCACAGGATTGCAAGGAGTTGGCCACGACTGAGCGCACAGCACTGCACCCAGCTGTGTGGCGCACTTTCTCACTGCATCCTCAGAACAGACCAGTGAGGTTGACAGATTCACTATCTTTATTTCAGAGACAAGGAAACTGAGTCTCAGAGAGGGCCAGTCATTCCAAAGGCCACACAACTGGCCAGGAGTAGTCAGCATCCAAAAAAAAAAAAGTGGGTTACAGGTTTCCACCCTCGTAACTCAGGTCTGCTCTTAAATTCTTTGTGCCGCTTAGAAAGTAGACATCTCTGTGCAAACTGGAGATGGCCCACCTCCTCCCAGCTGTCTTCTTTGCCCTCCCCACAACCCGGTGAAATAAAAGCAAGCCAAACATAGATGATTTCTGAAGTGAAGATTCCTAGGCAATTGGGAGGGCCCAAAGCTTTAACTAAACAGCCACTGTTGAGGGGAAAGATCTGTGTGTTACGTGGCAAAGGCCACGCAGTCACACACCCTGACCTAGTAATTATAACCCTGAAATTATAGGTTATATTTACCATAAACAAAACCTCCATGAGTATATTTATCATAAAGCTACTTCAGTATCTAAAATGTAGAGGCAACATAAATGTCCAAAAAGAAAAAAAAGAAGAGAAGAAAGTTGTTTTCAGAACTCTTAAGTATTCATGTACACTGAGAGGAAAATCAGCACTTTTATGGAAAGGTGAAATTGGGTGGGTCGTAGCAGTCCTGGGTATGAAGTCTAATAAGTAAAAATACCCATCATTTCACAGCACGCTAAATTTCCATTGCTATGCCATAGAAAGACCCTCTGTCATTTTGCAGTGTATACAAATATCAAATCACTAGGTTGTACACCCGAAACCAACAAAATATTTTGTCAACTTCACTCAATTCCTTTTTTAAAAAAGGAATCAAGATGCTAAAGAAGACCCTCTAAATTACCTTCCAAAATGTGTCTGACCTATTCTTGAAAATTTGTTTTAAATTAAGCTGTAGTTTCCTGCAGTGCGTGTGCAGGATTCAGAATGGAAATTTTCTCTAATTAACATACATGTTGCTGGGGAAACCACATTTGACCAGTGATTTCCTGAAGAACGAGCGTTTATGACGATCGGTTTTTGTGCCCGGCGCTGTGTGAGGCATATAACATACGTTAATTACCTCATTTTATCATCACAGGAGTTCCTGCAAAATAGGTATTATTATCTTCATTTAACGCATGAGAAGGAGGCCGAGGGAGATGAAGTAACCTGCCCGAGGGCCTGGGCTAGCCCGCGTTGGAGCTTGGACCCCAGCCTAGAACTCTGTCTCCAGATGCCGCCCTGATCCGCAGCCAGCACTGGCACGGTCCCCTGAGCCCGTTCAGGGTGGTCGTGACCCAGACCAGCTGTGAAATGTCCTGAGTGTCACTTCTCTCCAGATCCAAGCTCTTTCCACTTGACTGCTATGCCAGCGCCCCTTGAAATCAATTTGAAAACGGCTCAGATCATTTGATTTGGGAAAATTTTCCCCAGGAATGTAATAGCCACCTTTCAGGCCCACTTCCAAAAGAAGAGACCAGCAAGGTGTATTAGTCTCCTAAGGCTGCCATCGTAAAAGGCCACAAACTGTGTGGCTTAAAATAACAGAGATGCGTAGTCTCACAGTTCCGGAGGCTAGTCGTCCAAGACCGAGGTGTTGGCAGCGTCGGTTCCTTCCGAGAGCTGTGAGGGAGAATCTGTTCGAGGCCTCTCTTCCAGCTCCTGGTGGCCTCCAGCATTCCTTGGCTGGTCGGTGGCCATCTTCTCCCCATATCTCTTCACATCGTCTCTCCTGTGTGGGTCTGTCTCTGTGTCCAGATTTCCCCTTTCTATAAGTCATATTGAATTAGGGTCCATCCCACTGACCTCATTTTGACTTGACTGTCTCTGTAAGAAGGTTTCCAAAGGAAATGGCAACCCACTCCAGTATGCTTGCCTGGAGAATCCCAAGGACAGGGGAGCCTGGTGGCCTGCAGTCCATGGGGTTGCAAAGAGACATGACTGAGTGACTGAGCACCTCTGTAAAGACCGTCTCTCCATGTGGGGTCACAGTCTGAGGTGTTGAGGATTAGGACTCCCAACATGCCTTGTGGGGAGGACACAATTCAACTGCTAATGGTGAGGCAGCCTTGGGGAGTGGGCTCCTCCTCACTCCTGGCCCTCGGTAGGTCTTTCCTTTGCTCCCGTCCAGCCCATGCTCCCCTTTTGTCCAGCAGGTAAGGGCAGATAGCAGTGAATCAGCTGTCAGAAGAAAACCAATGGCTCCATGAACTCAGTCTTCCGCCTCCCTTCTAGTTTCCTTCATCTCATGCCAACAAGTGGCATTTTGCCCAGGCTGTCACCATGCCCTGCATGAACCAGAAAAAACAGAAGCAAAACAAGTGTTGGAGCCAAGAGAGCCTGACATGTTTTAGCCAGAGGTCTCAGTTTGGTTGCCTTGGGCAACATCTAACTTATGATTTCCGCTGTCTGAATGTGTGAGTGCTTGTACAAAGGGGTTCTTCAAGTTCCCGATTCTCTAACATGCTCCTACTGCAGACTCCTCTATGGAGCTAAGAAGGTCTGCCAAGCTCTTTCCATAAAACCATACCCTAACTCCCCAAGGTTGGCAGTGGAAGAGGAATCTCCACGTGGGAGGCGTAACTGAGGATTCACAGCCCCAGCTCTTGTCCTTCAGGTTTACCTGTCTCTTGTTAAGTTGCACTGGCCACCACTGCTGTCACCAGGTTAGGCTCAGGGAAGGCACTCCTTTCCAAGTATGAAGGGAAGTTTGTCTTAATTCTTCCCTGCTTGGCTGGTTCCAGGATGCAGCATTTATTCAAACTTGTCAGAAGACCCCAAACCAGAAAGTCCAAAATATTTCTTTCAAAAGGGCTTCTATCAGTAGATAATGTGGTCTGGGAGCCCAGGCCCATCTCCACCTGTCTCCCTACCCACCTAATAACTGCATCTTCAGATCCAAATATACACCGAGGTCACAGGCAAGGACAAGCCCCCTTTCCATCCAGCCTGAGACCTGCCTTCCCAAGTCCACTGTCTCCTCTGCAGAGACTGGCCGACAGCTGCAGCACTCATTCCCTGCAGGGAGAAATCCTGCAGGAAAAAAATCCAGAGCGTTGGCTTGGGGAGACCTCATCCAGCCTCTGTGCCCAAACAAATCTCCACAGGGAAGTGGCGGAATTGTGTTAGACAAGCCCTTCCTTGCACTTCCCACCAGTTCTGATGGTCATTGCCAACAGAAGATGCCGGCCCAAAGTAACAAAGCAGAATTCCTTTGGAAGAGGAACCAGTGAAACAATTTCATCCTTCTATTAGGTGGCGAGCATTTATATTCATAAGCTTGAATCTTATATTCATAAGATTGAAATGCATGATAGAGATTACTCAGTGAGGTTGAGTCCTTGTTTTACAGGTAGGAAACTGAGCCCCAGAAAGGGAAAGTGATCTGCATAATGCTGGCTAGTGGTAAAAGGGAATCCAGCTCTTCTGCTTCCCAGCCCAGCACCCTTTGGCATATTGATCCCTGCTGTATACTAGAGCACTGCTGCTCCTGCTAAGTCGCTTCAGTCGTGTCCGACTCTGTGCCACCCCATAGACAGCAGCCCACCAGGCTCCCCGTCCCTGGGACTCTCCAGGCAAGAACACTGGAGTGGCTGCCATTTCCTTCTCCAACGCATGAAACTGAAACGTGAAAGTGAAGTCGCTCAGTCGTGTCCAACTCGTAGCGATCCCATGGACTGCAGCCCACCAGGCTCCTCTGTCCATGGAATTTGCCAGGCAAGAGTACTGGAGTGGGGTGCCATTGCTTTCTCCATAGTAAAGCACAGAGACTTGTTATTTTAAACCTTAATTCAAACAGAGATCAAGTTGCTACAATGTGAAAGAAAACTTTTCATGGATTATCAATGAATCCAGAATGGCAGTCTAAAATCTCCTGGGATAAAGGGCTCTAAGCATGTGAGTGTAACAGCAGAGGAGACGTATTTCAGGGGGTTCCTAATGCTAGTCATCTCTAACTCCTGGATGCCACTTAAATCAATCCCTTTCTCCTGCCTTTCTGCCTCCATTTGAGTCAACCTAGTCACCTTCATTCCATCATTCAAATGTACCCTTGCCCTAAGAATAAAATCTCAGATCCTCAACATGAACCAGAAGGTTCCATGTGTCCTGGTTTCATCTTGCTTTTCTAGCTTTATTCCCTTTTACCCTTCCCTTCAGTCTCTCTGCTCCAGCTGGGCATGGCTTCTCAAAGCTCCTCAAATAGGTGTAATCAGTCTGTCTTTCTCCCTGCCTCCCTCCCTCCCTCTCTCCCTGCCTCCCTTCCTTCCTATCTTTCCTTTCCTTTCCCGTCTCTGTCTTTCTCTTTCACATGTGTGCATTAATCACTCAGTAGTGTCCAACTGTTTGCAACCCCATGGACTGTAGCTTGCCAGGCTATATGGAATTTTTCCATGACCATGAAACTTTCCAGACAGTAATGCTGGAAAGGGTTGCCATTCCCTTCTCCAGGGGATCTTCCCACCCCAGGAATCAAACCTGGGTCTCCTGTATTGCAGGCAGATTCTTTACCGACAGAGCTATGACGGAAGCTCCTGTTAACAGGGCTTCCCTTCTTCTCCTTTCCACCTAGATCAGCGGTTCTCACACAAGGGTGATCCTGCCCCTCCCAGGGGACATTTGGTGATATCTGGAGATATTTATTTTTTTGTTTGTTACAACTGGCATCTAGTTGGTCGAACACAAGGATGTAGCTAAACATCCAGCAATGCACAGGGCATTGCCCCACCCCCACCCCACTAACAAAAAATAAAATATTGGTAGTGCTGAAGTTGAGAAACACTCAACCTTTGGAACCCAGCTTACACACCACTCCTTCCAAGAAGCCCTCCCATGACACTTGATATTGGCTTAGGGCCCCTCCCCTCCTCAGGAGGCGCCTACTCGTCACTTCTCTTTCGTAGCACTGGGCACATGGGAGTATTTGAGATGATGTACCATCTGCTTTCCACCGCGGTGTACCAGCTCCAGGATGGAGTGGGATGTTAGGTCCATCACCTCTTCCTGGTGCCCTATGTGGTACTCTGTAAAGTTAGGCATCACTTTTTGCTTTGTTGACCCTGGGACACAGAGGAGGCCAGTTTACACAGGTGCCCTTTTACCTGGTGACGTGGTTTCTAAGGGCTTCATGTGCAGACCCACAGCTAGCTGGGACAGACAAGAGCATGGTCTTGGCAGCCAGGTGGAAGGGGGAGGAAATCGCAGGTCTGCCACCTCCAGCAGGTGACTTAGTTTCTCTAGAACTGGATGTCATCATCAGTAAAAGGAGCATAACATAGAACCTGTCTCCTAGAGTTGCTGTGAAGATGAAAAGAGGAGTACCACCTCTGACTTAGGGTAGCAGATTAATAATTGAGAGGAAGAAGATGCAGGGGGACAATAGACCCTCAGACCTATTCTAAGGGTCTCCTGTAGCCCCCAGGCCCTGGGTAGCGGGCAGAGGAATGTGGAAGAGACATCAAGAGACTGCTAGTCAACCTGTCTTTCTCGACTTCTTCAGCTCTAAAATGTGCCTACCAACATCTCTTACTTATACCATGGGCTTGTTATATGCACCCCAGATAACTCCCCACCCACAAAAGAGAGGTGCCTAAAAATTACCTGTAGGTAGGGCTGAGTGCAGTCCAGACTGTCTTTCCTCCTCCACCCTGGGTCTTCTTAAGAGCTCTGGCCCGCCACCCTGTCTTTCTTAGGTGGATTCCCCATCTCCATCAGACATTTGGAAAGGCAGCCCATCTGAATTAGAGCCAACCCAGACTCCTCCATCTTCCTGGGCTCTGCCTCTAGTGCCAGTAGGGCCTCCACCCCCTGTAACCTGCCTGGCCCCACCTCCCACAGTCTGGACCCTGGTCCACAGCCAGGTCTCACGGCCCACACCCAATCAGCAGGGGAATTCCAGACATTTTCACCAAATGAGACCTGGAAGTTGATTGCTGTCATTCTTTTGCCCAAGGTGGGAAGGGGAAGGACTTCCCGTTTTCAAGCCTTTTAGCTTCCCCCTCAATTTTAGACATTCAAAACCTGTTTTTAAAAGAAGCAAAGGTTCTTTGCTTTGACTGCTTGGGTCAGCAGACAGAAGTGTCTGTTTGAGAATAGAGGGCTGGACAGAAAGGAGACTCTCAGCAGGACACAGAGGACATGAGATGGGACACAGAGGAGTCTCAGATAGGAGCCCCTTTTGCCCCGGGGGCGGCGATTGGAGCCAAGTCCCACACAGGTAGCAAGCAGCCAGTGAGGCTCAAGCCTCGACAGAACTCCTCTCCATCCGCACAGCTGTGTGAGCATCAGGGCAGACTCCAGCAGCGTGGGGGCAAGGCAGGGGGCAGAGGGGCCTCGACTCCATGGCTGAGGGAGGAGAGGGGAGCGTGCCAGTGGCATCAGCTTAGCACGATGGACCCTAGCATGCCAGCAGTTCTGTGTTCTCTGTGACCACAGCCGCCCACACCCACGCCACCCATGCCCATGGGATTAGCAGCCTGCTGCTTCCGTCAACAAGTCTGACTTTCCGCCGTTGTGGCTGGTGGAACCTGGTGGGGCAGTTTCCCGATCTGGATTGCTTCTGTTCCATTTTCTAGTTCTCATACCTTCCACTCAGTCTGCAAAAGGATATTTCTCGTTTGGGGTTTTGTTTGTTTTTAATGCTTGATGAAAGATGGTCTCTTAATCAGTTCAGATCCCTGGGAAGTTATTTGAGGACTCGAAACAGCTCTAGTTAGACCCCCTAAAGATTAAAATCCTTGCCTTGCCTCTATCCAGAGGATGGTTCTTCCATGGTGGGAGAAACCTTAGTGCAAAGGACCAGGGCATCAGCAGCCTCCCCCATCCCACCAGCCAGGTCTTGGCAGGAAGCAGCAGTTTGACCTCCCAAGTTTCTGCTTTTATTTGCTTTGAAGAAGGTGCCCTGTTCCCCATGCCACCCACCCGCTTTTGAAACATTCCTCCAGTATGTATAACACATCTTTTTGTCTTCCATTAATGCTTGCTAAATGCTTGAGTGGTAGAAAGGAGGCCAAGGGAGCTCAGAGGGGCTGGGATTAGGGTGAGGCAAATGAGCCCCCTCCCCACCCCGGGGCGCTCAGTCTCCAGGTGCAGGCTTCCTCACCCTGACCCTGGCCCTGCGACTGATGGCTGGTGAGAGAAAGATTCCAGGGCAGACGGTTTACTCAGAGATGACTGAAGGGGCCCCACATAGGCACCGGGCAGCCTCAGCGGGGGGCACAACTCAACCCATAGCAAGGCCAGGTACTTGCTTGTGAAGGATATACGGCTTGTTGAAGATGAAACTGCATTCTAGAACCCAGGTTTATTTGATGACAAATCCCATAGCGTAAAGCCCACTGTAAAGCCCCGGCACCTGTGATATATATACCTTTGCTGGTCCAAGAGGAAGAACCAAAGAGAGACGTTCAGAGGCTGCCACTATTGTGTTGGTGACACCTTCCCTTTTTGCTCCCTTCCTCTGTAGCCTGCCTGCTCCAGGCCGAGCTGGTGAACTATGAGCGAGTCAAGGAGTACTGCCTCAAAGTCCTGAAGAAAGAAGGGGAGAATTTCAAGGCCCTCTACCGGTCCGGTGTGGCCTTCTACCACCTTGGAGACTATGACAAAGCGCTCTACTACCTGAAAGAGGCAAGAACCCGACAGCCAACAGGTAAGGCAGCAATTGCTCTTTTCTTACCAACAGGTAGCCCCTGGGGCAGCTCCCAGACCATCTCACCGCCAAGGTCAGCTTTTTCTGGCTGGCAGGGCCAGGCAGAGGTAGAAATGGCAAGTGAGGGGTCAGATGTGTGCTAGGTCTTGGAGGAACCAGAGCACGTAGAGTCCGTGCCTTTGGGATCTGAGTTCCAGGGAGCTTGGGCACCTCTTCTGTTTAAATAGGATATGGATTTATTCGTTTTTCCATCCCAGAATCCATCCCTCTTTACTTATTCATTGAATCTATATTGCGTTCTTACTACGTGCCAAGATTTGTGCTGGCTGCCAGGGATGTAGGTAAGAAGATGCAGTTCCCGTACATGAGGAGTTCACATTCTGGTTGATGAGACAAATGCAAATGATAATTTGGAGGGTAAGCCCAACATTCTTCCAGGAAGAATACTCCTCCAGGCAGATCCCAGATAACAGTGCATGCATTATCTGTACCATTCGCTTAAGTCACGGCCACCAGCCCCACCATTCATTATATATGCCACAGATATATACTGAAGCAGGGCCAGGAACTCTTCCAAGTGCTAGGCAAATAGCAGGGAAAGATGCTCAAAGATGCTGCCTTCAAGGAGTTTGTGTTATAATGGAAGAAGACGGACAGTAAACAGACAGATTGATAATGTAATATTTAATAGTAATAAGTGCTATAAAGAAAATAAAGCAGAGTCAAAGTTTCAAGACTAAAGTGGGTGCTATTGCAGACCAGGTGGTCAGGAACACCTTCTCTGAGNGATGCTCAAAGATGCTGCCTTCAAGGAGTTTGTGTTATAATGGAAGAAGACGGACAGTAAACAGACAGATTGATAATGTAATATTTAATAGTAATAAGTGCTATAAAGAAAATAAAGCAGAGTCAAAGTTTCAAGACTAAAGTGGGTGCTATTGCAGACCAGGTGGTCAGGAACACCTTCTCTGAGGAGGCATGTTTTAAACCTTGACTTTGACTTGCTGTTGCCATGGTTGTTCATATGGCTGATTTTTTTTTTTAAATGCAATTCTCCTTCTGAGGAATCTTGTTAGAATGAATTTACAAATACCCAATATACTGGGGGTTTTTTCTTTTTTTTTTCTTAAAGAACGCTAATATCTTTATCCATTGTTGATTTGTTTTATATAATTTGTGTTCCCCCAACTATACTATAAGCAACTTGAGGACCA
This sequence comes from Neotragus moschatus, assembly GCA_006410615.1. NCBI lineage: Eukaryota > Metazoa > Chordata > Mammalia > Artiodactyla > Bovidae > Neotragus > Neotragus moschatus. The sequence continues at coordinate 414,142 of SJYA01001562.1, read as the reverse complement.
AGAATGAGACTCATTCAACAGAATTTTCTTGAGTACCTGCTATATGTCAGTACTATTCTGAATGCCCTGCCTGGCATTTTGGACTATTGTACAGGGTTCCTTTCTACTCCTAGAAGTAAACATCTCAGACAACCCTGAAACTCTTATATTCAGGTGTGTATTGGGCTAAGCAGCTATTCTCTGTTCTTCCCCACTCACTAATTTAAGGACTGGAATTGGGGGAAATTCTTCTATTTGTGGTCAGGTGGTTGGTTGCCTAGAAGAACAAAATCGGACAATGAAGCAAAAGTCCTTTCAAACTCTCCAATTAAAAAAAAATACAATCAGTATTTACTGATCATTTGGATTGAGCATTTCTAGACATCTATTTTGATCCTTTGAGCAGTTTTATGAGGAAGGTTTTACAATCCCTGGGAGAGGCAGCCTTTGGAGTCAGGTGCAGTGACTATGTGTTATCTCCTTGGGCATCTGACTTGATCTCTCCGGTTTTAATTTTCATCACAGTCAGGATGATGAGACATACCTTAGAGGATTCTAATGAGGGCTTATTGAGACAATGAAAGTTAAAAACATGACCCAAAGTAGACACTCAAAAATGGAGGTTGTTTCTTGCAAGACGAGACAGGAGATTCAAAGAAACTGGTAGGTTGCCTGAGATTAAACAGTAGCTAACTCTGAAATGAAAGCCTCAACTCACTGAGCTAACTGAGGACCACTGGGATTGCTGTTTCACAGAAATCAGGGAAGAAATTTTCACTTCTCTGCTATCCTTCCATCTGTCCTCTGGGTCACGGGGACCTGTCCCCATGAAGGCAGGGAAGGAGAGGGACTGCCCTCCAGTTGCCTTCTCGGTTGCCCTGGCCCTTGGCTGAGTGAGGTCAGCCAAGGACAGGCTGGCCTGTCCTGGGTCAGGACAGGTCCTGTCCGTGATCTGCAGATGCAGCTTCGGTCTGATCCCCTGTAGACCCACCAGTCCCCTCAGCAGCTGTTCCCTAAGGTGTGTTTCTCTCCCCACAGACACCAATGTGATTCGATATATCCAGCTGACGGAGATGAAGCTCAGCAGATGCTCCCAGAGAGAGAAGGAAGCCATGTAACCAGAACACCTTTCTAGAGCCACGCCTGGCCCAGGACATCCAAGCACCGCGTGGTGGAGAGCCCCTCCCTGGGTTCTGGTCCTTTCTCCTCACGTCCTCCTCCTTTTACCCCTCACCTCCCTATCTACTCTCCGTCCGCACAGAAGGAGAACCCGCGGATTTGGAATCTCGTGGGTTGCCCTGACATTGGAGACAGCCTGGTTTCAGCAGGGGCAGCCGCTGAAAGAGGCCTGGCTTTGGCGGGAACAGCCAGAGAGGACTGTCACAGGCTGGGAGTGCCCTTACAGCTTCGACTTGGGCCAGCACTCCTGACAAGAAGCAGAGCCCGGCAAGTGGACCCTCCCAGAGGCGTCAGGCATGGAGCCCACGGGCTGGACCCCTCCACAGCTTCTTCACAGACTGGAGCATCTCACGGCAACGTTGATGAATCCAGGAGCCAGACAGACACCAGGAGCATCGGTTAAGCCCACAGAGTCCGAGAATTTGTACACTGGATTTCTGCACACGCACGCACGCCTGCTCCCCACCCCCAAGAACCCTCAGCCCCTGCCTCCTGCCCTCCCTCGTGGTCTCGTTCTGTGCTTTCTCCTCTCCCCCTTGGGGATCTGAGACTCTGCCAGGATTCACATGCCATCGAAACCCACTCTCAATGCCCTCTGGTGACCACACATACCATTCCCCCAGACTCCCAGCCAGCAGGCAGCTGTGACTGCAGAAGGTCAGGGTAGAGTGGGCCAAGGACTGACCACGTAGGGCTGGGGGGAGGGAGAGGTGACGTCTAGGGGACAGAGCGTTGTATAGACTGGGAGACTGAGCTGTGGACGAAGTTAAGTGTGAATAAAAATAAATGCACAGGCAGCAGTCCCTGTCACTTCTGTTGGAAGCAGCCCACTCCCTCCCTTTTACTCCCTCCCCAACCCTCGGTCAGAGTTGCTAACAGCCAGGCGGGATGGGGCTTCCCCCAGAGCACTGGCCACTTGTCCAGTGGTGTACAAGGCTGGCCGCGCCTTTGTGCTTTTAGAGCAGGCTGGGATCGTGGAGACCGCCCAGGGACTTGGCTGGGTGGCACCCTGTAAGACCCTTTTTGATGAAATGTTCTGGACTCAATATCTAGCACGTAGAATGTGTTCCACAAATATTTGCTGACGGAGTGAATGATGACTGCAGACTGGCTCTCCTGCCTTAAACTCATTTTATCCCAGCCTAGTCTCCAGATACCTATGCTCTTTTTGCGATGCCATGTAGCTTCCGTCAAATAAGAAACATTTACTGAGGGCTTGTTGTTTGCCTGTCATTGTGCAATATGCCCTGGGACGAAGGATGTAGTCCCGGTCTTCAAGGAGATGGAAGAGTTGAGAAATAGTCATAGGAGATTATTACCAATGACACCTTTAATTTATATGATGCTTTAAGATTTTCAAAGCACTTTCATGTATTTTTTGTGTGATCAGTGAGACAATATTGTACAAATTAAAATATATACAGATGCAATAATGTTAATAGTGAGCATTTATTAAATGCATTCTCCTCAGATCTTTACATGTATAATCTCATTTCTTTCATGTAATTACCCTACTATTCCCATTTGATGAATAAGGAAACTGAAAAACAGAAAACTTGTCCAAGGTTGCATGGCCTTAAGTGGCATAGCTAAGATTTGAACTGAGTCTGTCTGACTCTAGAGTCTCAGCTGTTAACTACTCTGAAGTTCGTTGCTGCCCTGAAGAGTACTGGATTGGCCAAAGTTTCGTTCAGGATTTTCCATGAGATGTCATGGAATGAAATTTTTGACCAATTCAATATTCTATTGGATAGTTGTTATTGTTTAGTCACTAAGTCGTGTTCGGTTCTTTTGTGACCCTATGGATTATAAACCTGCCAGGCTCCCCTGTCCATGGGATTTCCCAGGCAGGAATACTGGAGTGAGTTGCCATTTCCTTCTCCAGGGGATCTTAGCAGGACAGTGTGTGTGACAAGCGCTGATGATGCCAATGATAGTACCTGGGCCACCTTTTGTCATTAAGCCCTAATTGAAAAATGGTCCCTAGCACTTGACTCCCTAGTGGTGGAAAAGAGAGCTGAGACCCAGCAGTTATTTCTGTGTATTGTTCATTCTGCTTGCTGCTGGGCCAGTGTGTATCCCAACAACCCACCAGGCATTCCTCACTCCCTCCCCAGCTTTGGGAAAGAGTCACAATTATAGGTAGAGAATGAAAGGAAACACAGTGTTAATTATGGGTTATTTATTTAATCAGAGGCTCCGGCACTGCAGGATCCAATCACTGCTCAGGGCAGAAGCCAGCAGCACAGGTTATATTCACACAGTTCCTCAAAGGCTTCCAATGGGGTCTGCAAGAAGGTGCTAGAAATATCCAGGGGCTAGCAGCTGCTTGTCGGTAGCTCAGCCTCTGGAGAAGGGAAACAGGGGGGAAAGCTGTTATTGCTGCCACGTAATCCCCAACCTCAACTATATCCTTCTCTCTCTTCTCTTCCCTCAAAATGGTTTCACATGACCCCAACTCAAACCATGCTACCACACACAGTACAGGCAAACACGCAAACCTCCCCCCTTTCCAAGCCTCCATCCCAGAAAGTTTGTGAGTTGGCAGATGGCTCGTTAGGATCTGAAGATGAGGTCAGAGGTGGCCTGCAGAACCAGTTCAAATAGGCAGGGTCTCTCTTTGGTCTTCATGCAGTGAGGACGGACTCAGAGGAGCTATTCTCAGTGTGGAGCAAGAGAGGGTCTTGCCTCACCGAGAGTTGGGGCAGGGCTGGACAGATGATGTTAAGATTGTTGCCATCCTTCCCAGAACTAGGTGAGGACAACCTTGTGGGACCTCACAGAGCAAGTAACCGGGCTATCTGCTTGTCTAGTGACGTAGACATGCATGCTGGGAACTCCACTGACTGTGACCCACAGTTCAGTGATCCCAAAAGAAGCAGCTGCCTGGGGAGATGTTTGAGGTGGTGGGACTGAATTTTCTGTGCATTTGTCCAGAGACTGCAGACAGCTGATAAGCAACATGAGGTTTGTTCACCTTACCAAACCTTCAGCTTCCTTCTCCTCATCCCAGCCCAAACAGGGACTATCGTTTAATACCTGTTTTGTTTGCAAATGTCACTACTGAGCTGAACTTGGAGTGCTCACTCTGGATTTGACCTGCTGTCATCTCCTGCTGGGACTTTGGTGATAGAGACTTTGGAGAAAAAAGTTACACTTCTGTTGTAATTATTATGAGAGCCTCAGATATGTATGGTAGAAATAGTAGGGGAAAAAAAAGACAAATTCTGCCCCATAATCCTACTACTAGAGACAGATATTGTTATCCTTCTGAATGTTTCTTTTTGGTATAAATGTACACATGCATATCCTTTTTAAACAGAAACTGGATCATATTGTACATAACTCCTTAATAACCTACTTTTCAAAATGTGTATTTATATTTTAGAATATGTAATACATACACAGGTACAAAGTTCAAGAAGTATGAAAAGCTCTAACATCGGAAGTAAATCTCCTTCCCACCCTGTCTGCCAGCCTCTAGTTCTTCAACTACTTTTATCTCCTTGCAGAGACGGTTACGCATTTTCAAATGTCTGTATCTATTGTGTCACAATTGCTAGCCTATTGGACACACTTTCTGCACTTTGTGGTACTTCATTCACAATATCATGAACATAACATGTTTTGTGCATATCCCAAGCTTTTTCAACAGCATCCACATTGGGTGAGTGGACCTTCATTTGGTAACCAGTCTTGTAATAGTGACTATTTCATCTATTCCCAATCTTTACTGTAAATAATGTTGCAACAGACATTCTCGTAGCTAAATTTTGCACATATCTAGGACTATTTCGGCTATCTTTAAGAAATTTGATATATGTTACCAACTGCCCTTCAGAAAGTTTGTACCAAAGTACTCTTCTTTTGCAGGCTTGAGAGTGCCCTTTTCCCTGCACCCTCACTGCTGGTGGGTATTATCACTTATAAAATCTTTACCAATTTGATAGGAAAATAATAGTGTATCAACGTTACACGAATTCACACTCCTTTATTAGTGAATAGCATCTTCATGTGCTTATTGGCCATTTGTACTTCCTTATTTGTGATTTTTCTATTTATTTGATATTGGTATGTTTATCTTTATTATCAATGTGTACTTTTATTAAGAATATTGTTTTTGGCAAGAAACATTGCCAATATGCTTCCCAAGTGCTTTGCTTTCAAGTTTTGTTTATGGTGCTTTTTGACATACATAAATCTCAATTCTGCAATTAATTTGTTCCTCTGTTGCCAGCTTCTTCTGCCTACTGTTTGCTCACTCTCTCATTTCCACCAGAATGGTCCTTCCAAAACACAATCCGATTATGTCACTTCAGCTTAAAAATCTTTATTGACTCCTCATCACTTTTAGGACAAAGGCCAAACGCAGCATAAAACACAAAGTCTTTCAAATGATTTCTCACACAGACTCACCTCCTGGTCCTCTTGCCAAAGTTCCCTACATTCCAGTGCTACATAGCTTCTTGTGATTCCCTGAACCCATTGTTCTGGGGTCTCTTGGCCTTTCCATGGTTTCCAAAGCCACCTAGCTGGCTATGACTCACCCTCAACCCACTCTGCCTTGTTAATTCCTATAGGACTTGTCAAGGCTCACTGCTTGAAAATCTGCCTTGACTCCTTAGTCTGCATTCCTAAAACAACATGAGCCTACCTCTGCCTAGCATTTGCTACAAATAGGAATTCGAACTTCCTATTTCTGTTTCTCTGGTCCACTACCTGGATATTCCTCAAGGCAGGTACTGTGTTTTATTCATCTTCACAGCTGAATGCATAGCACAGTGCCTGGAATATAGTAAATGTTCAGTAAACAGTGAACATTGAACTTGAAGCGAATGGATTCAGTGACAAATATCACTTGAAGTAAGTGCAGACTTGGACTGGATCTGTCCTTCTAAGAAATGAAGAAATTTTAAGAGACTTGGTTCAAAAGAGAAGCTACACGTTCTAGTGCTATGCGTTCCAAAACATCAGAATCACTTGAAGCAGCTTTTCTAAAATACATAATCTCGGTCTCAGCCTTAGACCCATTGAATCATGGAGATGATGCTCAAAATACAAAAGTTTTTTTAACATCCCAAAGAGTTTCTGCTGACCAGCCAGGTAAAGGAGCCAGGGCCGAAGCAGACCAGCAGAAAATCAGAACACCCAGTTCCACTGTATCAAATCATGTGACCTTTCAGCATGGATGTCTTTTGGCAGAGATAGATGGAGCTTTGTTTCAACACCAGTTTGGTGTCTACTAGCTGCGTGACTTTGGGGCAGTTGCTTGACTTTTCTGATCCTCATTTTCCTGACCTACATATGGGATACTGTCATATCTTTTGAAAGGCTGTTGGGAGGATTAAGAAATACCTGTCTTCTAGGTCAGTACTTGGCACAGAGTAAACATGAAATAAACAGTAATATCCTCCCCCTTCCCTGCCTCAGCTTCCTCATTTATATTTTCTTCCTAGCTTTATGCTCAGTCCTGTCTGACCCTTTGCGATCCCATAGACAGTAGCCCGCCAGGCTCCTCTGTCCATGAAATTCTCCAGGCAGGAATACTGGAGTGGGTTGCCACTCTTTTCTCCAGGGGATCTTCCCCACCCAGGGATCAAATGCAAGTCTCCTGCTTTGTAGGCAGATTCTTCAATGTCTGAGCCACCAGAGAAGTCCTCCTCATTTACAGTGTGGCTACTAATACCTGTATGTTTAGCTTGGGTATTTTCCCAGACTGAATTCTAGAAGAAAGGAGACTTTCAACAGCCCCCTGGGTTACTCTATGATCAAACAGAACAGCTAATTTGGGGTTAGGGGAGCAGAGGAAGCCCCATCCTCTTATCGCACGCCTTCTCCAAGCATATCAGACTCCACAGCAATCGGTTGGAGTAATTCTGATGGCTTCCAGAACCCAGTGTTTTCTAGTCATATCCAAAGATCAACATAGTTTTCTTGCTGCAGTTGCTCCCAAATGCTGGCAGCTTCTAGGCTGCAAGGAGAAGGCTATTGTCAGGAAAGAGGATAACCGCTGCCCACTCTCCTTCCAGTGTCCTGGTATCTACATCACATGCCTCAGAACAGGAAAGACAAGGCTGGCCGTGAGGCCAAAATAGCTGATCTGCAGCTGCTTAGATTAAGATGCCCCTGCTGCCCACTCCCACTGCCTACACTTGCTCTCCCCACCAGCCCAGGGCAGGCAGCACAGACCAGGAAAATGCATTCAGTCCATCAGGCATGACAGAGTTCAAATTACCAAGTCAGCATGAAAAGTCTCCCTCTAAATGGACTGAAATTGGATTCTATTAAAAACCACATTCAGCGAGGCCCTTGGCTATTAATATTTGCTAAGACACAGAGAAGGGGNCCCAGGGCAGGCAGCACAGACCAGGAAAATGCATTCAGTCCATCAGGCATGACAGAGTTCAAATTACCAAGTCAGCATGAAAAGTCTCCCTCTAAATGGACTGAAATTGGATTCTATTAAAAACCACATTCAGCGAGGCCCTTGGCTATTAATATTTGCTAAGACACAGAGAAGGGGGAGAAGGTAGAGGCCCCTGCAAAAGGTTGGGAATCTCAGCTGTTCTGTTGAATTGCTTGTCTGGAAAAAGGCCAACAATTGAAAGCCAGATTTGCCCTGTCTTCAACATCTCACAGAATCTTAGGGCTGGAAAGAAAGTTAAAGTTTGATAATTCAGCCTTTCATCTTATAGATGAGGGATCAAGTCCTGAGACAATAAGTGACTTCTTCAAGGTCACATAGCTAGTAAGGAACAAAGCCAGAACCAGAACTCACATCAGTTTTCTAACAACAAATTTATATTCTGTCCACTGAACCAACATACATTTACAAAGCATCTTTCTTCTTTGAATGTAATGCTGTGATGTTACTCACTTCTAAAGAAAGAAGGAAAATAATACTCATGCAGTCAATCTCTCCCTCAGAACTTATCATTCCCATCACTCTAGTATAGGTGGTTAACAAGGTATTGTCTCTGCTTGTGAAACTCAGTCTATAGAGAAGAAGGAAAAATAAACAGGCAACTTCAAAACTGTGTAGTAAATGTCATAGAAACACCAAGGGCACACGGAGAAGAGGTATCTATAGCAATCCTGGAGGATCAAGAATATCTTCCTGAGGGAGTGCCAATTGGAGGGGCAGAAGTGGTGAGAAAGGAGTCAACTTCAGACCAAGGTCAATGGCAAAGCTCTGTTACTCCTTTTCCTGGATATAATATGAAAAGATTTGGGTCTGTCATTATGAGCTGTCTTTCCTTACCCTTTCTCTGGGTTTCATGCCTCGGTTCAGGTAATGTCACTATACTGCCCATATAGGCTCAGGGGCCGAGAAGCCACAGAAAACTCTGCAGACTCTAACTGATTAAACCCCCCCACACCCCCCATGCAGAGTAGGGACAAGTACACCAGTTATCTCTGAGCACAATCAGAAGCTCTTCAAGACTTGTGATTTCCACAGTAGGTGAAAATTCTACACTAGGTTTCATGAATGTAGCCCCAGAGGCATCATGTCACGCAGACCTTTGACATATTCCATAGGTTTTTTTCCCCCTCTGATCTCAGGCTCTTTGTTCTAGAACAGCATTGTCCATAAGAAATAGAATGTGGGCCACCTGCATAATTTTACATTTTCTAATAGCCTTAAAAAGGTAAAAATAAAAAGAGAAAATGACTTTATCTTCATGTATAAATGGGTTAATAAAGGTAAGTCAGAATCCTATCTGGATATCGTAATCACCCAGTCACCATTTAGAAAATACAGACGGTGGGGTCCTGGAAACAGCATTTTTAAGAAGCTGAAATTCTGGCAAGAGAAGGGGACGACAGAGGACGAGACGGTTGATGGCATCACTGACTCAATGGACATGAGTTTGGGCAAACTCCAGGAGATGGTGAAAGACAGGGGAGCCTGGCTTGCTGCAGTCTGTGGGGTCACAAAGAGTCAGACACGACTGAGTGAGCAAAAACAAGAAAATTCTGGTAGTGGTTCATAGAGTCACATTTGGGAATTGCTGAACTATTGAAAGGGCTTCCCTGAAAGGTTTCTGACAGTTCTAATAGTCTATAAATATGTAGGAGGAAAGCTAGCTAACACAAACAGAATCCATCCTTTCTGGTCCATGTATTTGTTTCATTAATTTGCATGAATCAGTGTACATATTGGGGGCTTCCTTGGTAGCTCAGCGGTAAAGAATTCTTCTGCCAATGCAGGAGACACAGGTTTGATCCCTGGTCTGGGAAGATCCCACAACACCACAGGGCAACTAAGCCCCTGCACCACATCTACTGAGCCCGCGCACTCTAGGGCCCATGCTCTGCAACAAGAGAAGCCACCACAATGAGAAGCCATCGCATCACAACTAGAGAGTAGCTCCTTCTTGCCACAACTAGGAAAAAACCCACGCGGCAACAGAGACCCAGCACAGCCATGAATAGACAGATATGCATATTGGTCAAAGGGGAGAAAGCTTTCCTTTTTCAGAGCTCTAGAGAAAGATGGAGGGACAGACAGAGACAGTGGCGATGGAATGTCTGACCATCAGGCCTCATTACAAGTTCATGGTAGACTGATATTTGATGGAAACTTCCATTATAAGGAAATGAAGAGATTAAAAAGGTATGCCAGGGGAGTTCCCTAGTGGCCCAGTGGTTAGAATTCTGGGCTTTCATTGCCATGGCCCAGATTCAAGCTCTGGTCCGGGAAACATAGTTTAGTATAAGCAAGGTACTGACATTTCATCCCCAGTGGATCCATCTGAAACCTTTGAGCACGCATGAGATGACTTAGGCCTCTTGGGTACCATTAGTGCCATCGCTGAACTTGTGGGAAAGCTGAATTATTTTACTTCTTGCCTTTTCCTTCTGCCTGCAGCCACAGCTACGTTTAAGCCACTAAGCCCTACTTTGCTAGCCCGGGTCTAGTCTTAGACCTGCCCAGGTTTGCACCAGCCTCTAGTTAAAAGAAACCAAGGTCTTAATCGGAGTGTGTCCTAAGATCCAGAGAAACAAAGGGTAAAACAGAGGAGGAAAGGGAGCTGAGAGAAACGAAAACTCTTTGTCAATCAGGTTGCTCATTTTGCAGTTGAGAAAGCAAGAATGTTGCTAGCCTGGTCTTCATTTCTGGGATTTGCTGCACAGAGACCTGAGTCTCTCTTTAGGACTGCTGGGGTTCCCTGCTTCTGTTGGCAGATACCAATAAGAAAATTTTGAATAAGACTATGAATAGAAGCTATGCATTAAGAAATGTCTAGTGAATCCACTGATAGCAGAATTACATCTGGTGATTAAAAAAAAAAAACCTCATACTAGATATTGCTGATGTTAAACTGTGTCTATATACCAAAGCCAGGAATGTTTGATATGGCAAAGGCGTATTGGTGATGTGGTTCCCTTTCGCTGCTCATCTCTATACAAGAACTTCATTCGAAGATGAATCCACTGAAGTATAAAGTTAATTTCAGTGTAGAATGTAATCTAGTTCTTAACATCAACTGATGGCATTATATCCTGGCATAGAGTTTAAAAATCCCAGCAGTTCACACATCCCCCATGGAGAGTCGGGGACCTAGATGGTGAACAGCAGTGCTTCTCAAGCTTTTCTGTGCCCAAAACATCACCTGGAGATACTGTTACAATACAGACAAATTACTGAATGGGAGAAAATAGCTGCAAACCATATGACTGATAAGGGAGTAATATCTAAAATTTATAAGCAGCTTATACAACTNGGACCTAGATGGTGAACAGCAGTGCTTCTCAAGCTTTTCTGTGCCCAAAACATCACCTGGAGATACTGTTACAATACAGACAAATTACTGAATGGGAGAAAATAGCTGCAAACCATATGACTGATAAGGGAGTAATATCTAAAATTTATAAGCAGCTTATACAACTCAATATCAGAAAGAAAACAAAGAATACAATTTTTTCAATGGGCAGAAGACTTGGATAGATTTTTTTTTTCCACAGAAGACATACAGATGGCCAACATGCACGTGAAAAGATGCTCAGCATTGCTAATCATCAGAGAAATGCAAATCAAAATCACAATGATGGTTAAAAGTCTGGCTTAACCTTTGAGCATCTTCGACACTAGAGAAGTTGGCCAGATTGATGTCTGAGATCCCTAGCCTCTTCTTCCTGACCCTCTCTGCTGGCCTCCGCAGGGCCATCTTAGAGCCCCTCCTCCCTCTCACTTCAAGAGCTTCTGTATTCCTGTGTTCTCTACTCTCTCCACATCAAAGGTGGCTTTTAGAGGAAGATCTGAAAATATTTCTCAGTGCCTCCACCTGTATGAGTTTTTTGAGGAAGTTTGCATTTTAAGCCTTACGACTTAATCAAGAAGGAAAAATTTAGGAGAGCTTAGGTCTCAAGGATAAATGGCAGTTGATCAGGCTCAAGCTGGAGAGGGAAGTGGGGGAACAAAGGGCATTCTAGGCAGAAGGACCATGCTTGCATATCCTAGTCACTCAATAAATGTTTGTTCACAAAGCATTAAAGAAGAAAGGGGTGTTCTTAGTCCACTGGGACCAGAGAGGGATCTCTCCGAAAAAAATCTAGCCTCCTTTCCTGAACCTTTATCCAACTCTAAGGGAAGAGAGTTGGACAAAATATGCTTCATACATATTGTTTTCCCGCTTCTATTGGCCATGTAAGTTGATTTTCCCTTTAATTTAATATTTTAAAAGTAAAAATAACCATTCCACCAGGTACCACTTAAACAAGAGGAAATCTCTTGTTTTCAACCAAAGGTATTCATTATAATGGAACAGGTTGGAGTTGCCTCCTTTTTACACTCTCACTAACTCCCTTAGTTATTCAGGCCTCTACATAGTTTCTCCTTCTAGAAGCATGGTAAAATCCTTTGGAATCTGGCTTCTGACCTTTGGAGTCTTGTCAGGGATAGGAACCAGAACCTAGAACTTTGCTGGGAGGACCACAGTTCAACCCAGGGCATGACCGGGCAGCTCTGCCCATTCTCTTTGTGTGGTTCATTTCTCTGACCCTCACTCTCCAACCCCTTGGTTTGCCTGAGTTATGGGGACCTGTGACTGCTCTTCTAAGAGAGAAGCAAGCAAGAAGACAGCAGCGAAAGCAGCTTTGGGGTAAATTTCAAGCAGCTGGGGGGTTCTGCAATTGATTGATGCTAGTACACCAGTGAATGGAAGTGTATAAGACCAGACTAGAATAGAAGATTGGAGAAGGTAATGACAACCCACTCCAGTACTCTTGCCTGGGAAATCCCATGGACAGAGGAGCCTGGTAGGCTACAGTCCATGGGGTCGCAAAGAGTTGGATATGACTGAGCGACTTCACTTTCACTTTTCACTTTCATACCTTGGAGAAGGAAATGGCAACCCACTTCAGTATTACCTGGAGAATCCCAGGGATGGGGGAGCCTGGTGAGCTGCCATCTATGGGGTTGCACAGTTGGACACAACTGATGCAACTTAGCAGCAGTAGAATGGAAGATAGAAGTATGAGGAATGGGCACCTGGGGACAAAAGGGGATCATATGTATGAGTCAGGAAACAGGATCCAAACAGTCAGTTTCTTCTCATCTGCTGAAACAATGAGGATTGCCTCTTGCGTTGAGAGCCAGGGACACTTGGCTGATAAAGGCCTACTTACAAGAACACAGAGCAAGCTGAATGGCACAGACATTTAGAAGAAAGATTCTGAGCTTTTATATTGTGAAGTGTGGGATAAGAGATGTTAACCAGTAGAACATCTTACTAGTAAAACCAAGAAACACTCTCATCCACAGAATGCTTGGGCAACCTAGAAAAGAACTAATTTATTCTATGAACAGCCAGGTTGAATTTTCTAAGTCATTTCTGGCTGTTCAGTGAAGCTGATCATCTAGTTGTCAGTCCCCAGGTTTCTGTCCCCATGTGTCTTGCTCTCTTTTGCATCCTTGACGATAGGCCTATAATAGTGTGGGTGATCCCCCAGCCTTGCAGCAACTAATAGTCAGGGGAAAGAGTTCATAATAAAGATCAAGGGCAACAAGACAGTTGAATAGCTAGAAGCACTTCGGCACCACCTACTCCTGCACTAAACTTAAGGCAAGGGAAAGGACTTCCCTGGTCATCCAGTGGGTAAGAATCTGCCTTGCAATGCAGGAGACATAAGTTTGACCCCTGGTCAGCGAAATAAGATCCCACATGCCTTGGAGCAACTAACCCCAGGTGCTACAACTACTGAGCCTGGGGACTATAACTAGAGAGTCCGTGCCCCTCAATGAAAAAGATTCCACATGATGCAACAAAGATCTTGCCTGCCACAACTAAGACCCTACGCAGCCTAATTAATTAATTAAAATATAAGATAGTACATAATTTAAAAAAAAAAAAAAAAAGAAAAGGAAAACCTAGACCCTAAAGTTGCTCTAATGGAAATGTGGTCTTGCCTCAGCCTCTCCTGCTCTCGTGTTGCGTTTCACCCATGTCGCCACCTAGTCTTACAGCCTTTGCCCCCCAGAGCAAGAGGCTTTGATTAACCAGTCGAGTCACTTAATCTCATTTGGGAAAAACCAACTCTATTGTCTGTGACTCCTCCTCCGATAACCCCATACAGAGTCACCAGCAAACCAGTCCTTGCTATAGCCCTGGAGCTGACAGAGGAATTTCATTTGCTTTTTGAAAGACAATTCATATGAACCGTGAGGATAAAGACAACTGCCAACAAGAAATCAAAACTCTGCAAGCATCAACTTCTCTCATCCCTCCTTTCTGCTGACTTACTCCTTCTTGTCTCAAAGATGAGCATCGTCCACTCAGGCTGCTGAGCGAGGCCCGTTGACAGGGCAATGAGCTTTCCAAGCCTTAGCCTGGCAATCTAGCTTGAAGGCGTTCTCTGTCATCAGGCCATTTTGGAAAAATGTAATTCACCGAGTTCTGATTTGTAGGAGGCTAAATCTTAAAAGAATGAGCACTCTGAAGAAACCATAGGCAGAAAATAAGTATCTCAGATAACAAAATGCTTTTATTGCATAAACTTCACAGGCCTCGAGAGCTTAAAAGGAGCTCATCTAATTGAACCTTTTATAAAGAGAGGGAGGCTTATGGTGACAGGGCTGGGACTCAAATTCATTTCTTTCAGAGTGCAAGCTTCATACTTCTTAGTGACCGTGGGCCTTCCATGCACTGCTAGGTTGGCAACTTGCTTCCTAGGGTAGGAATTCCATCCTGGAACCCCTCAACTTGTACCTCAAACCTAAGAAAAGAAGGAAGAAGTGACTTTGGGGATTCACTGTCAGGCCACTGAGTTGAAAGAGAGCTGTCACTATAATAAAAAATCCCTCAAGCCTCCTCGTCGGGGGGCTCAGGCTCAGAGCTTCCCAACCCCAGGAGCCATGGCTGAGACCTTAGAAGTCTTAGAGCAGTTCTCTATGTCTCAGGTCGCCATGGAAAGGGGGTGACCCCTGAGCATTTGATGGAGACAGGCATGGGAAGGACTGAACGGCAAGAAAGACCATGCACCAAGTNGGCTCAGGCTCAGAGCTTCCCAACCCCAGGAGCCATGGCTGAGACCTTAGAAGTCTTAGAGCAGTTCTCTATGTCTTAGGTCACCATGGAAAGGGGGTGACCCCTGAGCATTTAATGGAGACAGGCATGGGAAGGACTGAACGGCAAGAAAGACCATGCACCAAGTTACAGCTGGCTTGGAGTTAGAATTTATGTCACTGCTAACAGCACAGCAGTAGTTAAGCTGAACGAATCCCATCAGTTCTATTTTCAAAATATATCTAGAATCTGACTGCCTCTTTCCGCTCCTACTAGTAACACTCTGGTCCGAGACGTGATCTCTACCCTCTTAGCAACACTAACTAGATCCATTACCCCTGTGCTTGACTTCCTCAGTGGGTTCCAAAGGGGTTCTGTTAAAACTTGATTCCAATCATGTAACTCTGCTCAGAACCTTCCGTGGCTTCCCTCTCACTCCGAGTAAAAGCTGAACTAAAAACCATTTCCTGTGAACAGCAGGATCTGACAGGATCTGGATCTACAGCCTCTGACTTCACCACCTGTCTGCATCTCCAGCGACACTATGACTCATCGCTGGTTCCCACCTCAGGCCTTTCGCATTGACCGTTTCCTCTATCTAGAATTCTCTCTGAACCCCCCTTCCCTGCCCTCACTCCAATAACATGACTAGCTCTATCAGTTCTTTCAAGGTCGTTACTCAGAAGACACCTTCTTAATAAGGTCTTTCCTGACGACCCTCTTCTAAAATCTTAACACTCGTCCCAGAAGGTGATATTTCCCACCTCTCTTCCCCGTTTTACTTCTCCTTTGCACCTGCCTGTGACATATTACATATTTTACTTTTCTTTCTTGGATCAGTTTTTATTAAAATTTGTTTTGCTTATGGCAAGCAGGATCTTAGTTCCCTGGCCACAGACTGAACCCGTGTGCTCTGCAGTGGAAGCCCGAAGTCCCCACCACAGGACCATCAGGGTTAATTTATCTTATTTAATGGTCTTCCTCTCCCACTAGAATACAAATACCGTGAGGAATCACTGTTGCTTCTCCAGCAGCCAGAATGGTATTTAGCACACAGTTGGCTTTCAAATAACATCAGTTAATTTCTGAAAGGCTAGTGGATTACCCACACTATTGTATGCTTATCATCAAGAATGCNCCTCAGATATGCAGATGACACCACCCTGCATGTTGTTGGGACTTCTCATTCCAGAGGTTGACTGTTCGTCCAGAATTTTTAAGGTTTCAATGCTGTCATAATATGAACCCACTGCCCACCTCTGTTTATCCATGACTAATGAAGAAACCATGATGAGTAATCGTGAATTTAATCAGTGAGTTTAAATAGATAGAGTCAACAGGGCAATTAGCACCTCATTTCTTTCTAGCATCTGAGGAAGAATCCAATATTTGTAATGATCTTCTTCTGTCGACCTCCAGGTGTGTCAATAATTAACTGGGTGAGTGTTTTAGGTCCTATTTAAACCAATAACTAATTTATAGAAAAATCACCCTCTTCCAGAAAAGAAAGTGAAATTCCTCAGTTGGGTCTGACACTCTGCAACCCCATGGGCTGTAGCCTACCAGGTNGTAATGATCTTCTTCTGTCGACCTCCAGGTGTGTCAATAATTAACTGGGTGAGTGTTTTAGGTCCTATTTAAACCAATAACTAATTTATAGAAAAATCACCCTCTTCCAGAAAAGAAAGTGAAATTCCTCAGTTGGGTCTGACACTCTGCAACCCCATGGGCTGTAGCCTACCAGGTTCCTCCATCCATGGGATTTTTCCAGGCAAGAGTACTGGAGTGGGTTGCCATTTCCTTCTCCAGAGGATCTTCCTGACCCAGGGATCGAATCCAGGTTTCCCACATTGTGGGCAGATGCTTTGCCATCTAATCCAACGGGGAAACCAGAAGTTTCAGTTAAAAAAACAGTAGAGATAGATGGCTCTTCCAACTTCTCTTATTGCCACTGCTACTCTGAAAACAGGAACTAAAGGATAAGCAGCCAGGTGACTCACCTTACCTCTCTTGTATTTGAGAGGCATTGAAATGAATATAGATTTTTAATGACCCTCATGTAAGTCTGCTGGATAAGAAAGTTCTAATGTTAAAACTTTTCATCTACTGATATTTATAATAAACATCTTTGAGTGTAACCTTGTCATAATTTTTCATTTTGATTAAGATATTTATAGAAAATAAACTATTTTCTCTAAGGAAATCAAAATCTAAGAACATTGGTATGAGGAATCTCAAAGTTGTTTCATAACTTCTTTCTCTCTGGGAAAGAACAGTATGAGGTAACCAGCACTGAATCGCATTTTTGGAAAACCAGCCAATGTCCTTTTCCCTTGTTATTTTTCAAAATTCTTCTTTTTCCTCTCCCCTTCTCAATTTATCATCCTACTTAAACAAAATGAGCAGTTATTCCTGCATTTCTAAGGAAAATCTCAAGATCTGGACTACTGTTGAAAATATTTCCGCTGAGGTAAGAGCAGTAGGGATTTCTGTAAAGAACTGTGGGGTACCAGGTTGGTAACCTCAAGATGACAAGGGGAGTTTTAGTCATGAAGAATTTGAGGGAAAAAGTTTGGTATCAAGTACATTCAGGAAAGTGAAAACAGAAGTAGCTTGATTCTAATCTTTTACTGCCTAGGCAAATAATAGACATTTTATTCCACTGCACCTGAAGCCTGAACAAAGGGAGATGCATTTCGACAATAGAAGATATTAAAACATATGCCCCAGGCAACTATCAGTGTGAGTTATATTCAGAAACAGAGTTTGGTTTCCTTCCCTGGAAGATGCACAGGAAACTTGGGAGGAGGCCTGGATAAAAGTCCAATAGGGGCATGATAAAAAATTCAGAAAGTAATATTCAGTTTAAAAAATGCAACTGGATATAAAACTGTACTGTGTGGCATTATTCTAATTTTAGAAAAAATACACCCACAGAGCAGAGCAATTTTCAATCCCACAAACACAGATATGCAAAACATGGCTTTTTTACCTCCCTTAAGACAATTGACAGACTTTTTTTTGTTTGGGTCCAAAATCACTACAGATGGTGATTGCAGCCATGAAATTAAAAGACACTTGTTCCTTGGAAGAAAAATTATGACCAAACTAGACAGCTTATTAAAAAGCAGAGATATTGCTTTGCCAACAAAGGTGTATCTAGTCACAGCTATGGTTTTTGCAGTAGTCATGTATGGATGTGAAAGTTGGACTATAAAGAAAGCTGAGCGCTGAAGAATTTATGCATTTGAACTGTTGTGTTGGAGAAGACTCTTGAGAGTCCCTTGGACTGTAAGGAGATCCAACCAGTCCATCCTAAAGGAAATCACTCCTGAATATTCATTGGAAGGACTGATGCTGAAGCTGAAACTCCAATACTTTGACCACCTGATGCGAAGAACTGATTCCTTGGAAAAGACCCTGATGCTGGGAAAGACTGAAGGCAGGAGAAAGGGATGACAGAGGATGAGATGGTTGGATGGCATCACCAACTCTATGGACGTGAGTTTAAGTAAGCTCTGGGAGTTGGTGAAGGACAGGGCAGCCTGCCATGCTTCAGTCCATGGGGTGACAGAATCAGACAAGACTGAGCGACTGAACTGAACTAATCTGAATTGAACTGAACAGAAGCCAATTCTAGACAAATATACTTCAGGATAAAAAGACCAAAACAAAAGAAGGAATAAGGGAAAATACACAGAAGAAAACTCTTGAGCTAAAATCTTCACCATCGTTATCATCATCTTCATCATCATCACCGCATTTCCTCATCCCTAGGTTTAATATTTTTGCCATCATTCGTTGTTGTTGACCAATCGCTAAGTCATGTCCAATTTTTTTCAACCCCATGGACTGCAGCACACCGGGCTTCCCTGTCTCTCGCTATCTCCCAAAGTTTGCCCAAGTTCATGTCCATTGAGTTGGTGGCGCCATCCAACCATCTCATCCTCTGTCACCCACTTCTCCTTTGCCTTCAATTTTTCTCAACATCAGGGTCTTTGCAAATGTTAACCCTTTGCACCAGGTGGCCAAAGTACTGGAACTTCAGCTTCTGCATCAGTCCTTCCAATGAATATTCAGGACTGATTTCCTTTAGAATTGACCAGTTTGATCTTCTTACTGCCCAAGGGGTTCTCAAGCATCTTCTTGAGCACCACCATTCAAAAGGATCAATTCTTCAGCACTCAGCCTTCTTTATGGTCCAACTCTTGCATCTGTACCTGACTACTATAGCTTTGACTAGATGGACTTTTGTTGACAAATTGATGCCTCTGTTTTTTTTAATACACCATCTAAATCTGTCATAGCTTTCTTTCCAAGAAGCAAGTGTGTTCTAATTTCATGGCTGCAGTCACCATCCACAGTGATTTTGGAGCCCTAAGAAGAGAAAGTCTGTCATTGCAGCCACTTTTTTGCCTTCTATTTGCCATGAAGTGATGAGACCAGATGCCATGATCTTGGGTTTGTTTTTTGTTTGTTTGTTTGTTTTTAATGTTGAGCCAGCTTTTTCACTCTTCTCTTTTACCCTCATCAAGAGGCTCTTAGTTCTTCTTTGCTTTCTGCCATTAGAGTTGTATCAGCTGCATATCTGACATTGCTTCTCCTGGAAGTCTTGATTCCAGTTTATAACACATCCATCCCTACATCTCACAGCATGTACTCTGCATAGAAGTTAAATAAACAGAGTGACAATATACAGCCTTGTCATACTCTTTCCTAATTTCAAACCAGTCAGTTGTTCCATGTAAGGTTCTCATTATTGCTTCTTGACCTGCATACAGGTTTCTCAGGAGCCAGGTAAGCTGGTCTGGTATTTTCATCTGTTTAAGAATTTTCCATAGTTTGTTGTGACCCGTACAGCCAAAGGCTTTCATGTAACCAATGAAGTAGAAGAAGATATTTTCTGGAATTCCTTTGCTTTCTCTATGATCCAGAAAATGTTGGCAATTTGATTTCTGGTTCCTCTATCTTTTCTAAAACTAGCTTGTACAAGTTCCTCTTCTTTTTCTAAAACCAGCTTGTACATCTGGACCTATCCATCTTGGGTGACCTGGCATGCCATGGCTCATAGTTTCACTGAGTTATGCAAGCCCCTCTCTCCATGACTAGGCAATGATCCGTGAAGAGGTTTGCCATCATATTTCACACACTTTTGTTCTGTATATCCCCTAATAACTTATTGCATGTATAGCTGATTTTACTACTTTTGTTTTTTAACATTCCCAGTAGCTTTTTACATGGCTGACATATGGTTTGTATATGACGAAAGTGAATTATCATATATGCATATACATACATACACAATAGAGCAACATACAACTAGCTATTAATTCCTAAGAATGGGATCTTATGGTGCTTTTCATTTTCTTTTTTGTACTTATCTGTCTAATTCAATGCCTAATTTTGCATCTATAACTTTTATAATTTGGAAAAATAATAGACATCATGTTATTCCCTAAAGGCATGCCTCCTTAGAAGTCTAATTCATTCGTTTGTTGCTTAAAAACAAATACTCTTTGGTCTGAAAACCAGAGAGGGACACTAAGTCCCAAAGTACCATTTGGATATATACTTTAAGTATGGTCTTTACAGGATATAACTCAGGTCAAGTATAAACAGACTGACTAAGATGTGCTCTCATCAGAGAAACCAAGGGGTTTCTGCACACCAGATGCAATCCAGTCTGTGCTTCAATTGCCAACCCCTGTCCTAGAGTGGATTGCTTCAGTCCAAAACAAGGATATTTTTATTTATTTATTTATTTAAAATTTTTAATTTTGTGTTGGCATATAGGCAACTAACAATGTTGTGATAGTTTCAGGTGAATAGTGAAGGGAACTCAGCCATACACATACATGTTTCCATTCTTCCCCAGACTCCCCCCTCACCTCCCCATTGAGGCTGTTATGTAACACTGAGCAGAGTTCTGTGTGCTATACACTAGGTCCTTGCTGGTCATCTATTTTAAATATAGCAGTGTGTACATTTTAGAATTGGACTCATGGAAGGGCCATAATTAGGTAGTTTAGGAACCAAACAAGACAGCTTCTGATGTTTTACATGAAGTCAGTACTATATGTTGGAAGTAACTCTAGCACTGTCTGATGTGAAATAATTGTTTCCACTTATTTATTCAGGTACAATAGATCAGTGGCTTTCCAGCTATGCTCCCTGGTCCTCAGTGTGTGAATCCTATGAGGAAGCTGCTCCAGGCAGAGATTTGCATTAGGCAAACACTGAAGAATTTACTTTGAAATACAGTGACAGAAAGTGGATATCTAACATCAAAACTTATAATGCACTTTTTAACTTTTATTTTATTGAAGTACAGTTGATTTACAATCTGTTAGTTTCTGCTACACGGTAAACTGATTCAGTTGTACATTTTAATGTTCTATTTTTGTATTATTTTCCATGATGATTTGTTGAAGAAGTAAAGAAGAAGTGAAGTCGCTCAGTCGTGTCTGACTCCATGTTGGTTATAGGACATTAAATGTATCTTCCTTACAGTGTATTTATTGATCACATACTATATACCTGATATTTTGCAATTATTTCGTATCACTTAATTTTAAACTAGCTCTAGAAGGTTGATACTGTTTTTCTTTCATAAGAAAAGTGTGGAACAGAAGGTAAAATCATATTTCTAATAGTTAGAAAAGTTCCTTCATAACAAGAATTTCCTCCATGCTACTTTATTGTCAGTGCCTCCTTCAATCCAAGCTCCTGGCAACCACTACCATAGTTTTGTTTTGTTTTTTTAATAAGAAAACTTGTATAAACTTTACTCATTTCCAAAATTTCCTAAAATGGAAATATATATATATATATATAGCAATTTGAATCCGGTTGCTTTCATTTAACATAGTGAGTTTAGGATTCATCTATAAGTTGTGTATATTGGTTTATTCCTTTTTATTGCTGTGTAGAATTCAGTGTGTGGACCCACTAACATTTGTTTATCCATCCCCCAAGAGAGAAACAGTTGGAGTGTTGATGCTTTTGCATAGTTACAAATAAAACTGCTGCAAATATTCACATGCAAATTTTTGTATGGTAATTTGTGATATCATTTCAATGAGTGAAACCCTTGGAGTGAGATTGTTGGTCATATGGGAAATGTATTTCAAATACATAGTGCTAAATCACTTCAGTCGTGTCTGACTCTGTGCGACCACATAGACGGCAGCCTACTAGGCTCCCTCGTCCCTGGGATTTTCCAGGCAAGAACACTGGAGTGGGTTGCCATTTCCTTCTCCAATGCATGAAAGTGAAAAGTGAAAATGAAGTCGCTCAGTCGTGTCAGACCCTCAGCGACCCCATGGACTGCAGCTTTCCAAGCTCCTCCGTCCATGGGATTTTCCAGGCAAGAGTACTGGAGTGGGGGGCCATTGCCTTCGATTTCAAATACATAAGAAATTGCCAAACAGTTTTCTAAAGTGACGGTAGCAATTTTCATTCCTTAGAGCAATCTGTGAGAATTTCAGTTGCTCTGTATCCTCCTGAGTTTAGGACTGTAGGTGCATGTTAATTTTAAAAAACAGTCTAACTCTTTCACAAAAAAGTGTACCATTTAACATTCTACCATTGTATGAGAATTCTAATTCCTCCTCATCCTCACTAACCATTGATATGGTCAGTCTTTTTAAATTTTTGTCATTCTAATTGGTGCATAGTGGTATCTCACTGTAGTTTTGATTTGCATTCCCCTATTGGACTTCCCTGGTGGCTCAGATGGTAAAGTGTCCGTCTACAATGTGAGAAACCTGAGTTCCATCCCTGGGTTGGGAAGATTCCCTGGAGAAGGAAATGGCAACCCACTCCAGTACTGTTGCTTTGAAAATCCCATGGACGGAGGAGCTTGGGGCAGGCTACTATCCATGGGGTCGCAAAGAGTCGGGCATGACTGAGCGACTTCACTTTCACTTTCAAAGATAAATCAGGTTGAGTATTTTTTATGTGCATATTTACTGCCTGTGTATTTTTTTTTTTTTGCCTATCTTAAAAACTGAGCTGTTTTTTCTCATAATACTGAGTTCCTAGAATTCTTTATAAATTCTGGGTACAGAATCTTTACTAGCTATGTGTCTAGCGAATATCATGTCTCAATCTATGACTTGCAAGTTCATGTTTTAAAGGTATTGAGAAATGAAGTATTTCCTGCCATATCAGTAAACAAGGATGTCAGTCATCAGTGATTCCAGCCCTCCAGGTTTATCCTGACTCAATTTTTCTGGACTATTCAGGATGCAAAGGTGGCCAAATTGACTCTGAGAGATATCCTCAATATATCATGTCCTCAAGATAAAGCTGGGCTGTGTCTACTTGTAAATATGTCTTTCAGAAGAATTTGTCTAACTTTGAGGAAACCATCTACTTTAGACTTACAGTGTTGCCAATGAAGTGATTGTAGGGCTGTATGGTTACTACACTGTGTGTCTCAACCTTATGAAGCCCATGTCCTCTTAATTGTGTGCCTAGGGTGTGTATTTTCTAACAAGGAGGCTTCTAAGTTCTCTGAGCTATAGGTGTACTACATATCAGAGTCTTCGACATTCTGTACAATAGCACCTGTCCATTTTGCTGAAAACGAACACAAAACATTACCCCTTTGGAGAGTTGACTTTCGTGCATGAAGTTCCCACCTTAATGAAACTGCTGCTGCTGCTGCTGCTAAATTGCTTCAGTTGTGTCTGACTCTGTGCTACCCAATAGATGGCAGCCCATTAGGCTCCTCCATCTCTGGGATTCTCCAAGCAAGAACACTGGAGTGGGTTGCCATTTCCTTCTGCAATGCATGAAAGTAAAAAGTGAAAGTGAAGTCATTCAGTTGTGTCCGACCCTCAGTGACCCCATGGACTGCAGCCTACCAAGCTCCTCCATCCATGGGATTTTCCAGGCAAGAGTACTGGAGTAGGGTGTGCCATTGCCTTCTCTGTTAGTGAAACTATGAACTCTAGATTTCAGGTATAGTTTTTCTCCAGTCTTTAATAGCTCTAAGAATGTAAGTTGAAGTATATTCCATTCCTTGCACTGAATTTTCTTCTCTTTTCCAAGCATCAATACTTCTATTATTCCTGTGCTGTCATTTAGGTCACATAATATATGATCCTTCTGTTCTGCTTTCTGCAAAAATAAAACCAACACCAAACTTTTGGTAATCTGATTAAGGAATGCCACATCAATTAGACATCAGAAGTCAGCAACAGCCTCCAGAAAGAGATATAAGGCCAAAAAAGAAAATCAGGCTTGAAATGGGCAGATATATAGTTAATAGATGCTCAGTTCAGTTCAGCTCAGTTGCTCAGTCATGTCTGACTCTTTTCGACCCCATGAATCGCAGCACACCATGCATCCCTGTCCATTACCAACTCCCAGAGTTTACCCAAACTCATGTCCATTGAGTCAGTGATGCCATCCAGCCATCTCATCCTCTGTGATCCCCTTATCTTTTAAGTCTCAATCCCTCCCAGCATCAGGGTCTTTACCAGTGAGTCAACTCTTCACATGAGGTGCCCAAAGTATTGGAGTTTCAGCTTCAGCATCAGTCCTTCCAACGAACACCCGGCACTGATCTCCTTTAGGATGAACTGGTTGGATCTCTTTGCAGCCCAAGAGACTCTCAAGAGTCTTCTCCAACACGACAGTTCAAAAGCATCAATTCTTCCACTCTCAGCTTTCTTCACAGTACAACTCTCTCATCCACCACTGGAAAAATAATAGCCTCGACTAGATGGACCTCCGTTGGCAAAGTAATGTCTCTGCTTTTGAATATGCTATCTAGGTTGGTTATAATTTTCCATCCAAGGAGTAAGCGTCTCTTAACTTCATGGCTGCAGTCACCATCTGCAGTGATTTTGAAGCCCAGAAAAATAGACAGCCACTGTTTCCCCATCTATTTCCCATGAAGTGATGGGACCAGATGCCATGATCATCGTTTTCTGAATGTAAAGCTTTAAGCCAACTTTTTCACTCTCCTCTTTCACTTTCATCAAGAGGGTTTAGTTCCTCTTCACTTTCTGCCATAAGAGTGGTGTCATCTGCATATCTGAGCTTATTGAGATTTCTCCCATCAATCTTGATTCCAGCTTGTGCTTCTTCCAGTCCAGTGTTTCTCATGATGTACACTGCATAGAAGTTAAATAAGCAGAGTGGCAATATACAGCCTTGACATACTCCTTTTCCTATTTAGAACCAATCTGTTATTCCATGTCCAGTTCTAACTGTTGCTTCCTGACCTGCATATAGGTTTCTCAAGAGACAGGTCAAGTGGTCTGGTATTCCCATTTCTTTCAGAATTTTCCACAATTTATTATGATCCACACAATCAAAGGTTTTGTCATAGTCAATAAAGCAGAAATAGATGTTTTTCTGGAACTCTTGCGCTTTTTCCATGATCCAGCAGATGTTGACAACTTCATCTCTCGTTCCTCTGCTTTTTCTAAAACCAGTTTGAACATCTGGAAGTTCACAGTTCATGTATTGCTGAAGCCTAGCTTAGAGAATTTTGAGCATTACTTTACTAGCTTGTGAGATGAGTGCAATCGTGCAGTAGTTTGAGCATTCTTCGGTATTGCCTTTCTTTGGGATTGGAATGAAAACTGACCTTTTCCAGTCCTGTGGCCGCTGCTGAGTTTTCCAAATTTGATGGCATATTAAGTGCAGCACTTTCACAGCATCATCTTTCAGGATTTGAAATAGCTCAACTGGAATTCCATCACCTCCACTAGCTTTGTTCGTAATGATGCTTTCTAAGGCCCACTTGACTTCACATTCCAGGATGTCTGGATCTAGGTGAGTGATCACATCATCGTGATTATCTTGGTCTTGAAGATCTTTTTTTGTACAGTTCTTCTGTGTATTCTTGCCATCTCTTCTTAATATCTTCTGCTTCTGTTAAGTCCATACAATTTCTGTCCTTTATCAAGCCCATCTTTGCATGAAATGTTCCCTTGGTATCCTACTTTTCTTGAAGAGATCTCTAATCTTGCCCATTCTTTTGTTTTCCTCTGTTTTTTTGCATTGATCACTTAGGAAGGCTTTCTTATTGCTCCTTGCTATTCTTTCGAACTTTGCATTCAGATGCTTATATCTTTCCTTTTCTCCTTTGCTTTTCACTTCTCTTCTTTTCACGGCTATTTTTAAGGCCTCCTCAGACAGCCATTTTGCTTTTTTGCATTTCTTTTCCATGGGGATGATCTTGACCCCTGTCTCCTGTACAATGTCACGAACCTCCACCCATAATTCATCAGACAGTCTGTCTATCAGATCTAGTCCCTTCAATCTATTTCTCACTTCCACTGTATAATCATAAGGGATTTGATTTAGGTCATACCTGAATGGTCTAATGGTTTTCCCTACTTTCTTCAATTTAAGTNGTCACGAACCTCCACCCATAATTCATCAGACAGTCTGTCTATCAGATCTAGTCCCTTCAATCTATAGCTCACTTCCACTGTATAATCATAAGGAATTTGATTTAGGTCATACTTGAATGGTGTAGTGGTTTTCCCTACTTTCTTCAATTTACATCTGAATTTGGCAATAAGGAGTTCATGATCTGAGCAACAGTCAGCTCCTGGTGCCAGACATCTTTTTTTGAGCATTAATTCTAAAAAGTGTTGTAGGTCTTCATAGAACCATTCAACTTCAGCTTCTTCAGTGTTATTGGTTGGGGCATAGGCTTGGATTATTGTGATATTGAATGGTTTGCCTTGGAAACGAACAGAGATCATCCTGTCATTTTGGGGATTTTATCCAAGTACTGCATTTTGGACTCTTTTGTTGACCATGATGGCTACTCCATTTCTTCTCAGGGATTCCTGCCCACAGTAGTATATATAATGGTCATCTGAGTTAAATTCACCTATTCCAGTCCATTTTAGTTCGCTGGTTCCTAGAATGTTGACGTTCACTCTTGCCATCTCCTGTTGGACCACTGCCAATTTGCCTGGATTCATGGACCTGACATTCCAGGTTCCTATGCAATATCGCTCTTTATAGCATCGGACCTTGCTTCTATCACCAGTCACATCCACAACTGAGTATTANTCACCTATTCCAGTCCATTTTAGTTCGCTGGTTCCTAGAATGTTGACGTTCACTCTTGCCATCTCCTGTTGGACCACTGCCAATTTGCCTGGATTCATGGACCTGACATTCCAGGTTCCTATGCAATATCGCTCTTTATAGCATCGGACCTTGCTTCTATCACCAGTCACATCCACAACTGAGTATTATTTTTGCTTTGGCTCCATCCCTTCATTCTTTCTGGAGTTATCTCTCCACTGATCTCCAGTAGCATATTGGGCACCTACTGATCTGGGGAGTTCCTCTTTCAGTATCCTATCATTTTGCCTTTTCACACTGTTCATGGGGTTCTCAAGGCAAGAATACTGAAGTGGTTTGCCATTCCCTCCTTCAGAGGACCGCATTCTGTCTGACCACTACAATATTGTAATTAGCCTCCAAATAAAATTAATTAATTTAAAAAATTGAACCTGGCTCTTCAGGAATAGACTAGTTCTTCCCCAGGTCTCTGACCAAACTTTCTGTGGATGAATGAAGCAAATAGTCGTTTGTTTGCCCATGACATGGCATCTCTGACCTGCCTTCCAGCTGAGAATGAGGAGTCAGGCCTCCTGAAATAACAATATTTGAGCATCCCCATCTCTGACTGTTTCCAACTCTGTCTCTCTCAATATGCAGTGAAAAAAGACATATGCCTCATATCCCCATACTCCATCCGTCAGCCTGATCCTCCTTTCCTGCTCAGGCCCATCCAACTCAGAGATCTTCCTGCCTAGTCCAGTGAATTTCAACTTGGTTAAGAGCGGTTGTTTAAAGGGCAGCCTTTACTATGTCAGCCACAATGATAAGCACTTTACAAACAGTACTTCATTTCATCATCACAAGGTAGGTAATATCATTCCCATTTTTATATGATAAAACCAAAGCTTAGAGGCTGCCCTGAACACCCAACTGAGTGATTTCTCACCTCTTTGTCTTCTCTGAGATCCTGCCATCTACCCACAGAGGTGCGTCCTTGCTGACATGCTGATACTAAGCATGTGCGGACTCCCCAGGCTAGGGTAGAAACTTGACCCCACTGCGGCAGGGTCAGTTTCTTTTTCCCAGAAATATAGATGTGGATATAGTGGCATTACTATAAGGTCTTTCCTAAAGGGAGGACTGGAACATCAGGTGTGGTCATGGGTACCATGAAGTCCAAGCAAGAAAGAAGTAAGAATCAGATGTGCTGAAAATCAGATGGGCAGAGCACAACTGTGGGGAAGAAAGAGGAGGAAGAAAGAGGTCACACCATGGTCCACAGTGGCTTTTCCCGGGCTCCCAGGTTTTCTGAGACTCTCTCTTTACTCTTCCAACTAAGTGCTCTATTCTGATTGAGATAAACTGAATGGTTTTCAATTATTTGTAACCAAAGGGGCTTGACTCAGAGAAATTAAGTAACTTACCTAATAGCACGTGGCCCCATAAGGATGAAGCTGAACCTCCAAAGCTCATGCATTTCTGTAACTGCCAAACCACTTGGATTTTGTCTTCTCCCAGAGGCAGGCAGGGCAGCCTATATAGGGCAGTCCCTACCAGGTCACATTGTCTCCTTGTCCCTCCTTTCACACCCAACATATTTTCCCAAGGAAAACTGAGATCACTCCAGGGCAGACTCAAATAGAGAAAGAAGTTAGTTAATGATGAGAATGTGGGACTTCCCAGGCAGTCCAGCGGTTAGGAATCTGCCTGGCAATACAGGGGACACGGGTTTGGTCTGGGAATTAAGATCCCAGTAGATCTCAGGGCAACTAAGCATGTGCACCACAACTACTGAGTCTGTGTTCTCTAGAGCCCACATGTTTTAGAGCCTGTGCTTCGCAATAAGGGAAGCCACTGCAATTAGAGGCCTGAACACTGCAACTAGAGAGTAGATCCCACTCACTAGAGAAAGCCCACGTGCGGCAGCAAAGAGCCTGTGCAGCTCAGTGAAGACCCTGCATAGCCAAAATAAGTAAGTGAAGAGGGCGACAGAGGATGAGATGGTTGGACGGCATCACTGACTCAATGGACAGGAGTTTGAAAAAACTCCGGGAGATGGTGAAGGACAGGGAAACCTGGAGTGCTGTAGTCCATGGGGTCGCAAAGTGTCAGATACGACTTAGCAACTGAACAACAATAACAACAAATAAATAAATGTTGAGAATGCACAGCAAGTAAAAAGAGCAGCACCATATTGTGGGTCAGGAGGAGACATCCTGGGATTGACGTTTTTACCAAGTCTTGGGTCTTTGGAGGAACAGGTAGAACTATTTCCTTCCCTCCATTCAGACCTGGCTAAGCAGATGGCTAATATGAGGAGTCGGGGAGCCCAGTAAGGAGTCCTGGAGGCAGTCTTTGGAGCAGTGACTTTGTTCATGAGGCTTTCAGGTCCAACTATCCCATGAACAGAACTGCATTCAGACTTGCCCCCAAATATGCAATCAAGCCAGGCAAAGCCCACAAAAAGTGGGCCAAAGGCTTCTCCGGGCAGATCCATTAGAGGTAGCTGCTCCCTTGGAGCCACTTGAAGTCTGCAGCTCCTGGTGCTCCGTTTATTGACTCTGTTTATTTCTCTAATTTGTCAAGTACTGTCTGCGAGCTTGAGCTTGCCTCCTAAGTGCTCAGCTTCTATCCTGCCTCCCAGGCTTCTCCAATTTGATTAGCGTACTCTGCACTCCATCCTTTGAGTCATTAATGAAAACACTGATGAATATTGGGCATAAGTCACATCCCTGGGAGGCCTCTCCTCAGCTGGCTACCAACCCGGCAGGGATGACCCCTCTTTTCAGCTTTGTCTATTGTTCATGAGGTTTTTGTCCTCTCTTTTCATTCATCCATTTATTTAATCACTCACTTGCTAATTGTGCTAGGGCTAGAGACTTCCTACAATTTCTGGCAAATGTAAATTCATGGAAATATTAATTATTACCACCGTGAAGTGCTCTGGGGACACAAAGATGCACTGGGAAAATCCCAGCCCTCAATAATAAGAACGAGAATAACAGTTGCCACCTGCCAGTGATGGGCTAAGTATCACACAGATATTACCAAGTCTGTGCTGGACATTATCCACCCTAGTGGGGGCAAGTGATGATAAAGATTAAGAGGAAAAAGTCTTTAAAAAAAAAAAAAAACAGTAAGGATTCTAATCTTGCAATAGCCTATAATGGAAAAGAAACTGAAAAATAATGAATATATACTTTGCTGTATACTTGAGACTAACATAATGTAGTAAATCAATTATACTTCAATTAAAAAATAATAAAGAAAATAGTAAGGATTTTTATTTTGGTTCTTATACTTACTGGCTCAAGCCTTCTTTATCTTATATTCTCCTCCCATAAACTTACTTAATAGGATTATTATAAAACACTTAAATGATGTAAGCTAATATAGAAAAGGTGCTTGGAGCATAGCCATGCATATAACAAACATTCGGCAAATGTTTACTATTATTATTATTTCACTCAGTACACACTACCTGATACAAAGTATCATTATCTGGGTTTTACCAACAAGAAAAGTAAAGGTTAGCAAGGCTAATTTATAAAGTCCTATGACCAATAACAGAACTAGGATCCAGGCCTTCTGTTTGAGGCCAAATCCTGTTTGCTTAATTATTATAACCTGAAAAGGAAGATAATATGGCCTAAATAACTATTCAACAAGACAGCAAAGCAAATAAGACTGTAAGGAGCAGAAAATATTCACGATACAAATAAATTCTCAGTGAATACCACCGAATGATGACAATGACGGTATACAGTTATTAATATGAAGCGCCATACTGAAGTTTTAAAAGACAGTGTTTTAGGGTGTCAGAGGAAGGAGAGATCATTTCTGAACAGGGCAATATTTGGGGACTTTCATGGAGGAGGTACCATTTGAGTAGGACTTAGCAGATGGATAGGAGTTGGACAGAATGAGAAAAGAGAGAACAGCCCCCCATGTAGAGGAGGGGGACATGAGCCAAGGTAAGAAGATGAGGATAATTTAGGGTATGTTTTTTAAAAATTAGCAAGAAGTTCCATTTAGATAGTAAGTGGCATATGCAAGGAAATAGGTGGGAATGAGCTAGAAAGGAGGGGGGGGGGAAAGCCACACTGGTGTTAAATAAATAAAGCCTAGAATCAAAGAACTGGCCAGTGCAGAGTGATTCTGACACTCCAAGAGTCTCCTAGAACTCACTGGGGAAGGAACAATAATAGGGATTTGGGGATGAAGAATGGGATTTCTAAAGTGTCAGACACAACTAAGCGCGCGCGCGCGCAGACGCGCGCGCACACACACACACACACACACACACACACACACACACACACACGGGCGCGCGCGCGCGTGCGCGCACACGAGTAATTTCCAGAACTTATGCACAACAGGGCTTAAGCTTGAGGTGGAGGCTGGGCAGAGCTGACATTCAGCCAACCCATGACTGTAAACTCAGGCTGTTAAAACATTAATATGCTTTCAACCTCGAGGACATCATGCTAAGTGAAATCAGCCAGTCACAAAAGGACAAATACTGCATGGTTCCACTGCTGTAAAGTATCTGAAGTCGTCCAGATCTTAGACATAGAAAGTAGAAAGGTGGTTGCCAGGGGCTTGGGGGGAGGGGAGAGGGGGAATTTATGTTTAGTGAGTATAGAGTTTCAGTTTCGCAAGATGAGAACGTTCCAGAGGTCTGTTGCACAACAATGTAAATATAGTTAACTGAACGGTACTTTAAAAATGCCTAAGATCGTAAATTTAATATTGTGTATTTCTGACAAAAAGGGAAAAAAATGTGAATATTCTCCCAAAAACTCTCCTTTCAGATGGTGAAGGACACTGCCCCTTCCCCGAGGCCCCTGGACCTCCCTGACATCCTGCTGTGAAAGGACTCATGTCTGGCACTATTTTGAAAATCACCCCTGGGGCTAGCGGACTTGGCTGAAAGATGCTTTTGTACTGCATTTTTCTTAGGATAGAAAAACACAACCATTATATCGATGAATGGGGGAAGCGGGCAGGGCCATGCTGAAGAGTGTGGAAAAAGCAAACAGGCCCAGCCACTACACTCTGGCCTCAGACATTCCTCAGGAGGGATCCCTGCAAGAGAGAGTTAGCATTGCCTGGAACTCTGTTCCTGCTGAGTCACCAGGGCAGCGGCCCCACCCAGTCATGTCACTGTGTTCTTTGGAGTCTGGAGGTACAGACCTCGAGACAGTTTCTTCCTGGGTCCAGAAGGATCACAAGGACCATCTCAGGACATTGGGCATGCCCACTGCACTGGGCACACACCTGACTATTCACCTTGCAGGCACCTGGTTTTCCTGTTGCTCCCAGCAGCTACCCTGACCTCTCCATTAGCTTGGTAATGCTGTGGAAGGTGCCAGGGGAAAAAAAAAAAAAACAGTCCCAAAGAGTTGGTTCTTGGCAGCTCTGGCGTAGTCATTTCTCTTCCTAATGAACCAGTGGAGAGAGAGATCTGTCGGCCCATCCTGCTCCCTGCCCAGTGCCCAGTTCATCATCTGCCAGGCAGGACAGGAGGGGAAAGGAGAGGAGGTGGAAGCTTGAGGGTTGCTCTAGCCTCTGCTGCAACTTCCTCCTCCTGCCCCGAGCAATGGCCTCTCTCAGTCCTGCATTTCAATCTGATTCCTCGTCCTTCCCACAGTCACCTCCTCAACTCCCAGCACTTCACAAAAGAGAATCAAGCACAAGGAGGAAGGGATTCTGAGACAGAGCTTCTGGCCAGCCAGGGTGCAAGGGGTGATGCCAGAAGTCAGATGTCTGTGCTCTTCCAGGATGGATGGGGCCCCCAGTCCCTGACTTTTGGGGGCCCTGCGTGCTACGTACTTCTCCTCCCTTGGGAGATGGCTCCATCCTTGAGCCAGGGAGCAGTTGGAAGGAGCCTGTATGTGTTAGTTGCTCAGTCATGTCTGACTCCTTGTGACCCCACGGACTGTAGCTCACCAGGCTCCTCTCTCCATGGAATTCTTCAGGCAAGAATACTGGAGTGGGTTGCCATTCCCTTCTCCAAGGGATCTTCCTGACTCAGGAGCCCAGACATCTGATATCTGCCCTTCGGCTGGGTGAAGATATTATTTCTTTAAGAAAGGTCAGAGGCTCCCATCCTTCCCTTAGAGAAAACTTAGAGGATAACATAGAAGGTCTTACCATTTACCCTAAGCCATGGTGACTTTCAGGGCTTCTCCAAGGGGCCTCCCCTGGGAGGGGAAAGGAGAACCCATGAATGGCAGAGACCTGAACAAGGGAGAGAGGGGCACAGGAAATGGAGGGTCTGGGGCTGTGACAGTGAGAATGGTCCTTAGTACAGTATTTCTCAGCACCTAAAAATGGAGCTTCCATATGTCCCAGCAATTCCTCCCCTGGGTGTATATTTTTTTTAAAAAAAGAAAAACGCTAATTTGGAAAGATACGTGCACCCCATAGCAGCATTATCTACAATTACCAATACATGGAAGCAACCTAAGTGTCCATCAACAGATGAATGAATAAAGAAGATGGTCTATATTGAAATACTGCTCCGTCATAAAAAAGAATTTAATTTTGCTGTTTGTAGCAACATGGATGGACTTGGAGAACATAACGCTAGGTAAAATAATTTAAACAGAGAAAAATAAATAATGTATAATATCCCTTATTTGTGGAATCTAAAAAAGCCACAACAAACTAGTGAATACAACAAAAAAGAAGCTGACTTACAAATACAGAGAACGAACTAGTGGTTCCCACTTGCGGGGGCTGCAACACAGGGCTCGGGGAGAGGAAGTACGAACTATTTGGTGTAGAATAGGCTCAAGGATGCATTGTACACCACAGGGAACATAGCCACAGTGAGTAATAACCGTAAATGGAAAGTACCCTTTAAAAATTGTATAGCACTTCCTTGGTGGTACAGTGGATGAGAATCCGCTTGCCAATGCAGGGGACATGGGTTCGATCCCTGGTTGGGAGGATTCCACATACTGCGAGGAGCCGCTAAACCTGTTCACTGCAATGACTAAAGCCTGAGTACCCTAGAGACTGTTCTCCTCAACAGGACAAGCCCACACCCCACAATGAAGAGCAGCCTCTGTTCAATGCAACTAGAGAAAGCCCTCACAGCAATGAAGACCCAGAGCAGTCAGAAATAAGTAACTAATACTAAATACAAGTTTTAAAATTGTATAAAAATGTAAAGATGTTTAACGGGGTGGGGGAAGGTCTTTACTGGCACGTCAGTCTTCGTTACGCAGTGCCTGCCATGTGTCTGCCTGCAGCATGTGTTCCTAGGGAAGTATCCATGTTTTCCATTTTGGCTATCCTTCCCCTTGCAGTGGTATAGCTGTCTGTTCCCTGCCCACCTCTGGCCTGATGCACCAGTGAGCTGGAATGACATCATCTCTGCTCCTGCAGAGCCCTCTTTCAGTTCCTGACTTCAACTCCTCTACCGCTGCCCCTGCATCTCAAGCCAATGGTGCTGATCTGGGGATTTAGCTCAGCCTTTCCTGGGCACCACCAGTGTTGGCTTGGCCACCCCAATGGCAGCAGACACTGACCTGGCCACCCCCGAAGCCTGGTCACCCCGTCATGGCCTATGAGTCAGCTTGACACGGCGAGAAGGCAGCCTCTCCTACATGTAGAAGGACTCTTGTTGAGCTATAGTATAACAATTCATATTTGTATAGATAACAACACCTAATTTTTAAATAGAACTTCTCAAGTACCAGGCACTATCCAAATGTTTACATGTATTGTTCATTTAATCCTTACAGCTTTACAAGTTCTGTACTATGGTTGACCCCAATTTATGGACTAAGGAAATTAGTGCCTAGAAGTTAGCTAAGACACTCAAAGCTGCATGTAAGAAACAGAGCCTGGATTCCAGTCCAAGTCATTAAACTCCAGAAAACGCAAGCCTTTTCCAAAACATCATGCCATGAAGCCACCAAAAGTACACAGGACTGGTACCCAATTCTTTCCTCAAAACAGGTGGTGATGTGGTGGATGGAGAAGCATGAGGAAGCAGATCCTCGAAAGATGGAGGGAAAAGGACTCAGAAAAGGGACTGGAGTCAAAGGCCAAAGAGGAGCTGAGATGGGTTCCCCTGTTTCCCAAGACCTGGCTCCCACGGCAGATGGTGGGCTGTGGGGTGGGAGTAAGGAGAAAATTAAGGACCTAAAAAAGGATAAGCAAGCAGAGGAGGCCTAGAGGCAAAGAGGGCAGGCAGGCTGAGCCAAGGGAAGCAGTGAGATGGACAGCATGTCAGAAAAGCATGATGGGAGGAGCTGGGGAACCAGTGCTGAGCCCCCAGTCTGGATCCAGGGCAGAACCAGACGGTCCCTGGATTTGACTGTAA
This sequence comes from Neotragus moschatus, assembly GCA_006410615.1. Classification (NCBI taxonomy): domain Eukaryota; kingdom Metazoa; phylum Chordata; class Mammalia; order Artiodactyla; family Bovidae; genus Neotragus; species Neotragus moschatus. The sequence continues at coordinate 379,084 of SJYA01001562.1, read as the reverse complement.
GCCGTGAAAGCAAGCCAAAGAAATGGAAGCAGTGACAGGTTTTACTTTCTTGGGCTTCAAAACCACTGCGGACAGTGATTCCAGCCATGAAGTTAAAAGACACTTGCTCCTTGGAAGAAAAACGATGACAAACCTAGACACTGTATTAAAAAGCAGAGATGTCACTTTGCCAACAAAGGTCCCTATAGTCAAAGCTATGGTTTTTCCAGTAGTCATGTATAGACATGGGAGTTGAACCATAAAGAAGGCTGAGCAGCAAAAACTGATGCTTTCGAACTGTGGTGTTGGAGAAGACTCTTGAGAGTCTTTTGGACTGCAAGGAGATCAAACCAATCAATCTTAAAGGAAATCAACCTTGAATATTTATTGGAAGGACTGATGCTAAAGCTGAAGTTCCAATCCTTTGGTCGCCTGATGAAAAGAGCAGACTCATTGGAAAAGACCCTAATGCTGGGAAAGACTGATGGCAGGAGGAGAAGAGGGTGACAGAGGATGAGATGACTGGATGGCATCATCCACTCAATGGATATGAGTGTGAGCGAACTGCAGGAGATAGTGAAGGACAAAGCAGCCTGGCGTGCTGCAGTCCATCGGGTTGCAGAGTCAGGCACGTCTGAGTGAGGAAACCACAGTGAAAGCAATCACTTCATCACTGCAGCCCTCTTATTGACCAAATTTTTCCAAAAACAGGAGACACCAGCGACCCCCAACAGGGCTCCCAGCTCTTGGGGAAGAGAGCAAGCCAGGGATGCAGACATGGAAAACAAACANCACGTCTGAGTGAGGAAACCACAATGAAAGCAATCACTTCATCACTGCAGCCCTCTTATTGACCAAATTTTTCCAAAAACAGGAGACACCAGTGACCCCCAACAGGGCTCCCAGCTCTTGGGGAAGAGAGCAAGCCAGGGAGGCAGACATGGAAAACAAACACTAACCTTTTGGCCAGCAGGGCTCAGGAAGTGCCTGGCATTGCTGGTTCCTTGGCCCTGAAGCAGGCTGTCAGCCCAGGCCAGGCCAGGGGTGAGGAAAGGGAGGAAGGCCACCCCCACCAAAGCCCTCGAGGGGGCCATGTCCACAGGCTGGCGTCCTCTGGAAAACACTCCAGAAAAAAACAGCAAGAGTGAGACAGAGGATTTCCTTCCTCCAGCCCGTCAGAAACTCCCTCAGGGCTCTTCCAGGAGCCACCAGTCTGCCTCTGGTAACCAAGTTTTTAATCCACTCTGTGAACAGGAAATGGAGAAGGAAGTAAGATGGAAAAGCCTCAGAGTCCATCGCTGTTGCTGGTTCTTGTCACCAGGATAAAGCTGAGGAAACAGATTTTTCTTGCACTTGATGAGAGTGGAAACTGAGACCCACTGCCTAGAACTGAGGGTCGGGGGGAAAGAGAGCAGACCTTTGCAGAAAGGGCTGAGTAGGAAAGAAAGCAGAAAGGGGAGGGGCTGCAGGGGAAACGGAAGGATGGGAAAGGAAAGATGTGAGGAGGGGAGGAAGGGGAGGGGGAGTAAGAGAAAAATGGGTAGGGAGTGGAAGGGGGAGGGGGCAAGTGAGATGGAATCCTCAAGGATTAGTGTGTCTCACTTTGCCCTGCCTCTCCCATTCTCCATATACTCTCCATCAGCAAGTTCTTGCCACTGACACTTAAATTCTCCTCCCTTTATTGGCCCCGCCACCCACCCNTCTTACTTGAGTTTCTCTTACCTTGGGCATGGGGTATCTCTTCACGGCTGCTCCAGCAAAGCGCAGCCGCTGCTCCTTACCTTGGACGAGGGGTATCTCCCCTCCTGACCTTGAACGTGGAGTAGCTCCTCTAGGCCCTCCTGTGCCCGCACAGCCACTGCTCCTTGGATGTGGGGTAGCTCCTCTTGGCCATTTCTGCGCAGCCTGGCACTCTCAGTCGCCGCTCCTGGCTTCGGGCATGGGGTAGCTTTTCCGGGCCACCGCCCCTGACCCCGGATGTGGGGTAGCTCCTCTTGGCCACTGCCCCTCAGGCATGGGGTCCTCCTGGCTTCTGCCCCTGACCTCGGATGTGGGGTAGCTCCTCTCGGCCGCACTCTGTGTGCCGTCGCAGCCGCCCATGTTCTGTGCCATCTTGTGTGTCTGTGTGTCTGCCATCTTGGGCCCATTTAATTCTAATCAGTTTATGTTGTGTCCTTGGGCTATGCNCCCCTCCTGACCTTGAACGTGGAGTAGCTCCTCTAGGCCCTCCTGTGCCCGCACAGCCACTGCTCCTTGGACGTGGGGTAGCTCCTCTTGGCCATTTCTGCACAGCCTGGCACTCTCAGTCGCTGCCCCTGGCCTCGGGCATGGGGTAGCTTCTCCGGGCCACCACCCCTGACCTCGGATGTGGGGTAGCTCCTCTCGGCCGCGCTCTGTGTGCCTTCGCAGCCGCCCATGTTCTGTGCCATCTTGTGTGTCTGTGCATCTGCCATCTTGGGCCCATTTAATTCTAATCAGTTTATGTTGTGTCCTTGGGCTATGCTATTCTTTCAAAAGTTGTGCCCTGCTCCTTTCCCTTCTGTGACAATTTGATTTCCTTGCTTTCCAAGGGATTCTCAAGAGTCTTCTCTAGCACCACAGTTCAAAAGCATCAATTCTTTGGTGCTTAGCCTTCTTTAAGGTCTAACTCTCACATCCGTATATGACTGCTGGAAAAACCAAAGCTTTGACTAGATGGACTTTTGTCAGCAAAGTGATGTCTCTACTTTTTAATGTGCTATCTATGCTTGTCATAGCTTTTCTTCCAAGGAGCAAGTGTCTTTTAATTTCATGGCTGCAATCACCATCCGCAGAGATTTTGGATCCCAAGAAAATAAAGTCTGTCACTGTTTCCATTTTTTCCCCATCAATTTGCCATGAAGTGATGAGAAGAGATGCCATGATTTTAGTTTTTTGAATGTTCGGTTTTAAGCCAAGAACCTGAGCTAATCATTAAGTCCTGAGACCAAGTGTGTGATTGCAATTAAAAGACAGTGGCTTCAAGTTCCAGTCTGAGTTCTGGCCAGGTTGGAGTTCTGGCCCGTGGGTTCAAGTTCTATTTGAGTTGTGTGGTTTCATACTCATACAAAGGAGAATGGTTTTCCAACAGGAAGTCTCTGTTCCTGGAAGATGAAGTCTTACAGGTAGCAGAGAAGGGTAGTATCTTAGGTATGGGGATGGCCTGGGGCAGGGACAGTGTGGTAGGAGTTTGGGAAAGTAGATTAGGACCAGATGGTAAAGGGCCCTCAAGGCCATTCTAAAGAATGTGAATCTTCTCTTACAGACTGTAGGGTGTAACATGATCAGACCTGTATTTTGTGAGCCAAGGAAGTCTCTAGTGCCCGCCATTGAGACTGCACAAGAGACCCTCCCAGTTGGGTAGCTGCAGTTTGACCAGCCTCTGAGAGGAAGGGCAGGGCAAAGTGCAGAAGCCCACTCTTCACCACTACCACCCCATGCCCCTACGCCAGAACGTGTTCTCCAACTTTAGCTGGTCAGACTAGATTGGGTGGGGACTGGAGGGCTCAGAGAATTAGCACATCCCAGCCTTGAATGAAGCACATTCCATCATCAACTAAACAGGGTGTGGTGTGCCTTGGCCCAGCCCAGTTCCTTTCATGGAGGGGTGTGTCTATGTGTTGCAAACCTAAGAGCACACGACAGGCCCATCCACAACCAGACATTCCTAACCAGCTATGCCCTGTTGAAGACCTCCATGTGCCTTCCCTCTTAGGACTTTCTCCCTGTCTCCTCACCAGGTTTTGCTTGCATTTTGCAGGTGGCTCACCAGTCCAGCACCATCTCTCCATTGGGAGGAAATGATGAGCAAAGGAGTAAAGAAGAGAAGAGACACCACGTGGAATGGGAAGCTGGCCCTGGCCCCCGCACCAGTTTCATCTTCCAAGAGCGGGGCTTCTGCAGTTACTGTGCTGTGCTACTTGGCACAAGGGGGTCAGCCTCAAAGCAAGGGACCTGTGGAACATCTGCAGAGACCCCTGGGATCATGAGGAAGTACCCCCAAACTGCTATAGCCATCATTGTTTTGCTGACTCTAAAACAAACATATATTCTTTGAAAAAGGCCTTAAAAGTTTTGAAAGTAAAGAACATTTTTAGGTTATCCATAATACCTCTCCACAGTGACATCAATAACTGACTGCCTTTCCATCTTTCACTTGTGCCTATCAAAGGAATTTTTTTTAAAGATGGAAAGGAAAGAATATATTTTCTGTATTGGGATCAAGTTATTTTTGAAGCTTTTGGTATCTTGCCTTTGAACTTTTGCATGCTTCCCTATTTTCTCAATTATTCTTGAACAATCTGATTTTAATGGCTACATAACCTCACATATGGTTGAATCATAAAATCAGAACCTATGTGAGGCATCACCTGGGGTCACTTTCCCACAAGAAAGAGACAGGCATGTACTGCTTGCTGTGAGAGGAAGCCATCTCATGCCTTTGTGCTCCACCATCCCTTAAGACTCTACTCAGATGTCACCACCTCGGGGAGGTCTGTGAAGCCCTAGCTCAAGCTAATGCCAATCCATGGTGCTCCTGTAGCATCACCATAACACTGACCACCTTAAACAGGTGTCTGTATATTTCAGTCTCTTCTAGCAGACCATGAAATCTTGCAGAACTGGCCTGTATCCGAACAAGCTGTAAATCTCCAGTGTCCAGCTGGCACCTGGCACCAAGATATTCAATAAATGCCTTGCAGAGCTGGAAAGTTTAAGCAACCCTGTTGCCAGGCATTTAGACTGTTTTTAATTTGTAATTAGAAACATGCTCTCATATCCTTAGATTCCATGTTGACCGAGGAAGAGGGTAGAAGTAGACCCCCAGAATCTTGTTTGGGTCCTTGTAGTCACTAGAAGCCTCCTGTAAATAACACTGAGATGACTTGTAAACAAGTCTTTGCCTGCATCTGACTCATTCTTACGATATGAAAGCAGAGGCTAGAATCAGACAAAGCCCAGCTGCACTGTTTGATAGCTCTGTGGCCTTGGGCCTGTTCCTTGACTTCTGTCTTCATTTTTCGCAGTATACCATGGAGAGAATAATGGGATCTACTCTTAGGAGGCCGAGATGTTGTAAATGAAATAATGCAGGTCAAGACAGTGCAAGGCTTGGCGCACTGTAGCTAGTTGTGTTACTAAATGACATTTCTGAGTCTGTGTTATAGAATTAATGCCACAAGATCAAACTGCTCTGCAGACACATGGAGCAATTTATATACATATGTCTCTCATAGCATTTTTTTGAAAGAGGAGTTGAGTCAATTTTTCATCTTTGCCCCGTCAGCCTGACAAAGGTCATATGGCCCTAGTCAAACCAGCTTTGAAGTTCAGCACAAGGTCATCTTTCTCCTCACAGTCTAAGCATCTAGCACTCACCCCGGACACCCTCCCCAGGTAGCAGAGAAAGGGGCTAAGAGGTATGGAGTGAGTGGTCGAGGTGTTGAAGCATGAGGGTCAATATGCAGCTGAGTGATGAGAAACAGTGGACTAAAGAATGGCCCCAAACAAAATTCTTCTGCTTTCACCCTCAGCCTCACCCAATGCACAGTCACAGAAAGTGAGCACAAAGGCTGCTTTATGAGCTTGCTCCAGAAGAGACGCAGAGAGATTAAGCAGCTTGCCCAAGGTCACACAGCTGGCAAGTGCCATTCAGAGTATCAAGACCACAAGGAGCCCATGACTCACAGCTGGCAAACCTTGTCCACAAGTGCATGGCTCCGCTGGTGTTTGTCCTCACAGTCACATTCCCAGCTTTGCCAGGAACGTCAGGGTGGACACTGATGGGGGTGAGAGAGCACATCCTTGCTAGGAGTTCTGAAAGCCAAAATTCACTACCTGGGCAACGTCAGTTGTGCAAAGAGACTGAACTGCTTCGGTAGACACCTGTTGGTGGGTCTCCGTGGTCTGGTTGGGGGGGTCTCTATAATCTTCAAGGAGGTTCCTCACCTACCTCCTCTTTCCTGCACCGTAGCTACCCCTCTCTCCCATTATTTTACCCCTACATATGGCAGTCGTCAAGAAACAGTCAGTTACTTGGATATCTTGTGTACTTATGAAGAAAGGAGGGGAAAGGACAAGTTTACAAAGCACCACGGCAAACCGAAACTCATGATTGTAACAGTTTTATTCAAGTCTGTGTGTGCTCTGGTGGTGAGACCAGGCTGAGATCAGCCTTACGCTGTAATATGATAAGAGGTTTAGCCATTGAACCAAGCCTGCTTGGCATCCCTAGTTAACAATTTACAGTACCTTGAAAAAAAAAAAGCCAAAGAAAAGAACCTGGTATGTTTTCTTCAGGACTTTTCTATTTTTAAATATTGTTGACAAATTACAATAACTTAAATCCCAAAGCAAAATGGGAATTTGAGGACACAGGGTCAGCACACATGGACAGGACACTGGAGGAGGGAAGGCCTGGGAATGAAAGTGAGGAGCTACGCACAAGGGAACAAAACCAGCGGGGTACGTGAACTTCCATTTTACCCAGATGCAAAGGCTCTAACGGGGAGGAAAATCCCAAAGAAAGATTTTCTGTGAGTTAAATAAAACCCATCTCCAGCTCCTTTCCTTAACTTCCCTAGAAAATACTGACACAGTCTGACTAAATCTGTGTGTATGTGTGTGTGAACATGTGTTGAGTGTGAGAGTGTGACTGTGAGGATGAGTGTGTGTGTTTAGTATGGGTAGTGAGGAAGATTGGAGGAAGAAGTGGACAAGTTCATCACCTTCCTTCTTTGCCACAACTGGGTAACAAGGGCACGTGGTTTGATACAATAAAAAGATAAAAGCCAGATTTCAAGTTCCCAAGAGGAGCTACAATAAGGCTTCCAAACTCGAGAGGCCCAGATGGATGTGGGTCGAAGCTGCAGTAAAGAGTGGTCAGTCATGGGCAACTGTGGGCTGGAAAGAGAAGCGAAAGCCCACAGGTCTTCGGTGATCCTGGGAGAAGAGCTATGCAATTGACATATTCAACACCCCCTGAACAATCACAGAGAGGAAACGATGGAGAAGCAAGTAGCAGGCGCAGAGAGGAGGTCGGCTGAGCTCCAGGGAGATCGCAAGCCCTGATGGGTGTCTCCAGTCTCAGAGGCTGGTGGTAGAATAGTCACAGGACAACTCCTCCTTGGATGGAGAACCATCTCAGAACCATGGCGGACCTAAGCTAGGCTGACTTTACCCCAGAGTGTCTAAACAGTGGCTTAAAATGTGCTCAGGAGAAAACAAGAGATGACTTTGGAGCCAACAGATCAGCAACACTCCTTCCTAGCTGTGTGACCTTGGGCCTATAACCACCTGAGCCTCGGTTTCCACATTCTTAGCTGGAGGTAATACACTCCCAGCCCACCCCCAGGGTACGTGAGTCAAAAAGAAAGAAAAGAAAACAAAAGAATATACACTTTCAGGACAGCACCACTCACCTAGAAGGAATATAATGGTTCATATAATTTATTGTTAGTCCTCATACCCAGACCAGGATGAACCCATGCCTCATTCTGACAGTGAGGAAGCAAAGAGCCATCGCCAGCATGGCCTCTGGAACTGGAGGGAAGGATAAATAAAGATGACAGAGAATAATAACAGTAGTGAAAAGGATACCGATGGAGGCGACGTGAGGGCTGACGTTATGAAGGTCACTGAGGGCCAGGCAGTAGAGTGCCTGTGGAAGGGAGTAAAAACGCCTCTGTCCATTTTGGTCCTTTCTGGAACTGGGAAAACGGTTTATTCACTTCTCCGCAGGTTCAGAGATGTCCCGGAGTTTTCAGATGGAGACTCTACAGCATCCTTCCCACTATAGTCCCTTCCCTTTACACATGCACTCCTCTAAGCGGCCTCAGGGTTTCAGAGAGGCTGCCAGGCAGCTAGGGGACATCCAGGAAGTCACCCCAGTCACAGGTCCAAGGCTGGAAACTGCCCTCGGTGTTTCACTGCTATTAAGTCAACACATTCCTATGCAAACACTCCCAGGGTCACCACCCAGCTCAGAACCTAAAAGGAAGGAAGCCCCGAAAAGACCTGACTCACAGCTCTGCCCTCAGTGTGTTCAGGTGAGGGGCAGGCAGAGCTGAGACCAGGACAAGGTGAGGCAACTTGCCTTGGATGTAAGATTTAAGGGGGTCACAAAAAACACCAAAAAAACCCCTCTGCTATCCAGATGAATCATATTTCAAAGCAGTACTTTTAAAAATTGAAATTAATGAAAAATTCATGATGAACATAAGATCAGAATTTTTTTAAATGCCATATCTCTCAAAGCAAGTAGTTAGAGGTGAAGGATTTCAGGAACACGGGCAATAGGTTATTGGACTGGCCAGAAAGTTCCTTCGCATTTTCTGTATTTTACAGAAAAACCCTAACTAACTTTTTGGCTAACCCAATACTTATGAAACTTGGTTTTAGACTTCAGGAAGTGTAAAGAAAGACCACTCTCTCCGTGGGGCCATCATCCACCAGGATCCCTCTAGATAAACCAATCAGACCTCTGGGTTCTGATTTCCTGGACATCTACCCAACACAATCCAACAGGAAAGGGCTGTCCCTGAACTTCTGACACTGTACTCTGGTGTCTGTCCTGAGATTCCTATCTAGTTGCCAGGTTCACGCCTGCCCATCAGGCAGGTAAAACTAGATTGTGGGTGTTTGTGGGGAGGGTGGATCAGACCAGTCAGGAGGGAGACTGGGTCAGGGGAAAGGCAAGTCTGCTTCCAAATGAAACAAAGAGAGTAGACAAGCTCCTGGCTCTGCCAACAGCTGAGCCCTGAGACACCTCTCTATTTCCAGCTGTGGTCATGAGTGAAAGCCCCAAAGCCAGGCCACGGGCGGGAGATGCAGAGAACCACAGCCAAGAAGGATCAAGAAGGACCAGTCCTACTGGCTCCAGATCTTGGAGTAGCCCAAACTTCAGAAGATCAAATCACGGCTCCTTGAGCAGCCTCTGGAGGCCAGGGTGCTCCCCTAGGGCCCAAGATCTGAAATGGACAAAGGAGGGGGTGAAGCCTGTCTATAGTGCATCAGGACAAATGGAAAATAAGCGAATGTGAGGCTCACCCGGGCCATAGGGCCATCCAGAAGCGCAGGGCCAGGTCAGGCTAATTAGACACCTACCTCCCCCCGCCCCCATTAGTTAGCCTTAATCAGCCAGGACTCCAGTTTCTGCCTCCTGCCCTTCCAACTCCAGTGACCGCAGTGGTGGGTGCTGGGCAGCAAGGCCAGGGCATAGCCAGGGAATGAGGCCTCCCCAGAGCAGTAGAGGGTTTCCCCTTCTGATGTGGAGTTTTACTCATTTGAATTCCTGATCTAAGAAAACAATGATACGTCTGACCAAAGAGAGACATTTGGGAATGTATTCCTCATAATAGCTGTGACTTGACAAGAAGGCATCTCAGGCCTGAAGCTAAGGAGATAAGCAGGTGGTCTAATCAGTCAGACCACACGAGACTGCCAATATTTGATTTTCAAACACACACACACACAGAGTCCTCTAAAAGGGAAGCAATCCAGCCAGGGGAGGCTTATCAGTGCTGGACCAGGGGCCCTGGGACTACAGACTTTCAAGCTAGAAAGGTCCCGTGCTACAGGTGGGGAAGGCACCATCACCCTGGGCTCACAACTGCGCTCAGGGATCCAGAAAGAGGGAGAGACATGTGTGACATCACACTAGTGGGTGGGTAGCTCTGATCACCAGTTTCCTGCCGCCCCGTTCCCTTACAAGGCACCATGGGCGGCTCCCCCCGACCCCAGTCCACAGTCTCCGGCAGAGACCTCAGAAGAGCCTGGCACTACAGAAGCGGCAGCACCTGCCCCCTCCCCAAAATTCTTTAAGAGACAACAGTGTTTCTGACCTGCCCTCACACGCCTGAGTCAAAGAGGTGGGCTAAATGAGACACGTGTGGAAATGGTCAAGGTTCTGCATTCACAGAGGGGCCTGCCACACCCGCACAGACATACCAACCCTGCGGTGTACCACTCACAGACCTGTACTTTAATACTCACTGCTCTGCACTTTGAAGAGTCAGGAAGGCTCAAGAGGGGGTTCCTTCCTTCTAGGGGAGGGGGCGGGAAGGAGTCTCCCACGGGGGACTGTGAGCAAGAATGCTGACACAGTATCAGGCCTCAACGCTCTCGGGGTGACTTGTGTTCTGAGCAACTGTGGTCTAAGGGAAAAGCAGCCTTGTGATGAAGACCCCACCGTGACATGTGTCCCATGGGCCAGCAGACCCTTTCCTAAAGATTGTTTCAGGAACTGGCCTGATTCCAGCCTCAAAACACATCAGACTCCGGGAAATGACTCCAAGAAACAAGAGGCCCCGAATCATCATTTTGGTGCTGCTTCTAGCTCCCTGTCACCCACTTCCTGCTCCATAAGACACTCAGGATAGTGACGAACAGCCTAACGACTTAAGTGCGGGAATTAGGAGTGATGCTTATAAACACCAGGTGCCATATAAATACAGTAGAAAAGCACGTGCCTGACCACAGTCCCCATTAGTCATTAGGCCAACTCCGAATCACGCCTCTTCCAGAAGCCAGAGGAAGTAGGCAAGTCCCCCAGAGGCAAAGGTGGTGGGGACCGCACCGTCCACTTCAGCAGTTTGCCCTGTTCGCTGGCTGGGAGCCACGGGCTTCTCGGACCTGCTCTGATACACGCTTTTTTGCCCTTGTGAGGGAAGCAAGTGACGGCTGCTCTTACAGGAAGGAAATCTGAGCAGGACTAAGAGACAAGTCCGAGGTCAGACAGCAAAAGCAGAACAGAGAACAGAGCCAATGCGTTCAGTCTTCGAGCCGGGTGCCCAACTCAGCAATCGGTCCAAGCGGCTTATTAACTTCTCTTCACTTGGATCTTCATCTGTAAGCATTTCCCCTTCTCTACCACCAAGTATATCAAAGGTAGAAGGCAAATAACGTACTTCTGTAAAGGTTAGGAGGAAGGGTTAGCCCTATCCTGAGTCATCCAAATGTCAGGTACCATCACCATCATCATCCCAATGACTCTCCTGATACTAAAGGATGTGAAGCTAAGAGCATCCTTAAAGCCTCTTAGACATAACATATGAAAATAACTGGGACATCTATTCAGCCCCTGGCAGTGACCTGGATCCTCAAGGACAGAGGACAACCCTATGCAGAATCAGTGGAACGAACTGAAGAAGCCAGAGGGGCAGAGAGCAGTATCTGTTTTCCATCACTATCTTCCATGAAGGAGCACCCGCCAAGAGCAGTGGAAAGTGTCCAAGGAAAGGGAAAAGAGGAGCAACCCAAACCTTATTCTACAGGATCCTATCCCACCCAAGCTTTGCCCCAGAGAGAGAGAGAGAGAGAGAGTGGCAGATGGGTCCCCTCAGAGACCCAGTTTGAAGGAGCTGAAAGATGGAAAGTCCTCCATCGTCATGGAAGCCCCCAGAAGCATCTTCGGAATAACCCTGCTTCTGCCTCTTGTAGGTATAGCTCCTCCCGCAGTAGAGCCCCCGCCTTCCCTTGTCATCCCCTAGGTGGATGAGGAAGAAACGGGTTCAAGCTGTCACCCAGTGGCAAGGGTTTACTCTAGACAAAATGACAAAAAGCAGAAAATGCGCAAAGACTCCTTGCCTCATTCCAGAGCACTGGCCAGAGCCAGAGTGGTCTGGACTACACTGTAGGCTGCACCCACCAGAGGACCAGAGATCAGGGCCAAGGCTTTAGAGACGTGAAGGTGGCTTACGGCCTGGGGCCATGGAGAGTCCTAGGAAAGAGCACAGGCCATCTGAGGATGAAGAGTAGTCACCTGGTTGGCTGAGCTGATGGGATTCAAGCACCGCCTCCCCCCGCCTCTAGCCAAGGAGTGGGGTCAGGAGCAAAAATCATCTCTTTTGGACTGTCTTCACTGAACAAAGAAACAGAGAGAAATGAGACAGTAGAACCCTGGGCAGCAAAACCAACAGTGCCTCCCTGGCCCAATGTAGGTGGGGCCCTTGAACCTAAGTGCCTGCCAGTGGGCTCGTAAAACAAGGAACAACTTGAAAACCAAGGCCACTCGTTTTGTCATCCTCAGGGCAGGACTTCTAGCATAGTCACAGAGAGAGCAGTGACCAAATCCATCACGTGCCAACAGCGCTGCTCTCCTGTCCTGCACCTGGGCAGCAAACGCAAGGAAGCTGCAGGTGGGCCTCCAAAGCCTGCAGAGAAACAGCCCAGGATAAACGACGGGGGAGTGACACAGAGAGTCTCGGGTCGGGAGGAGCGTGAACGAAGGACTCTACTCCTGTCGTTATCCCCACTCAAAGACAACTGTTCACACTTGCCTCGGGAGCCTCAGGGTAAGAGAAAGAGAGGAGACCCGTGTGAGAAAGCTCCAGAAGATCAACATTCAAGCCACAGAAATGAATTCCAGAAAAGCCAGGATTGGCCTCTGTTCCTTCCTATCCAACTCACGGCTGGGGACCCCGCAGTGGGGGCTACCTGTGCACAGAGACAAAAAGCCCTGGTCCGTCTCCCACACTCGCACTTGAAGGTGAGGGTACATGAGGGGCTCACAGGGCACCTTACAGGTATCGTCACCCACCACAGCCATTCACGCAAGGAACTACTAGGGCTCGTTTGACTTTAAGGGCTCTGCAGAATGACGACGGGCAAGCAGGAAGCCCCATGGCTCCAACTCCCAGTGTCTAGGACCCAATTCTACATGCTATTCTGGTGCATGGTAGAGATAACTCCCCACCAAACATGTAACCCCAAATCCACTAATTCCAGGGACTGGAGGGCAGATCAAGGCAAGGGAAGACACATACAGATCAGAGGACAAAAGGGGCCAACACAGGAACTTGGTCTCCGGTTTCAGAACTGACACCAGAGATTGAGCCTCCCCAGGCAGTTCCTGGGATGAGTGCATATTTGATTCAGAACCGGGTCTGACCACGTCTGGACCCCCAGGCAGGAGATGGGTGCTGTCAACACGTGCTGGTTTCTGCCCTTCTTTAAGTGTTTATAAAAGGAACGAGGACAGACTCTGTTACCCTCTTTACTGCAACTCGGCTGTATTTCCTAATTCCCTCCTCTTTCCAGTTCTCACGGAGGCAGGTCCCGTACAACTGGGAGGCTCAAATAAAGAAGTGGGGGTGTATGGAAGTGCAGCAGGTGGTCCCAGCTCCCTCCATTCCTGTGCCCAACCCAGGGGCACTCTGCCTTCCGTTCTCTAGCCGGCACCATAGGGCTTAGGACGCAGAAAAGCTCACATCTCACACCAAAGAGATTCTCATTCATGGGTGTCAGGAAAGCACGTGGAAGAGGAGCAAAATCAATCAGAGAACATCCAATACTGGCTGTGTGCGAAGGCTGAACTCAGGGCTAACAGAGGGACCCCGGGAGGGCACCCCCTGGGGGCTGAAGAGAGGGAGCAGCAGGCAGATTCGGCTGAGTGACTCTGCAGTCACCCTGAAGGCGAGGAAGACTGTGGAGGGTCGGGGACATGCACGCACCCCTCCCTCCCCCACACAGCCAGAGCTGATGGCCACAGCCCCTCCAGCAGACCTGGGGAGAAGGGCCCTGCAGGGTTAGCAGCCCTCTGAAGGGGCCCTGCTTCCATCTTCAAAGTGCATTATCAGTGCAAGAAGTAGGGCGGGAGGCTCGGGGGGTCCAATTCTGAGAAAGGGCTGTGCCAGCCAGCTCCCCTCCCCATCTCCTCCTGCGTCCCCCCTTGCCTGCCCTCAACCCTTTGCATGCTAAGACCAGAACTCTTGCTGGATCTCATAAGGGGCAGGCCTGTGTGTGTTCAGTTCAGCTCTGCACAGCGGCACAGTGCTGTCCTGACTCTGGCCCTCTGCATCCAGGTCCAGAAGCGTCCGCTCGGTGGGCGGCAGCGGCCCCGTCTGGAAGGGGAGCAGGGCTGGCAGGCCCGGCCGCTCCTCCACGGTGCTGCTGCTGCTGGCCAAGCAGGAGTCCAGGTTGCTGGGCGTCTCCGTGCTGGAGCTGTTGGCCGGGGAGGCGCTACGGGCGTGGCTGGGGGACACAAACCACCACGGGTCCAGCCGTTGCCGGTTGGCCGAAGGACGTGGCCGAGGCAGAAACTCCAGGGTCTTGGGTCTCTCCAAGGTAGAGTCCTGCTGGGTGTTCCAGCGCCTTGGGGTCGGGGGAAAGACCACATTGGGGTCAGGGAGACGAGGGAATTCACCTGGGTCTCGGCTGGGGCTGGGGGTTTTCAACATTCCTGGTCCAAGAGACAAAGGGAGAGGTATCAGATGACAGATCACACTGATGGACCACACACACCACTTACTCCCCCTCCTCACCCCCAACCACGGCCCTGACCACCTGGGATAACTCGAGAAATGAGTCCCCACTCTGTCATGCAGTGTGTTGGCAGGCACTGGGGGTGTAACAGTGAACTATAGACCATATCCAGGGGACAGACCGTGGTCCCTGTATCTTATAATACTGGGACACATGAGGTCCTATCTGTAACGAAACAACTTAAGGAAATGTCTTTCATTCTCAGTTCATCCATTTAATAAACGTGTGACAAGAACAAGGGCTTTCCAGGTGGCGCTCATGGTAAAGAACCCGCCTGCCAATGCAGGAGACATAAGAGACGCAGGTTCAATCTCTGGGTCAGGAAGATCCCAGGAGGAGGGCATGGCACCCACTCCAGTATTCTTGCCTGGAGAATCCCGTGGGCAGAGGAGCCTGGTGTGCTATGTTCCATACAGTTGCACAGAGTCGGGCATGACTGAAGCGACTTAGCATGCTCGACAAGGACAAAGCAAGTATCAGAAAGCTGCTGGTGCTGCTGCTGCCGCCACCAAGTCGCTTCAGTCGTGTCCGACTCTGTACGACCCCACAGATGGCAGCCCACCAGGCTCCCCGGTCCTTGGGATTCTCCAGGCAAGAACACTGGAGTGGGTTGCCATTTCCATCTCCAACGCATCAGAAACCTAAAGACTAGTAATCTGGGGGTCTCTTTTTCCAAAGAGGCCACCTGATTTTAACAAAAAAATATGAGCAGGAGAAGAGCAAGCTGAATAGTAAAGTACAGCTGTCACTCATATTCGAGGCTCACTGAAAGGGTATGGCCACGCCCTCCTCTCCTATGGGATTTCAGGTGGTTTTTATGTCAGACAGAGGTCTTCTAGGGAGCAAGGGATGGGGCAGGAGTGAGACTGTATGCTCAGGTGTCTCAGCTGTCAGCCAGAGAAGGACCGGGTGTGCCGCAGCACAGCAGCTCACCTGGCCGCATCTCCACGTCTGAGCGTCAGGTGTAAGGGATGAGCGATGCAGCGTGGGCTAGAAGCCTGCCTTACAAGTGTGTCTGTACTCACGCTCTGCGCTCACTCTGTAATGACAGGCAAGAGCTGGGCTACGTGCAGAAAATACCGCCCTGTGTGTGGCCAGATTCCTCCCTGTAATTGCAGTCTTCTTTCCAGGGAACAAACAGAGCTGGCCTCCTACCCTTGATGGGTCCTGAAAGTACTGGCCCGGACGCTCCCAGATGCGGGGCCTGAGCATCTCACAGGAGTCCCGGTCAGATTCTCCCCAGATCCTGCCTGTCTGCTTCCCCTCTTCACGGAAGGCCCCCCTGAGGCACAGGATGGACAGACGTCAGTCCCTTCCCACGGCCCAGAGCAGCCTGTCTCAACTGGCTGAGTCAGAGGAGGAATTTGAGGTTGGCCTAATATCTCCAACTCCTGGGAGAGAGGCCCCAAGGGGAAGGAGGCCCCAAGAGGAAGGAGGAGGAGGAGGAAGGCAGGTCTCACCTGCTCCAGGGCTGGGACTCAACCCGTTGCTGGAGGAAGGGCTCCTGCTGGCTGGAGGGGCAGCCGGCTTGAGGGCCCCGTCGGAAGGAGTCCGCCGGTGAGCGCTGGGCTGCGCGGGGGCCGTGAGGGTGACGTGGGTGGGGGTCAGGGACTGCTTCGGGTCTCGTTTGAAGCGCTCCACTCGGACGTTGACCAGGGGGTTGCGGGTGCAGGGGCTCAGGGCCGGGGCCTCCATGGGGCTGACGGGCATCTCGTACACCACGATCTCATCGCTGTCGGATCTCAGCAGGGAGCGGGTGGAGTTGCACTCGGAGATGGAGGAGAGAGACAGCAGCGTCAGCGAGGCGGAGGGGTCTCCTAGCAACAGCACGGGCTCCTCCTTCTTGAAGAGCTTCCGGGATGGGGGGCTGGTGCTCCGGCGGGGCCGGCTGGCTCTCAGGAAGAGCCCCTCGCGCCTCTTCTTCTCCTCCCGGGCCGGTGGCTCGGGCTCCTCCGGGGGCAGCAGCTGGCACTTGCCAGCTTCCAGCAGGTCAAACCCGAGGCCCGTGGCAGCGAGGACGGCCCCGCAGCCGAGCAGAGCCACCTCGCAGCGGCGGTGGTGGGGGCCGCCCCGCTTGAGGCTGTTGGTTGGCGTCAGCTGAGGGGTACTGGTGGCCGAGTTGACCGGGGTGGGCTCCTCGTGACCGCCGTCGCTGAGGGGGCCATCCCCATCTTCCCCGCGAGGGAACGGAATACAGAGGTAGGACTGGCTGGGTGACGGCGGGAGACGACTCTCCCCACTCCGTGGGCCTTCGCTGTCCTCGTCCTCTGCGGAGACGAGAGAAGTGGAGGGGGAACAGAAGACGGAGCGAGGCGGCAGGAATAAAAATCTGGCCCTTCTCCCCCACCCCAGGCCCCTGGCTTAGAGCTAGGGATCCAGGGGTTGAATAGTCAGGGGTGCAGGACCAGGAACCAATAGGACTTCCCACTCAACAGTGACCAACATGGGGAAGTCGCTCTCCATCCCAGAGCCTGTTTTCCCATTTGCAGAAAAGGGGATCTGCCAACTTGCTCCTTCTGTCATAGAAGTGCAGTGTCAGTTTCCCAGAACAAGCACACCCTTAATTATTTTACGACTTGAAACTGGAAGGGAATGGGAAGGGAGTTCAGAAGAGAGGGAATATATGTATCTGTACAGCTGATTCATTTTGCAGTACAGTAGGAACTAACACTGGGCTTCCCTAGTAGCTCAGATGGTAAAGCATCTGCCTGAAATGCGGGAGACCCGGGTTCGATCCCTGGGTCAGGAAGGCCCCCTGGAGAAGGAAATGGCAATCCACTCCAGCATTCTTGCCTGGAGAATCCCATGGACAGAGGAGCCTGGTAGGCTCCATGGGGTCGTCAAGAGTCGGACACCACTGAGTGACTGACACACAGGAATTAACACAACATTGTAAAGCAACTATACTTCAATAAAAATTAATTTTAAAAAATGGGAAGGGACCTTGAATTTCTAGAATTGACCACCTACAGACTTGTCTTAAGACCCATTTCCTGCAAAGGATTAGAATCCTTGGCATGGATGAAGGCCCATCTACTCTATGGACTGACTGATTATGACCTTGGAATTCTAGAGAGAGGAGTACTTTCTGAGAGACAGCCTGGAGAAGGCCTTACACATTTAGGAATCACAGGGCAACACTGGAAGAGCTTCCTTGGAGGGACACTGGGTTTCTATTGCCATCTCCCATCTCCCACATTAAAATACAAGGAAACAGACCCAGGAAAGGCAAGTGCCTGATTCCACGCCTCCCCCTGCCTCATTGTCCTAAGGAGACTATAACCAGCCCCTTGGGACAGGAGGTCAAGGGCAGATTCCACAGCAGCAGTGGTGATGTGGAAATACTCCCTGTAATGGGAGTAGGGCAAACAGAGAATAGGGTGCGGGACCAAGAGTTGAGGAAAAGAGGAAACAGCCCCAAGAAGCAGTGCTAGAAGTCTTGAAAGAGTCTAAGAAGCTTGGCCACGAGTTCCCTGAGGGACTGGGGGAGAGTTAGGACAAAAGCAATGCTTACCTATCTCCATAAGGCTGGTGAACGCCGGCAGGGCTGGACTACTCCTCGGGCCCTTCCCCAGGTTGGGGGCACTGGACGACCACTGTTTGTATCCATCTACCAGGGACTTGAGGCTGAACGAGAGGAAATGATGAAACTGTCAGAACTGGTTACTCCCTTTACCCTCGGCTCCGTGGGCCTCTCCCCATCTGCTTCATTACAGCAAAGCCCAAGAGCCTCAGGGTACAGGCAACAAAGCTTACCGAGCCGACTTGCTTCTTTAACGGAAGTGCACATGCTCTAGGGACAGAAAAGCAGAGGCATGACACACCCCTACACATGCTGCCATGGAGCTGTGGGAAGACCTCCTGGGCAGGCTGGCAAGAGAACAGAAGAAATGAGGACTGCCTGGCCCTGGCAGGGTCTTGCCTAAGCCCAGCTTAAGGGAAAAGCCAAGACTCCACAGACACTGACTATAATAAAACACACCAGTGACATTAGAAAAACTGCAATGCCGAGATGTGCAGTGCAAGGCAAGCACTGGGCGATGAGCTCACAGAGATGGGCCAGGCCACTCCACTCACACCACTTCTCAATTTCCCCTTCCAAGCCTCCAGCATGCTTAGGCAAATTCCAAAGCCATCCACGTTTCAAATACAAAAATCGACCAACAAAAGCTGCGTCAACCCAGTGCACTTTGGGACAGACCTATGTGGGTAGCACATAAGGCTGGACTCGAACCCTCGGCCTGTCTGGGAATGGAGAGGAAGAGGACAGGAGCTGGCTTTCAAACCCCCGTTATCAGCTCGCAGTGGCAAGTCAGTAATTCCAAGGACACAGACTGGGTACCCCGCCAACCCTCTTACAGGACAGGGCATCAGAGGCCCACAAGCACTGGTCTTTTTCCTAAAGAACAGTGAAGGAGGCCTGAGGAATCTGTGGGCTATGATTGCCAAGGAGACACTGGGATTATAACCAGGGGCAGCTCTCATTTTAGGACTAGAGAGAGCCATTCAACTAAAGCCCACTCTTCCCAGCCTATCTCTAGGGAGGGAGAAGGACCAGCTTTTTCCTTGCCTGCAGATCTCTGTTTCAAGTGCTATCAGAAATACCAGTGATTAAAGTACATTCCAGACATCAGTGATTTCAACCAAAATACCCAGCCAGAGAGAAACATGCTGCCAAACCCACAGCCTGAGACTTCTGACTGAAAATCTTATAAATCCCTTCCAGCTCTGGATCCAGGGAATTCAGATCAGCAGCATCAAAGCCTGTGCTGAAGACCAAAGGATAAACAGCCATGTACTGACCCCCTAAAACAAAGGATGCTGGGAAAAATCTTAACAACAGGAGTGCTCAGGGCAATGAGGAAACGTTAAGTCGGACCAACACAGGAATTTTCCCAAGGTGCACGATGGTACTGCTTCCAAAAAAAACAGTCAGCATGGCCCTGGCAATAATGAGGCTTGATTCTGCGGGGTGTGCTGTGAGGACAAGGAAATGGGGGCAGGGAGGAGGATTATTATAGTACATGTGATGAGGTGGTGAAGATCAGACTCACCCCAAGTGGAAATGTGGAGACTCTGATGGGGTACTTAAACCATTAGCTTTCTCCCGTCTCTGAGGGGATCTTCAATGAATAAAGAGAATCAGTAGCAGGCAACAGTGGATACATGCCGCTCAGCCTCTCCCACCTGAGAGCCCTCAAGGCTGGGCTCCTGTTACGTCACCAGCTGCCCTCCCCTTGCAAAGCCCACACCATGAAGGGATCATAACAAGATGGCCCTGCTGGAATGGTCACAGGTCCATGACCTCTCTATCTGTGGGATAAACATCCCAGGGGCAGCCGCAGCTT
>SJYA01001562.1:345197-356668 GCA_006410615.1 Neotragus moschatus | reverse complement strand
CCTGGGGGATGATGTGGTGGGGGGGGGGGTGAGAAAGTAGGTGGGAGAGATAAGGAGTAAAGATGATGTGGAAGTGAAGAAATTTTGGTAAGAGAGTGCTGGAAAGCAAGGAAGTGAGAAGTTCAACACTATGGAGAGGGAGGTTGGGGACTGGGAGCGACAGGCCTGGAGAAATGTAACAGAGGGGGAGGAGGAACCTTCTCCTGACCCTGACACCTTAGAGCAAGGGCTAAAACCCCAATTCTTCAGAGACTGGCCTTTTATCATCAATGAGTAGAAGGAGTGTGTTAGTTGCTCAGTCATCTTCGACTCCACAACCCCATGGACTATAGCCCTCCAGGATCCTCTGTCCATAGAATTCTCCAGGCAAAAATACCGGAGTGGGTAGACATTCCCTTCCCCAGGGGAGAATGGAAGGAGCCAGTTATCAAAAAACAAAGCGTTAATGGGACTGAGGCAAAATATAGAGCGCACGGAAAAAAGAACCCATTGATTGGACTTGATTTTTGAAGGAAAGCCAAAAATTCAGGTCTTGGGGCGTTTTCTCTGGGATGAAATCTCTCTTTAAATTAGGGCACATGCCCCTCCAACCTCTCCCTCCCACACACTAGGAATATATGTATACATGTGTGTGTATACCTAAGTTCTTTTCAATAAACACCATCATAAAATTGGCTCAGATTTGGACTATTGTAAAGTATTTGGCAAGTTTACCTTGGAACCTGCACTTTGACAAAGCCCCTTCCTAGGAAGCATGGACCAAAGAAACACCACGATGCCCCCAAATATGACAGAGGTCCCAAGTCCTAAATATACCAGATCCCAAGTCCAGGGTACCTTCATCACATCCCAGATTACTCTGTAATTCACTAAAGATCCCGCCAACACCCACAAACCCCTCTGCAGGTATCTGGCTAACAGTGAAAGGTAGAGGAGGCAGGGTCAAGTTCACGGAGAGACGAGGTAATGGGGGTAGGGGCCTGCATACATATGTGAGTGCAAGCGTGCTAAGTCGCTTCAGTCATGTCTGACTCTTTGCAACACTATGGACTGTAGCCCACCAGGCTCCTCTGTCCATGGTGTTTTCCAGGCAAGAATACTGGAGTGGGTTGCCATGCCCTTCTCCAGGAGATCTTCCCAACCCAGGGAATGAACCTGCGTCTCCGAGGTCTCCTGCATTTGGTAGGCGGGTTCTTTACCACTAGCGTCACCTAGGAAGCCCTCACACATGTGGATGTGTACACATATTGTCCAAGAGAGGTGGCAGAGTTATGACGGAGCCAGCCTGACCAGTCTGTGGCTGGACAGAGCAGGGGACAGGTGGCCTGGTGTGTTCTGGCCCCAGCTAATTTGGGAAACAGACTTACACTGGATGGCGCGAAGGCGGGGGATGATGGTGGGGCTCGCAGGAGGACTGGACCGGCTGTTGATCAGACTCTTCCTTTTATCCATGGTGGGCGAGGCCTGTACCGTGAACTTGTGCTGGAAGTCTGCTTGGGGGAAGACAAACAGATGTGTGTGTGTTAGAATTCTCCCATCATCAAATTCTTATGAAGTACAGGGATGTATGGGCTCCTCTGGTGGCTCAGTAGTAGAGAATCTGCCTGGCAATGCAGGAGACTCAAGGTTCAACCTCTGGATTGCGAAGATCCTCTGGAGAAGGAAGTGGCAACCCACTCCAGTATTCTTGCCTGGGAAACTCCATGGACAGAGGAGCCTGGTAGGCTACAGTCCACGGGGTCACAAAGGAGCTGGACACTAGCAATTAAACAACAACAATGGGGATATGTGGTCCAAAACAGGAAATATAGCCAATATTTTATAATAACTATAAATGGAATATAACCTTTAAAAATGGTGAGTCGTCATGTGTGCACCTGAAACTTGAATAATATTTTACATCAACTCTACTTCAATTTAAAAAAATTCCTATGAGAGAAATGACATTTGTTGGCAGCCTTGAGGGATGGGCACTATGTCCTGAGAAGCTCCTTTTCAACTGGGAAAAGTTCTCTTTTAGAATCATTTCTTTTTCCCAAGGGATGTGGCGGCTGGATGTATGTAGACGGAAGCTTCATTACCCAAGTGAACTTCATTACACTGTTTTCGTAAAGCTGTCTATATAATGTACATAGAGGTAGCAAGTACCTACTTGGAATAAATTTTTAAAATATCATGAGACCTTGTCGATTATTCTGTGTGTGTGTGCTTAGTCACCTGGTTTTGTCTGACTCTTTGTGACCCTTTGGACTGTAGCCCGCCAAGTTCCTCTGTCCATGGGATTTTTTTAGGCAAGAATGCTAGAGTGGGTTGCCACTTCCTTTTCCAGGGGATCTTCCTGACCCAGGGATAGAACCCGCATCTCCTGTGTATCCTGAGTGGCATGTGGCTTCTTGACCCACTGAGTCATTGGGGAAGCCCAGTTTATTATTCTAGGAAATCTAATATAAAATACATAAACTACTCTGTCTCATATAATCTATTAGTACACATCTCCTTTTCTCAGGGACCAAAGCAGGGAGACCAATACTTCTCATTAAGTGCAGGGTAACAGGATTAACCCATGGAACCTGAGAAAGTGAGGGAGATGCAGTTAATGGTCCAAATTCCGGTTTATTCCAAAAGCATTTACATCAGAGCATGAGGAATGTAAAATGTACATTCTCTGAGTTTCTAGGCTTCATTCTCCCCATCTATCGAAGGGCTTATCACAAAGATCTGCTTGTTGGCACCCAGGTTTCCCCTCTAGACGGTGATCTCCCTGGAGGTGGGATCCATGGCTTTTCTATCTGCTTCCTTAGCACACATCAAGATGCTAACACATGTTGCTCCAGAGAGGCTTAAAGACTCTGTGTTGCCTGGAAAAAAAAAATGTGCAGCAACACTCACTGAATTTCACTAACTGGATTCTCTTGTCTGCACCTAAAATGCTTAAAATCATCTCCTACTGCTCCCGTTACGCTATTTCCCCTTGATTCCTTACACTTCTAATAAGCCTGGACTGACAGGCTCACAATACAATGAACTTTTTTTAATCTACATAAACACACACTTGAGTACTCACCTCCCTCAGTGGGTACATAAATTCCAAAGACTCTAATTCACAGTTTCACATTTCTTTGCATTTTCCCAAGGTGGTACCTACCGCAAATGTGCCTTTGCTCAACTAATGTGTTTCTGAAAGGTTACGTGTAAATCAAATTCTTAAACATTCATCCTAATCTCAACTGCACATAGAGAACTAATTATTACGGAAACCCTGAGTTATTTTGCAGAGCCAGGAGTCTTCTTATCTCATAGGCACATACACACACTCACCCTGGGATTCTTTTTCCCCAGTGACATCTTCATTCTCCAGGTTTTCCTACAGTAAGAATTGCCTGTATGCACGGCCATGCTTTCTAGCAGACTGGACCACGCCTGCCTGTCGGGCTGGCCACGGTCATGGCCTTGCCCTCATGTTCTGTGTGCAGTCGCCCTCCAAAATCCCCCTTGGAAGGGTGAAGCTTCTCAGCAGGCCAGGCTTTCCCCGGAATAGAACCTGGGGTTTCCAACCAGCTCTATAAGGAACCCAGGGTCTCACGTTTCTGAGCCCAGTCCCTGGTTCCCACAGACCCCCTGCCACATGAGCCCCTCGGCCCACTCATGCTTCCCCCAGGTTGTGTGTGTTCAGTCGCTTCAGTCGTGTCCAACTCTTTGCAACCCCATGGACTGTAGCCCAACAGGCTCCTCTGTCTATGGGGATTCTCCAGGCGAGAATACTGGAGTGGGTTGCCATGCCCTCCTCCAAGGGATCTTCCTGACCCAGGGATCGAACCCGCTGGTCTTACGTTTCCTGCATTGGCAGGCGGGTTCTTTACCACGAGCCTCACCTGGGAAGCCCTCCCCCAGGTCTCCCGGGTACCAACCAGAAGGGAGGCTAATGCGATTTCCGTCCTTGAGCTTCAGCCGGCTCTTCCTGAACTTGCCCTTGCGCTTCTTGACCCGGGGCTTCTCCTGGCATAACTGGTGGATGATGATGTTGAGCTCTCGTTCCAGAATGTCGATCTCCCGCTCAGCCAGCTCCTGCTCCCGGCGCCGCAGCAGCTCCTCCTGGTTCTTCTGCTGGAGCGCGGCCCGCGTCAGCTCCTCCTCCCAGGTGCGTAGCTCCTGCCGGGCAGGTAGAACCATCAGCGAGAAGGGGGCACCCCCTGGGGCAGTGCGGGGGCTCACCCCTGGGAGAGCAGTGCTCACGGCAACCTGGACAGCTCTCCTCTAATGCCCCACACTTCACTCCCTGGAGGAGATGGAGGTGCTGGATAGCTAGCTGGCAAATGAACACCTGACCACCCCAAATGGTGAGGGAAGACAGGCTCAGAAGAGACGTCCTGAGTACACAGCTAGGGTAGCCACAGGCCAAGCCCTGCAGAAGGGGGCTGAGAGTTCCTGGTGCTGGGGAAGACTCTTGAGAGTCCCTTGGACTGTAAGGAGATCCAACCAGTCCATTCTGAAGGAGATCAGCCCTGGGATTTCTTTGGAAGGAATGATGCTAAAGCTGAGACTCCAGTACTTTGGCCACCTCATGCGAAGAGTTGACTCATTGGAAAAGACTCTGATGCTGGGAGGGATTGGGGGCAGGAAGAGAAGGGGACGACAGAGGATGAGATGGTTGGATGGCATCACTGACTCAATGGATATGAGTTTGGGCAAGCTCCAGGAGATAGTGAAGGAGAGGGAAGCCCGGCATGTTGCATCCATGGGGTCACAATGAGTTGGACACAACTTAGGGAGTGAATAACAACACCACCTTGACTGATTGATTAAAATTATCTGTGACCAGGAAAAACAACAAAGTTTAGGTAGAAAATATAATCATCATCATATTGTGATTATCCTATAATCATAATCACATACTTAACTTTCATAGTCTCGGTTCTACTTTGATTTTTTTTTTCTGTTACATAAAGGAAATTTTTTAAAAACCAGAGCCAAGTTAAGGTAATCTAGCAAAAATGAGCCTGCTATAAATGAGTCACACTCCAGGCATCATCTAACGTGCAAATAAAAATAAATACATTCCCAGGGTGGCTGTTCAAAAGGTTCGTGAGGCATGTCATCTAAATCTTGGTTCACCTGGTGAGTGAATCCACTGAGGCATGTGGTTGAAACTTTCATCTTAAAGGGCAACCGTGTGCTCTAGAGGGACGGGGACAGCCCAGCAAAGAGAAGCACAAACACTTCCTGAAGTCTTTGCCAGGCATTTGCTCTAGAAACACTACCACACTGGGGGGCAGAACCTCTCCCTTGCCTTCCCTTTGTCCTTCTGCGTGAATTTATAAATGAACTCAGCATGGAGTTCCTAGGAAGAGGTGGGAGATTACAGCACCAGGAAATAGGCTAGAACCCAGGAAAGAGAATAAAGCATCTGTAAACAACTTTATAGGTTCTAAGCTATTAACACTGGTTACTGTAGGCCCATGATGAAGTGAGAAAAGGCTGTGGCTCAACTGGTAAGGACCCCACCTGCCAATGCACGAGACACAAGTGATACGGGTTCAATTTGTGGGTCGGGAAGGTCTCTTGGAGAAGGGATGGCAACTCACTCCAGTATTCTTGCCTGGAGAATTTCACAGACAGAGGAGTCTGGTGGGCTACAGTCCACGGGGATGCAAAGAGTCGGACATGACTGAGCAACTAACACTTTTACTTTCAGGATTGAAATGGGGTGGGAGCAGAGGGTTAAAATTTCAGAAGCTTTCATGTCAACAACCTGAGAGAACCAGGTCTAAAAAGGGGGAACTTTTCTTTTTCCCCCAATAAAGCAACCAGAGCAACACTCCTGTGATTGGAACTTAAAATTCTCAACTAAATGCTCCACTCTAAAAAGTCATTCTGCTAGGAAAAAATATAGAAATGGAACCCAGGGATAGAAAAAAAGTATGTAAACACATACTGGGGAAGCAGAGCAGCAGGCAGAGAACAGAAGATAGAACAGAGGCAAAATGGGAATAAAATATTCTGATGAAAGGAATGTTTCATTCAACTTGCCTTCTGTTCGCAAGAATACCTGCTAATGACCATTGAAATGATAGAAAGAATAGAAATGAGAAGAGGGTGAACACTTTGAAGGTTGGCTGGTACAGGGTAGATCCTCATTAGTTGCTGATTAACCTTTGAGTCAATGAATGAATGAAAGAAGGAGAAGAGGAGAAGACAGTGTTATAAACGCAACCCTTCTTTATGGTAATATGCATTCATCACAAGTGCCTGAGAAATGAGCTTGAACTTCTGAACTTCTCTGATGAACAGATTGACTGCTGTGTGCCCTCCAAACGCTTGGCTTTCTTGTTTTCACCATCAGAACAAAAACACGCAGAAGATTCAGAAAAATTATTCTTGGTTGGTTATTTTGCTGCTAAATGGGAACGCTAAAATTAGTTCAAGCTACTCTCAGCCTTCCTAAGTCCTCTCTCCTACATGCTTGTGTCTAAGGAATGGCTTGGGTCTAAACTCCTTCCTTTAAGGAAATTTGAACCCCAGCCCAGAAACCAATCCATCCTCACATACAAGGGAGCAGCAGGTTGAGCTAACCTGAAGAGTGAATTACATGGGAAACCAGGACATTTATGGAGCACTGGCCTATGGCACCATATACTTGGAATCCCTCCAACATGGTAAATCCCCTTCTTGTGAAACACCTATGTGGGCATCAACTCCATACTATATAAATCACATCTTTCACATGCAATGATTTGAGAGGAATCTCTCCAGAGAGAAAGCTCATCATCTATCTTTACCCTCACTTGCTGAACTCCAAGATTTATAATGGAGAGGCATCCATGCTCAAGGCAAGGACTCCAAAACAGAGTGGTTGAATCTGTGGCCTTGGGCAAGTTAAATGGGCATCACATTTAATACAGAGGTAACAGCACCAACATCATAGGGCTGTATTGCCTAAAACAATTACTAGCTTTTTATGCAAGATTGTGTAAGAATTCATATAAATTACTTAGAGCATGGCATATAGCCCATGCTCTACACGTGTTAGCTATTATGAGAACTGGTTTGACTTTTCCTAGTATCTACCTTTGGGCAAAATCCAGCTTTCGTTTTTCTTATTGGTTGGTACCCTTATAGTGTCATCAATCAAAAGAAATAATCAGAGAACTATATTCAATATCCTGTGATAAACCATAGTGGAAAACATATGAAAAAGAATAGAAACATATATATGTATACACACACAGGTATACTTGCATCACTTTGCTATACAGCAGTAACAAACGCAACACTGTGATTCAATTTGTTTTTGTAGTTCAGTCACTAAGTTGTGTCCGATTCTTTTGTGACCCCACGGACTCTAGCCTGCCAGGCTCCTCTGTCCATGGAATTCTCCAGGCAAGAATACTGAAGTGGGTTGCCAGTCCCTTCTCCAGGGGATCTGCCCAACTCAGGAATCAAACCCGAGTTTCCTGCACTGGCAGATGGCTTCTTCACTGCTAAGCCACAGGATAGCCCATAATTCAACTACACTTCAATACAAAATAGATTAAAAAAAAAAAAAAAAAAAAACAGGAGTTAGTGATTCAAAAAAGGTCAGGAACTCTGGGGTTCTTCTAGCTGGAATATAATTAGTAATTTGAACAGTCTCTTTTAATCATTCTGCTCAATGGTCAGTGAGGATCCACCCTCTCTCTGAGCTAAAGAATTGCCACGAGCTCATTGCAGCCCCTTGCAGAACGCTCCTTGACTTGCCTAACAGTACCCTGGTGGCTCAGTGGTGAAGAATCCACCTGCCAATGCAGGAGACATGAGTTTGACCCCTGATCTGTGAAGACACCCTGAAGAAGAAAATGGCAACCCACTCCAGTATTCTTGACTGGGAAATTCCACAGACAGGAAATTCCACAGACAGAATTAGAGGAGCCTGGTGGGCTACGGTCCATGGGACCACAGAGTCAGACACGACTGAACACAGAGTCAGACATGACCAAACAACAAAACCTGGCTTAGGACTGCTATGTTGCAGCAAAACATTTACATCTTCAGATCAGCCCTGGAAATGATTTGTAAGTTATCTGTTTAGGGAACAACAATGATATTGGAAAGAAGAGATGGTTTTGGAACCAGAAGGCCCTGGTTCAAGCTTCTGTCTCCTCACTTACTAGTGTATGACTTTAGGTAGATACTGATCTTCAGCTCTGAGATGCAAAAGTTAGTAACACCTGCCCTGCATGCTGTAGCAGAGGCCATAAGACTCCTGGATAAAATGGATGAAAAGGTCTCTTCAGACCCTGCAAGCAAAAGAATTGGGAAGCCATGAAGACAATTTTAGACACTGCTATTATATTGCTTTCCTAATTTCCACAGTGGGGAGTGAGAATGGAAAGAGGAAATTAACCAAGTCTGCCCATGGACATCCCTCGTGCCCCGAGCTGCAGGTCCTGAGGAACAAGCAACATAATTGCTTTGATTTGGATTAGCTTCCTCCATGTGGACCCTGACTGTTAGCTAGACACTACGGCATAAAACGGGGCCATTCAGAGAACGGTCACCAAAACAAGAAGGCAGATCTCTAATGGGCTATGAGTCTCTGAACTCCTCAGTTGGTTCAGCCTTTGAGCCCTTTCCATAAATACATGAAACATGCCAAATAATTTGAGACTTATGGTATTTTTAGCCCATGTGCTGTTTCTGATCCTGATCCCCAAAGACACTGGCAGGATGTTCTGATAACTGTTCTCAGTGTCCAAGTATCCCTATATCCTGTTAGTCCCCTTCGATGAGTCCATTGCAGAACCAAGACACCTTTCTAGAACCTTCTTGTAATCTGTCCAGCTGCCAGAGTGAGACAAGCTGTTGGTACTTGCCCAGTGGTGCTCCTCCTCCAGTTTGGACAGTGAAGTAGATACTCTGCAAGGAGAGCTTTGGGCTCATGACTTCTGTTACTTATTCCTGTGAGTGCAGGCTCAGTCCGTTGCTTCATTTGTGTCCAGCTCTTTGTGACCCCGTGGACTGTAGCCCACCAGGCTCCTCTGTCCATGGGATTCTCCAGGCAAGAATACTGGAATGGGTTGCCATGCCCTCCTCCACTTATTCCTACCACATCTCCAAAAGAGAGAAAAACTCTCTTATCATTTCAGGTCACACCTGAGGCCTGGAGAACGCTCCATATAAAGCTAAGAAGGAAAAAGCTGCTTTGATATCACAAACCAAGCAGGAAGGTGGCCGCATCACAGTCTTGTTCAGAGGCCCCAGTGGAGAAGGTCCACTGAGTCAACACATGCCTTCTGCTTCTCTTTCTTACCTTTTCTTTGGCCCTGAGTTGGTCGAACATCTCCTGAATCTCATGTTTCCAGTCATCCTGCAGGCAGTGGAAGGAGTCCTTGGGCATCTCAAAGAAACCAGACTCCTCTATGGTAGTTAGCTGGTCCAGGATACTCATGAAAGATGGGCGTGAATGGGGGTCGGGATTCCAGCAATCTGCATGGAGCACACGAGTCAGGAAGCATGAGTGGACAGAGGCAGACGGGAGACTTAGGACATCATGTGACCTCATCTAACAGAAAACCACTTCTCATTTCTTCTTCCAGAAACAGAGAAACTGGCATTGAGGGAACCCCCAACAGGTCTCAGGAGGTAAAGCAAGCTGCCCAGCACCACAGTCATCAAGAGTGAAACTGGAAACACAGCACAGCAACTCTGCACCCACTCTGTTCTACTCATTTAGCAGAAGAAAGGCAAGTCCAGAGAGTTTTCTTGCGTAAAGTACAACAAGCACAGTTTATCATGTTAGTATAATACATGATTCTGGGTGTGACACTGGGTAGTTATACCTTGGGCCTCGATTTCCCATAAATAAATGAGCTACCCTTCCCCTCCTCAATGTGCTGATAAGATGAAAAGCACAAGAGGGGGGCCCAGAAAAAGTGAATTCTATCTACTCGCAGCTCAGCCCCTAACTAATGGCGTGGCCACCTATCCATTTAAGCTCTCTCAGCTTAGGGTTTCTCACGGATAAAAATCATAGGGCCTAACTAGATGACTTTTAGAATTTCTCTCTTCTTAGACCTTTTTCATTTCTACACATAAGACACTCAGAGGTCTTGAAATAAAAGCTACTATTCTTTCTAATTTTGCATTAACTAATCTACCGAAGCACTGGATAGCAGCCTTTCGTTTCTAAGTTAAGTTCTATAGTCCCTAGATGGACAGAAGGGACGTGGGTGACAGCAGGGTAGCAGGGTGCTGATACCGTCTTGAGCTAACTCTTGTAACCATCTTTAGGATTCCTCCTTGAGTGGCTCCTATTTCACCTCCTCTTCCAGTTACTGGTCATGCAGAACTGGCCACGCTCTATCCAGTGCTGACAGAAAGGTCAAACAGTCTCCAGTTTTGTTCCAGCCAGGGGTCACTCACCTTCCATGAGTTTGGCAAAAGGTTCCGGGCATGTAGAAGGAATGGGAAGGGCGAGCTTGTTCATGGCTACTCCATAAGCGACTGCTAAGCCATCGATTCCCCGGAAGGGCACCTCACCAGTCAGGAGCTCCCAAAGCAGCACCCCGTAGCTAGGGAGAGGAAGAAGACAGAAGTCACACAATGAACCATGGCTGTAACTTCACTGAAATAGCTCGTGAGGCTCTGACGAGCATCCCACATCTTCTCTAACATGTAGGGAGACTAACAGAACAGACATACTGCCATAATATAAAAGGGTGGCCAAGCCCTACTGGCTATGAGCAAAAACTCTGGAGTCAAGCACACTCGGTTTCAAAGTCTTATTCTTCAAATTCCTCATCTGTGAAGTGTGAATAACATGAGCAGTTGACAAGGCTATCATGAAATGAATGCTCTATTGTTTAAATCACTGCTCAAGGGCCACAGCTATTCTGTGGTTCCTATTGTGAATATAATAAACTGGATGAAGAGGAAGGCTCCCAGGAATATATTTTTTTCTGCTTTAAGAAAACTTCAGCTTTAGTCACCAGATATATTATTTTCTTTTAAATTTTATTTAAGTATAGTTGATTTACAATGTTGTATTTAATTTCTACTGTATAGCAAAGTGATTCAGTTCAGTTCATTCACTCAGTCGTGTCCAACTCTTTGTGACCCCATGTACTGCAGCAGGCCAGGCCTCCCTGTCCATGACCAATTCCCGGAGTTTACCCAAACTCATCTCCATTGAGTTGGTGATGCCATCCAGCCATCTCATCCTCTGTCGTCCCCTTCTCCTCCTGCCCCCAATCCCTCCCAGCATCAGAGTCTTTTCCAATGAGTCAACTCTTTGCATGAGGTGGCCAAAGTACTGGAGTTTCAGCTTCAACATCAGTCTTTCCAATGAACACCCAGGGCTGATCTCCTTTAGGATGGACTGGTTGGATCTCCTTGCAGTCCAAGGAACTCTGAAGAGTCTTCTCCAACACCACAGTTCAAAAGCATCAATTCTTTGGCACTCAGCTTTCTTCACAGTCCAACTCTCACATCCATAC
>SJYA01001562.1:320912-342557 GCA_006410615.1 Neotragus moschatus | reverse complement strand
CACACACACACACACACACTCCCCCCACATATATACTTTTTCACATTCATTTCCATTATAGTTTATCACAGGATATTGTGTATAGTTTCCTGTGCTATACAGTGCGTGTGTGTGCTCAGTTACCAGGTCATGTCCAACTTGACCTCATGGACTGAAGCCCACCAGGCTCCTCTGTCCATGGGATTTCCCAGGCAAGAATACTGGAGTGGGTTGCCATTTTTCTCTCCAAGGGATCTTCCCAACCCAGGGATTGAACCCATGTCTCTTGCACTGGCAGGCTGATTCTATAATACTGAGCCACTTGGAAAGCTCGTACAGTAGGACCTTGTTGTTTATCCATCCTATATATAATGGCTTGCCCAAAACTCCCCTCCACTTTGGCAACCACAAATCCGTTTTCTACATCTGTGAGTCTGTTTTTATTTCGTAGATATGTTCATTGGTGTCATATTTTAGATTCCACGTATAAGTGACATATATAGTACTTGTCTTTCTCTTTCTGACTCACTTCACTTAGTATGATGATCTCTAGGTCCGTCCATGTTGCTGCAAAGGGCACTACCTCACTCTTTTTAATGGCCAGGTAATAGTCCATTGAATATATATCCCACCCACATCTTCTTAAACCAATCATCTCTTGATGGGCATGTGGGTTGTTTCCATGGCTGTAAGTAAACAGTGCTGCTTTGAACATAAGGGTGCATGTATCTTTTCAAATTACAGTTTTGTCTGGGTATATGCCCAGAAGTGGGACTGCTGGATTATATGGCCACAGATACATTGTTTGTTTAGCTTTAGAAAAGCAGAGAGACGACCACCAGGAATAAACAGATTTTGTTCCTGTGAAAGATTTTTTTCGGTGCCCATTAGGCAGAGTAGATTCTTGCCCATGACCAGCATAAGTGCATTCATAACAGTGAACTCTGTCTAATTTAAAGGGGCAAGTTTCACAAGGGTGGGCTGCAATGGTGGAGCGGGGCAGCCTTCAAGTTCCCTCCCTACCTCTTAAGTGCACATGAAGAATTTCTTTTCATTTGTCCTTGGAGTTAGAGAACTGGAAATACAGAGTTTAGTGGGATAATTATCCTATGAATTCACAATCACAACCAGGCAAACTCATGTAGTGTTTAATCCTTCTAGGAATAACTCAGGAACAGAAACCATGAGGCCATGAGCAGTTGGAAGAGGGGCTTTCCTTATATTTGCAACACAAACCTCAATTTTTTGGTAATACTCATTGGTAGTTTATAACCAACAAGAAGACATATTAATTTTAAAAAGAATAATAAACCCAGTAAATATTTGACCATGGTACCTTGTACGTACAGCATGCTAAGACATTTACAAGTGTCATCTTGAATCCCTACAACAAACCTGCAAGATAAACATTATCATTTTTCAGATGAGGAGGGTTAAGTTTTAGCCACATCTATTAAGGGCGTATTGGAGAAGGAAATGGCAGCCCACTCCAGTGCTCTTGCCTGGAGAATCCCAGGGACAGGGGAGCCTGGTGGGCTTCCATCTATGGAGTCGCACAGAGTCAGACATGACTGAAGCGACAGCAGCAGCAGCATTAAGGGTGTATATAGAGTAAGTCATAGTGGACCTGGACCAATTCTCAATTCTTTCTCCCTAGAATGCCCTTCTACCATTTCTCTCTGCTTGGTAAACTCTGCTAATTATCTTTCAAGATCTGATTCAAATGCACCACCATTTATTCATTCATTTTAAACATCTAACATGCATCAAACTCAATGCCAAGCACTAGGATCTAGGATAAAAATACACAGATCTTATCCACAAAGAAATCAGAGAGAGGAACAGAAAAAAACACTGCTTAGAATACAGAGAGAGAAGTCACAACAGAAATACTATGAGGGCGCAAAGGAAGGCCACCTACATCAGACCAGGACAGAGGCAGGAGGCAGCTAAACCTTGAGCAAAATTTTGCTAAGGGAGGGACAGAGCCCAGGGATCAGCATAAAAAAGGGTGTGGACTTGCCCTCAAAGGGCTCCAAGTGGACTGGCATGGCTCCAAAGGAAAGCAACGTGCCCACCTCTGTGCCAGGGCATCCCAGGGGTCTCTACAGAGGGACCCTAAGAGTGGACTGGCCAGTCTCTTTGGACAATGGCTTTCTCCCAGTGAGCCCTCCAGATACCATACATTTTTTTCATGTATTTTGACAGGGCGGAGGGAATAGCCTAGTAGACTGGTAGTTACAGGTCTTGTCTTGTCTTGACAGGAAGTTGGATTTCAGTCCGAGACTGATGGGAACAATTGGACGCTTCAGGAAGCCTTCCTGACACCCCGACGTGTTACTCAGCCCTTCAGTTGTTTGTTTACCAGCCTGTGGTCTCCTAAAGGGCAGGGACAACCGGTTCGTAACCTTTGCATACTCAGGGCCTTGCCCAGGGTCCGGTACGCCTACACCCTCACATAGTCAATGAGCTGATGCGTGGACGTAGGAGTGAGGGCACAGCCAGACTGTCCCGCAGGCTGCACCAGGTGCCACAGAGTAAGCCCCAAATACCATCAGGAACTGCACCAGGGCACTTCCGGCCAAACCTCTCAGGTGACTTATCCAGACAGCGGCCATGCTGGGCAGCACCCATCAAGGGACCTCTACGAGTTCTAGGCACTGCTACCTAGATTTCATGCTAGACTCATTCCTGTGTGCAGCTGTGTGTTCCTGGCACTACTGCCTACTTCTAGTCTGAGGAATAAAAACTCAATATTCCCCAAACCCCTTTCTTCCATATAGGCAAAGACAATCGATATCCCAACCTAATGACCTGGAAAAACAGAGCGTTTTCAAAGATCCAAACATATCCAAAGATCCAAAGGTATCCTGTCTGTGTCCTCGAGTCCTGCTGCTATGGTTTTTACACTGAGTTCTACTCCGCGGTGATGTTTCAGGCCACCAGGAAGGGGAGCCAGGGACCCTCCCCTCCAGCTTCCGCAAGGGCAGCTCTGCTCTCACCTGTCTTGGTCCTTTTTCGTGGGCATTCCACGCCATCTGAAGGGCTCTACAACAAGGAAAAGTGGGAGAAGTGCTGCTCAAGAAAGACTCAGACTTAAGTCAAATGCCTGCTTTACCACTTACAGCTGTGTGACCTTGAGAAAGCAAGTTCACCTCTCCAAACCTGTTTCCTCAGCCGTGTAACAGGGCTGGCAATCCCAACACCTCACAGAAGAGTTGCAAGGAACAAATAACAGTAACTACCCTGCATCCTGAAACTGCCACCTACTGCTGGGAAATGCTGCGTCCTTCTCCTCGGAAAGGGCCTGAAATGAGAAAGCGTCTGGAGGGGCAGTAGCATTCAGGGAAGGAGCCCTTCTGGGGATGAGTTAACCAGTCAAAGTGTTCCTCTGCCAATGTTCCTTTGTATTTTTATACAGCAGGTGGGTGATATAAAGGAAGGTTTGGTGTTCCTTTGGCAGGAATAGAGTCCAAAAGGGGGACTGGAGAAACACCCATTAAGTGGATCTGAGCCCCCGGGGAGAGGTGGACATGATTTGCCTTGG
This sequence comes from Neotragus moschatus, assembly GCA_006410615.1. NCBI lineage: Eukaryota > Metazoa > Chordata > Mammalia > Artiodactyla > Bovidae > Neotragus > Neotragus moschatus. The sequence continues at coordinate 339,031 of SJYA01001562.1, read as the reverse complement.
GTTTAGCCTATTTTCTTGCCCTCCCAGGGTTAAGAGAAGGTCAAGAAGTCTGTTCAAGACCATTTACAAGTGGCCTCCCAGTACCAGCTCAGCTAGAACTCTGCTTCAGCAACCCTTCCGCTGAGAGAACTGCCAGCTCTCACAGGGCTGCCAGTAATTTCCCAAGAGTCCTCAGAGCCCAACCTCAAACCCTCGGGAATGCACCCCGTGTCAATCATTAACCACCTTCAGAGCTGCAGTAACCCTTTCCGCTGGTAATGTTGATGTGGGGGAGGGGTGAAGGAAAGGCTGAGAGAGAACACCTTCTGAACCGAAGGGGCAGCAATTCTGCACCTGTCCTGGGCCGGGGCTGTTTTTCTTATTAACCTGCACGGACTTTAAGACTGTCAGCTCAGGGGTCCACTCTCTAAAAGGAGACAGTGTCCCTTGAATGGGCTCCTGCACTTGGTCACCATCTGGGACCCCTTGTTGCAGGAACCTCACTGACTGTTTAGTAATCTTGGCAAAGACAACTGAACTACCATACGTGAATGCACTCTACAAACTGCGAGGTTGCATACAATTGCTCTTCTTACTGTTAACCAGACCCTGATTCAAAATGACAACATATTTACTAATTTATTTACAAACATACACATTAATATATTTATTGACATAATAAATACTTATTAACATGGCAATATGGGGACTTCCCTGGTGGTCTAGTGGCTAAGACTCTGTGCTCCCAATGCAGGCGACCCAGGTTCAGTCCCTGGCTGGGGAACTAGATCCCGCAGGCTGCAACTAAAGATTCCACATCGATCCCACATGCCCCAAACCAAAGATTCCGTGTCTGACAACTAAGCCCTGGCACAGCCAAATAAATAAGTTAATTAAAAATAAATATTAGAAAAAACCAAAGAGCAAGAATCATAAAAAATACACATAACCATTTTTTTTTAAAAAGCATGAGCATTCATGTAAAAAAGGATAAATACAAAAAAAAAGGCAATATGTTCATGCTGCATTACATTCAAAAAGTTAGCTTACAAAACAGAAATGATCCCATTTTAAGGGACGGGTGGGTGATCATGGGAACAGGAATAAACACACCAAAATGTCATCATAGATTATCTTTAGAACTGCGCTGTGGGTGATTTCTTTTCTTTCTTCTTTTTTGTTTATACATATTTTCTAATTTTTTTTCTGCAGTGAACATGTTTTCCTTCTGTCATTTAAAAAACTTAAAATAGTCAACAAAATGCCCCCACCTCATCCTACACACCACAGGCAAGGAGTCGCCACGGGAGGATGCCCTCCGACTATCACCACTGCCCTCCCTGCACACCACAACCAAAGGGAAGGAATGTCTTCTTGAGGGAGTCTGGGCCATTCTCATCCTACCCCCCCTCCCATCACAGCATGGAAGAGGTCCAGAGAGCTATCCTCGAAGAACAGTGAGACGCACNAGGAGTCGCCACGGGAGGATGCCCTCCGACTATCACCACTGCCCTCCCTGCACACCACAACCAAAGGGAAGGAATGTCTTCTTGAGGGAGTCTGGGCCATTCTCATCCTACCCCCACTCCCATCACAGCATGGAAGAGGTCCAGAGAGCTATCCTCGAAGAACAGTGAGACGCACTCTGCTGGCCCTGGGCACCTGGCAACTGCAGAGGCCCAAGGCCCTGGATGAGTTCAGCAGAGTGAAGGCAGGTAGGGGAGCGCAAGGGAAGGTGGCTGGACTCAGGCTCAGCCCAGCATCTGACACTGAAACCATACCATTACCGCCTGCACTCAAGGCCCATAAGGTAGAAACGAGATAGGAATAAAATGATACCTGGAGGATATCAAGCTTGTTTTGCAGAAAACCAGGGAAACCACAGATACAGAAAACAACTTGCTGAGAGCCTCCTTCAAGGCACATTGAGGGACTAGGACAACCAATAGTGAACTTAGATAATGAATTTCACACATTACAGGCTGAAAATCCACCTCACATAATGTAGGGAAGCCCCCTGAATTTGCACGAGCAACCCAAGCAGTGGCATGAAGAGCAATCGAGACTGAGCAAAGAACTCCAGAAACTGAAAATCACTTTCCACCAATCATTTCCCAGTCCCTTCCCCTCTTATTCCCTACTTCCACATAAATATCCCACTCAACAGCTGATTGATTTGTTGTGGTTTAGTCACTAAGTCATGTCCAACTCTTTGTGACCCCAGGGAATGCAGTACACCAGGCTTCCCTGTCCTTTACCATCTCCTGGAGTTTGCTCAGATTGATGTCCCTTGAGTTGGTGATGCTATCTAACCATCACATCTTCTGTTATCCCCTTTTCCTCCTGCCCTCAATCTTGCCTATAGCATCAAGGTCTTTTCCAATGATGGGCCTCTTCCCATCAAGTGGCCAAAGTACAGGATCAATTGATTAGGGAGACAGATTGGAGCACTGCTTTCTGCTTGGCTGCACTGCAATAAAAACTTTTTCTCTGCAAAAGTCTTGGTGTTAGGTCCTTCCAATATGCAGCAGGAAGCAAGCACACTTGCTTGGTCATAACACAGAGTAAGTAATTTTTAAATAAATATTTATTGAAGGAGTAATGCATTATAAGTCAGTTTGGGAACCAGCTTTGTCCTGAGTTCCTAGACATGCTTTGGCCCTCTTGGGACATCCTGCTAGGTCTCGGGCGTGATGGACCATGAGCCAATCCCCCTGGAAGAGAGTGCCCAAAGCGCAGGATTAAGAGTACACAGATGGTGAAGTGGCTGCAAGCACATTTTCAAGAGACAAATATCTAGTTCAAATCACAGCTTTACTTCTTCCACCTGGGAGAACCTAGGGAACTAACTTCAATCATCTAAGCCTCAGTTACCTCATCTGTAAAATGGAAATAAGAATACCTACTTTTGGAGTCATCTCCAAATTAAAGACAAGCTGCTTGCTATGGATAAGCTCTCTTTCCCCTTTTCTGTGGGATAGAAAAACAATACTTCTATAGAAGTAACTGTCACTCAAATGTAACTGTTCAGATAAGAACAACATGCTGAGGGATCCTGAAAGAATCTGAGTTCCTAAACGATCTTCCACCAGTTTGGACAGGCTGGACTACTTGAAAAAGAAATACATTTCTTTCATTGGTAGGTCTCTTTGTAACAACCAATTAGCTTAATGCACCAACTAATCTAATTAGCCAACAGTCAAGCAATGAAAATGTTAAGTTGAAGTGTCTGAAATTGCTGCTTTTGTAGGTCAAAAACAGTTGAATATCAAGATATACCTTAACCTAATGAGATATGGTCAAATATTTGAAGGAAAGGAAAACTCTCTTCTTCACAATAGCTACTTCACNGTGCTTTTCCTTCTTGGAAAAGTTAAGGATGTTTTATCAAAATCTGGTGAATTCCATGAAAGCGTATTGTATAAACGCCCCCTCTCGTGGGGGGTGTGGTAGAACAAATGCTGAAAACTAACACATACAAGTCAAGAGGGGTCTGGCCAGGCAGAGGAAGAGAAGAAAAAGATGCACTGAACTGAAATCCTAGTGATTAATCAGATCATGGGGCTTGACACAGAAGGAAGACATCTCTTGTCTTTCCGATATGGATAACAAGTAGAATAGCAGTACCCCCAACTGAGAAGTTGAAAGACAAACCCATTTGAGGAAGCCAAGTTCAGTCTGGGACATGATGGGTTAGGGTGACAGTAAACAAGAGTCAGTGAGAACAGAAAAAAACAAGAACAGGCAATCTGAATTCCAGGCTTGACATTTCCCATGCAACGCTTGTTAAGTTTCATAAACACTACGTCATTATTCCTGATTCTATAAAATGGGGATAAAGATGAAAGGCAATACAGTGATAAGGCACCCACCAGAGTGCCTGACACATAAATAAACAGGCACGCAGGACATTACAGCTATCGTTACCACTATTATGATTAAGGGGCTCATATGTATGTGGAAACCATGAGACTCTGAGTTCAAAGTATTGAGAACTCTATTGGAAAGACTGGCAGGCCCTGACACATAATAACCATGCAATACATCTTTACTGCATAAATACATGGGCTTCTCTGGTGGCTGAAACAGTAAAGAATCTGCCTGTAATATGCGAGCCCCAGGTTCGATCCCTGGGTCAGGAAGGTCCCCTAGAGAAGGGAATGGCAACCCACTCTAGTATTCTTGCCTGGAGAATTCCATGGATAGAGCAGCCTAGTAGGCTACAGACCATGTGTCACAAAGAGTTGGACATGACTGAGTGACTAAATCAAATGGCTGATTAAATAATAATGATAGCTAACCATTATTGATCACTTATTATATACAGACTTAGCTCATTTCATTGTACTTTGCCTTATTGTGTTTCATGGATACTGTGTCTTTTTAAACAAAATTGAAGATTTGTGACAACTCTGCACTGAGAAAGTCTACTGGTGGCATCTTTCCAACAGCATTTGCTCACTTCATGTCTCTGTGTCACATTTGATAATTCTTGCACTATTTCAAACTTCTTCATTATTATTATGCTTGTTCTGATGATCTGTGATCAGTGACATTTGTTCTTACTGTTGTAATTGTTTTGGGGAACCATGATGCCCAGAAAAGATGGTGAACTTAATTGGTAAATGTTCTGTGTGTTCTGACTGCTCCACCAGCTAGCTGTTCCCCCATCTCTCTTCCTCTCCTCAGGCCTCCCTATTCCTTGAGACACAACAGCATTGAAATTCGGCCATTTATTAACCCTACTATGGCCTCTAGGTATTCAGGGGAAACTCTCTCACTTTAAATCAAAAGCTAGAAATGATTAAACTTAGTGAGGAAGAAATGTCAAAAGCCAAGACAGGCCAAAAGCCAGACCTCTTGCATCAGTTGTTCAAATGGCGAACGCAAAGGAAAAAAACTCTTGAAGGAAATTAAAAGTGTTACCCCAGTGAACACACGAATGATTAGAAAGCATGCTTATTGATGATATGAAGAAAGTTTGAGTGGTCCAGATAGAAAAATCAAACCAGCCACAACATTCCCTTAAGTCAAAGCCTAATCCAGGGCAAGGCCCTAACTCTCTTCAATTCTATGAAGGCTGAGAGAGGTGAGGAAGCTGTGGAAGAAAAGCATGAAGCTGGTGGAAGTTGTTTCAAGAGGTTTAAGGAAAGAAGCCATCTCCATAACACAAAACTACAAGGTAAAGCATTAAGTTCTAATGTAGGAGCTATGGCAAGTTTTCCAGAAGATCTAGCTAAGATCATTAAGGCAGGTCACTCCACTAAACAGCAGATTTCCAATGTAGATGAAACAGCTTTATATTAGAAGAAGCTGCTATCTAGGATTTCCATAACTAGAGAAGAAAAGTCAATGCCTGATCTCAAAGCTTCAAAGGACAGGCTGACTTTCTTAGGGGCCAATGAAGCAGATGACTTTTAAGTTGAAGCCAGTGTTCATTTACCATTCCAAAAATCCTAGGGACCTTAAGAGTCATGTTAAATTTACCTGGATGGGTACCAGGCAAGTCTGGATGAGAGCACCTCTGTTTACAACATGGTTTACTGATTATTTTAAGCTCACTGTTGAGACCTACTACTCAGAAAGATTCCTTTCAAAATATGACTGCTCACTGACAATACACGTGACCACCCAAGAGCTCTGGTGGAGATGTACAATGAGTTTCCTGTTGCTTTCACAACTGCTCACACAACATCCACTCTGTACCCCATGGATCACGGAGCAACTTTGCCTTTCAAATCTTAAAATTATTTAAGAAATACATTTCTTAAGACTATAGCTCCCACAGTGATGTATCTGATGAATCTGCACAAGGCCAATTAAAAAACTTCTGGAGAAGATTCAACATTCTCGATGCCATTAAGAACACTAGTGAAGTTCAAAATATCAACATGAACAGGAATTTAGAAGAAGTTGGTTCTGACCCTCACGGATGACTTTGAAGGGTTCAAGACTTCAGTGGAGGAAGTCTCTGCAGATGTGATGGGAAGAGAAATTACACGACTTAGAAGTAGAGCCTGGAGACATGACTGAATTGCTGAATTGCTGCTGCCTCATAATAAAACTTTAACAAATGAGGAATTGCTTCTTAATGGATGAGCAAACAAAGTGGTTTCTTGAAATGGAATCTACTCCTGGTGAAGACTGTTGAAATAACAAAGGTAGAATATTACATAAAACTTAGTTGACAAAGCAGCTGCAGGGTTTGAGAGGACTGACTCCAATTTCATTCTACTGTGGGTAAAAAACTATCAAACAGCATTGCGTGCTACAGAGAAATCATTTGTCAAAAAAAAGTCAATGACTTCTGTCAACATCTCTGTCTTATTTTAAGAAATGGTACAGCCACCCTGATCAGTCAGCACCATAAACACTGAGGCAAGACCCTCCACCAGCAAAAAGATTATGACTCGCTGAAGCTTCAGATAAGGGTTAGCATTTTTTTAGCAAGAAAGTATTTTTATTTAAGGTATGTACCTTGTTTTTTGGACATAACAGACTGCGCTCAATAGGCTACAATACAGTGTAGCCTGTGTTTTATATGCACTGGGAACCCAAAAATTCATGTGACTTGCTTTACTGTAATACTTCACTGTGGTGGTCTGGAACCAAATCCGAAATATCTCCAAGGTGCATGCCTGTAGTGGAGTTAAAGAGCTTGCCATCACCTTAGTTAACCCTTAAACCAACCCTATGAAGTAGGCATAATTATTTTCCCTATTTCACCCATGCTGAAACAGACACAGAGAGGTTAAGTTAGCTGCCTACAGTGAGTGAGGGATGGAGAGGTGTTCCAAGGCCGGATCTCTTTTCATGTGTTGTGCCATCCAGAGAACAGGAAAAATNAAGAGCTTGCCATCACCTTAGTTAACCCTTAAACCAACCCTATGAAGCAGGCATAATTATTTTCCCTATTTCACCCATGCTGAAACAGACACAGAGAGGTTAAGTTAGCTGCCTACAGTGAGTGAGGGATGGAGAGGTGTTCCAAGGCCGGATATCTCTTCATGTGTTGTGCCATCCAGAGAACAGGAAAAATCCTATATGTCTTTACGGCTTAGCTCAATTTCCACCTGATCCCTAATGCTGTCATTATTCAACTAGTCTACATTGCTCTCCTTTTTCATGAAGTATTCCTTCAGCACCCAAAACCAGTACCACAAAATTTAACACTATATACTATTTTTTTTTTTTAAGATTTTTAAAGATTTTTTCTTTTGATGCACCAGGTCTTAGTTTCTGCCCACTGGGTCTTAGGTATGGCATGCAGAATCTCAGTTGCAGCATGCAGAATCTAGTTTTCTGACCACAGATCGACCTCCAACCCCCTGCACTGAGAGAGCAAAGTCTTAACCACTGGACCACCAGGGAAGTCCCCTGTATGTTTCTTTTAATTATTCCCAAATGCTCCATGTACCTGTCTCATCATTCCCTCTAGAATGTGACGGAATATAATTTCTAGAAGGCAGAAACTCAATTCTCTTTTTTCTGAGACTCATGCCAACACCCCTCCAGGAACCAAACAGAGGACCATGCTCTCAGAAAGAACCGACCCCTCACTGGTCCCTTATTTCACTGAAGTAGTCCCTGTGCACCTTTTCAGACTACCCACTTTCTCATCCTGTTGCTGCCGGGGCTGGAGGGACATCCCTCCTACATTATCCAACCGTGAGGCACTACGGGGAGTCGGGTGGGTACCAGGCAAGACAACAAGACCGGAGAAAGGGGGAATACCTCAGCCATGGTTACTGGTGACGAATACATCCTGCTGCTGTCAGGCGGGCGGGGGGACCCAAGGATAGATAAGAGAGAGATGTTGTCCTTAAGCGCCCCTGCATGATGTATGCAAAGACACGTGACAAATCTGAGGATCAGCTCAGACATGTGCTGCAACCGAGGGCTCACGTTTTACTATCAGCAGTAAGATAATCACAGTTCCCAACCCTCAGTAAACCAAGGACACTATTTCCAGACAGGCCATCACCTACATACCATTTACGTAGTATTTTTCTTTAATCTGACTTTAAAAAATTATAAAAAGAAAAAATTTTATATCATTATTTTAAGTGGAAAAAAAAAATATTCTTCTAGTATCAGGTAACCTGTGCAAATAAATAAAACGAGAACAAAAATTAATGTTAGTAAGTTTCAGCAGATCCTGCACTAGTCAGAGTTCTGAGCCTAAGACCAGCTGCCTCCATTAGAAAGAAAAGATTGCAAGGGTTAGAGAGGAATAAAGGCAAACTCGCACCAAAATGAAGCTTGATCCTCCATGAATTCAGAGGGTGAATGACTTTCTATGGGATTTCATGTTCTCTAACACAAACCTCCAACAACGATTTCAAGTCCATCCCCTGCTAGAACAACAGAGGGAGAAATGAATGAGTCAGGCAGGGGTGGCCACAAAGGACACTGTGAGTCCGACCAAATATCATTTAGCTGGAGGCCAGGCTCTCAAAACTTGGCATAACTGAGGAGACTTTCCCATACGTCCTAATGGGAAATTGAGCTTTAGTTGATGATTTATCATTTTGAGGTTTCCTATTAATTATTCATCTCCATTAGCACAAGGGATTTTGATTTGCTAAATGTTCACCTTGGCTCCAAGGTTCCCACATCCCCAAGCTTTCATTTGGCTCAAATGATTCAACATCATCTCTCNGGGAAATTGAGCTTTAGTTGATGATTTATCATTTTGAGGTTTCCTATTAATTATTCATCTCCATTAGCACAAGGGATTTTGATTTGCTAAATGTTCACCTTGGCTCCAAGGTTCCCACATCCCCAAGCTTTCATTTGGCTCAAATGATTCAACATCATCTCTCCCAGATTAAACAATAGGTCCAATTCTGTTTTGAGTGCTGTGTTTTGCTTGGTTTAGTCTTTTTTTTTTTAAAGCTTACTGTCAAATATATATACACATGAAAGGGTGTATAAAACACACAGGATTTAAAGAATAAGATGAAAACCCACCTACTCCATCCAGTCCCTTAGAAGTTCCACATGTTCCTTTCCATCACATCCCTTCTCCTCTCTCGAGATATCTCACAATCTTGACTTCTACTGTTGCTGGTCAGTCACTAAGTCCTGTCTGATTCTTTGCGACCCCATGGACTGCAGCACACCAGGCTTCCCCGACCTTCAATATCTCTTGGAGTTTGCTCAAACTCATGTCCATTAAGCTGGTGATGCTGTCCAACCATCGCATCCTCTGTTGCCACCTTCTCCTCCTGCCCTCAGTCTTTCAAGGCATCAGGGTCTTTTCCAATGAGTTGGCTCTTCTCATCAGGTGGCCAAAGNGGATCTAGCCTGCCCCCTCTATGTCCCACGCACAGCTCCTCTCCCAGGGTCTCCTTTCCCAGTCCTCAGGGCTCCCCTTCCCTGGTGCCCTCTGTCCTGTACCCTGCTTTCTCTTTCTGCTGCTTTCTTCTCTTACTTTAGGGACAGGCATTCTCCAACAGCTCCTTAGAAAGAACGCACGGAAGGTACACTTTTTTGTTATAAAAGTTCTACATTCTATCCCCATACTTGGCATAAAAATGATGAGATTTTCCTTCATCATCTTGAAGCCATCATGCATCACTTTCTTGCTTCCAAACATTACAGTTCAGGAATCCAGAACCACTTTGATTCCTGATGCTCTGTACATGACGTGTCATTTTCTTTCACGAAATTTTGAGTCTCTTTTTACTCCCCAGTGTTCTGAAATATCAGAGGGATGTGCCTTGGGTGAAGACTTTGAGAGTCCTCTCAAATCTGAACTCATGTTCTTCAGTTACAGGGAGTTTTCTTGCAGTATTTCACTGCTGCTTTCTTCCCCGTATTTCTCTCCTTTCTCTCTCTAGAGCCTCTATTGTTCAGCTCTTAGGCTTTCTTTATTGGTCTTCCAATCTTCTGATCTTTTCTCCTCTACTTTTTCATCTTTTTTTCTCTTTTTGATCTTCCCGAATGTCATCACTTTGTCTTCTAACCCTTCTATTAGGTTTCTCCTTTCCCCTATCATGACTGTAATTTCTAAGGGACCTCTTTTTTGTTCTCTGAATTTTTTTTTTTTTTCAATTGAGAGGCAAGCACCTTCCCAGAACAATCTCTGAGCTGCAGCAAGGCCGAAAGGGGGAAAGCAACAGATGAAGAACCAGAACGCCTGGGTTTCTGGCTCCAGTGCTATGCAATCTTCACCAGGCCCCTGTGGTCCACCTCTGACCTTCTCAAGTGTACAATTCCTTGAAAGCTGTGATGGTCTCTCCGAGGGGTCAGCGCAGCTCCCCCAGCCATCTGAGCTGAAGCCCAGCTACAGTTAAGAGCAATTAGGCCAGAGGCATTAGACCAGAGGATTCCAGCCCAGAGAAAAGCTCCCCTCACCAGACCCAGCCAGGCCTTAGGGCGCCTGAGTCAGCACGGAAGACACTGCTTCCTGCAGCCCGTTGTCTCCAGTGGAGGAAAGAAGACCTCTGGCTCAGCACCATCCAGCATTCCAGGGAACCTGCAGTAAAACCCCACGGCTCGCTGTGGGGCTGAATCAGTCACTGGCCACTCGCGGGCGGTGAGGGCACGGCCAGCANCGGAGGATTCCAGCCCAGAGAAAAGCTCCCCTCACCAGACCTAGCCAGGCCTTAGGGCGCCTGAGTCAGCACGGAAGACACTGCTTCCTGCAGCCTGTTGTCTCCAGTGGAGGAAAGAAGACCTCCGGCTCAGCACCATCCAGCATTCCAGGGAACCTGCAGTGAAACCCCACGGCTCGCTGTGGGGCTGAATCAGTCACTGGCCACTCGCGGGCGGTGAGGGCACGGCCAGCACCCATGCCCTGGCCCTCGACCCACTCTGTCCCCCGGGGCGAGGCTGAGAGAGGCCAGACGGACCTGCTCACCGAGGCAAATGATTCACCGCCTAGACTGCCTGACTCTCCGCCTCAGGAGAGGTGCGGCGTTGCCGGGAGATGGCAGGGAGATGGCAGGCCGCTGCGGCCCCGGTCGGGCTCAGCGCTGTCAGCAGAGCTGCGCTGAGTTCCGCGGGCACAGCCAGCAAAGAAAACAGGGCTTCCCGGCAAACCCTGGGCGCCGGCAGCCAGAAATCCCTGTTGGGAGAACTACAGAAAGATGGAGCGAATCGGGTGCTTGGGGATTTAGGATCCACTCGCTCTTAGTACTAAAGAGGAAACCAAAGTGAAGGGACGTGGGCAGTGCACTCCTGGCAAAGCCAGAGAACTCGGTAAAAGGAGGGACTTTGTCCGAGTGCCAGGGCAAATCTGAACTGTAATGGCCCCCCTTCTGTAACCTGAAGAGGCCTAATAAGTGTTCAAAGAATAATGGTCTTGAACGAATGAATGAATACAAACTATCCCCAAAGACTTCTAATTAAGTCAGTTAAGGCAGTAGCCCCAAATATGTGTTAGAGGACTGGTTACAATGGATTCACCAGAGGCTCCAGCAATCACTCCTGATCTTTTAAAATATGTCCTTTCAGCTTAAAAAAAAAAAAAATGATATTATGATGGCAGCTGTACTGATAGTGTGTGTTGATTAAGAAGAAAACACTGACCAGAGCTCATGTTTATGGGAGCCTTCGTGTGTGCAAGGCACTAAGTGATTCATGGGCATAATCTTATTTAACTGTCTCAACCATTCTGGAAGGCACGGCAGATATGGAGAGTGAAATGAAGAGAGGCTGGTCCACAGGTGGCAAGAGGTAGGGACAGGACATAACCCAGGTCTGAATAAAAGCTCAAGGAGGGCCCCAGACTACCAGGCTATATTAAACATCCTGGAGAAAACGTTTTCAAATGAGTTTGTATTTTATCAACACGGTAGCACCTACACACCTTTTAAAAACAGAAATATGAATACTCATCCTTTCTACAGTGCATTTAGATTCAAAGGCACCTAGGAGCAGTCCCCTCCCCCAGGGTCTGCAGCCCACCATTGGGAATCGCTGATGGCCAGGCTGCCACGGAAGCCCATTCTGCAAAACAATAGCTGGTTCCTGCCCCTGGGGAAAGGGTCCACTCATCTGCTATCATCTCCCATTGAAAAAACAGGTATCCCAAAGCCTCTGACTCCAGAGGGATGGATGGGTGAGCACCTCCAAGGAAGGGTTAAAAGAGAAGGACAGACTCAGCAGCATTTGTGAGAAAGAAAACAAAGTGGAAACACAGCAGAAATGAACTGCCACATTAGCAGTCCTGGCAACGTATCATGAAAGGACTAACAAGGGATTAATGGTAGGAAAAGAGCTTAAAATGTGTGACCCAGACTGCCAGTCGCCCTGCAGCAGTTATGCTCCCCTCCTCCCACAGTAACAGAACCCTCCATTTCAAGATGGGCACCTGGCCACGGATAACATTAACATTTCCTAGGCACCTTGTTCCAAGGTACAGCCAGGTGCCTAAGAAGTATCATGTGACTGCTTTCTGTAACCTGTCTTCAAGGACATCAGCTCAGGGCTTTTGGCCCTTCTTTTCATCCCTTCCTACCCTGTGCTGCCTGGAACATGAGTGTGATAGCAGGAGATCGAGCTACGATCTTGGATTAGGAGGAGAAGATCATGCCCAAAGGCTGGCTGAGGTACAGACAGGAAGGAATCTAGGGCTCATGGTACAGAGATGTTGTGCCAGCCATGGATTGGTCTCCTGTTAAGACCTTTACATACAAGAGAAACAGGTTTATTTCAGCTACTGTTACTTTGGGTGTCTGTTTCTCATAGCTAACCTAATCTAACTAATACAAAGTTCAATTTCACTACTATAAAATCTCTTTATTGCAAAACAGAAACAGACATGTTAAAATTGAAAATCTAAACCAAAAGCCACATTCCAGGCAATAAAATCTCTATACGATATAGCCAAAGATTTGGACAGCCTCTCCAAACTGCTATAAAATGATTCCATTTGAAACGGGTTTCAGCTGCATATTTTTTTCTCAGTAGAATGTCATGTTCTATAATAAGTGTTGACTTAAATCCTCCCCCCTCCCCAAAAGCCCACATGTATAGAGGGCCCATATGCATTGTGCTAAGTACAGAGTGTTCAAATATAAATAAAACCAGTACCTCCCCTCAGGATCACTAGCCAGGATGGAGATTCAGGGAGTAAGAAAGGCAAGAGCAGGGGAGGTTTATTTTTTATTATGAGCCTTGTGATATAACTTGGCTTGTCAAACCAGATGATACACCTGTGTTACTTTAAAAATATGCATAAAATATATTGCTGTTGTTGTTTAGTTGCTCAGTTGCGTCCAGCTCTTTGCAACCCCCTGAATGGCAGCACATCAGGCTTCCTTATCCTTCACTATCTCCTGGAATTTGCTTAAACTCACGTCCGTTGAGTCAGTGATGCCACCCAACCATCTCATCCTCTGTTGCCCTCTTCTCCTTCTGACCTCAGTCTTTCCCAGCATCAGGGTCTTTTCCAATGAGTTGGCTCTTCCCATCAGGTGGCCAAAGTATCAGAGCTTCAGTTTCAGCATCAGTCCTTCCAAAGAATATTTAGAGTTGATTTACTTTAAGATTGACTGGTTTGACCTCCTTGCAGTCTAAGGGACTCACAAGAGTCTTCTCTAGCACCACAGTTCGAAAGCATCAATTCTTTAGCGCTTAGCCTTCTTTACGGCCCAACTCTCATATCCATACATGACTACTGGTAAAACCAGTAGCTGTGACTATATGGACCTTTGTCAGCAAAATGATGTCTCTGCTTTTCAATACACTGTCTAGGTTTGTCATAGTTTTTCTTCCAAGGAGCAAGTATCTTTTAATATCATGGCTGCAGTCACTGTCTGCAGTGATTTGGAGCCCAAGAAAATAAAATCTGTCACTGTTTACATTGTTTCCCCATCTATTTGCCATGAAGTAATAAATAGGACTTTCCTGGTGGCTAAGATGGTAAAGTGTCTGCCTACATTGTGGGAGATCTGGGTTCAGTCCCTGGGTAAGGAAGATCTTCTGGAAAAGGAAATGGCAAGCCACTCCAATATTCTTGCCTGGAAAATCCCATGGATGGAGGAGCCTGGTAGGCTACTACAGTCCATGGGGTCGCAAAGAGTTGGAGATGACTGAGTGAATTCACTCACTCACTCACTCACTCACTCAATGGGACTGGATGCCATGATCTTAGTTTTTTGAATGTTGAATTTCAAGCCAGCTTTTTCTTTCTCCTCTTTCACATTCATCAGGAGGTTCTTTAGTTGCTCTTCACTTTCTCCCATTAGAGTGGTGTCATCTGCATATATGAGGTTATTGACGTTTTTCCTGGCAATCTTGATTCCAGCTTGTGATTCATTCCCTGGTGGCTCAGAGGTTAAAGCGTCTGCCTGGAATGCAGGAGACCCAGGTTCGATCCCTGGGTTGGGAAGATCCCCTGGAGAAGGCAATGGCACCCCACTCCAGTACTCTTGCCTGGAGAATCCCATGGAGGGAGGAGCCTGGTAGGCTACAGTCCATGGGGTCGCAAAGAGTCGGACACGACTGGGCGACTTCACCACCACCGCCACCACCACTATGCATGTAAGTTAAATAAGCAGGGTGACTATATACAGTCTTGGCGTACTTCTTTCTCAATTTGGAACTAGTCCATTGTTCCATGTCTGGCTCTAACTGTTGCTTCTTGACATGTGTACAGGTTTCTCAGGAGGTAGGCAAGGTGCTCTGGTATTACCATTCTTAAAGAGAATTCTTATTCTCTTTAAGAATTTTCCACAGTTTGCTGTGATCCACACAGTCAAATCCTTTAGCATAGTTAATGAAGCAGAAGTAGATGCTTTTCTGGAAGTCCTTTGCTTTTTCTATGATCCAAGGGATGCTGGCAATTTGATCTCTGGTTTCTCTGGTTCCTTCTAAATGCTTGTACCTCAGGAAGCTCTAGGTTCACAGATTGTTGAAGCCTAGCTTGAAGGACTTTGAGCATTACCTTGCTAGCACTGAAATGAGCACAATTGTTTGGCTGTTTCAACATTCTTTGGCATTGCCCTTCTTTGGGATTGGAATGAAAACTGACCTTTTCCAGTCCCGTGGCCACTTCTGAGTTCTCCAAATTTGCTGGCATATTGAGTGTAGCACTTTAACAGTATCATCTTTTCAGATTTGAAATGACTCAGATATTTAAAAGATACATAGAAGGCAATTTAATGATATATGTGACTATATACTAAGAAAATATTAGTATACAAAAATACATAATTTGATCAGTCCTTTCTGTTAAGAATATGCTATCTATCTACCACATAGAAAAACACCTGAATGCTATGGGACTGGGACTTGGGGTGACAAGCTTTTCTCTATGTTCATCTATATTGTTGAAATCATTTAAAATAAGCACATAGTTTTTGTTTAAATTTTTAAAAATTGGGTCATTTAATAACACTAGTAGCTAACATTTCTTGCATGCCTGCTATTGTCCTAGGGACAAGAACTTCTCATACATCACCTCATTCAGTCCTCATGACAACCCTCCAAGGGGGGATGACATCCTTATTTTACAGATTGGAAAGCTGGGCTCAAAAGTTAAGTAACCTTCCCACATCTAGGCAGAGAGAGAGAGGCAGGACGTGAACCCTGCATTGGATTCTATGCCCATGCTCTTTCCCCTGTGCCACGCTGCCCCTCCCCTCCCCTCCGGGGTTCTGATCTTTAACAGATCCATCTCTACAAGCCCCTGTGTCTCTATAAGGCTGGTCTCTCCTACACCAGTGTACGAACCACATCAGCATTTGATGTGTCTTGGGCAGCCTCAGATCATAAATTACTTGGGCAGACTGCTTACCCAATTCTATATCCTGTATGGACAGAGCCTCTGCTAAGGGTAGTTTTCTCTGTCAGGTTGAAGGTTACTTCTCACTGGAACGGACAAGGAGGGAAGAAAGCTGACAAAGAGGCCCCAGAAACTAGGAGTCAAATGTAATTCTGAGTCCACTGTCCTTTCCTCTAGAACCTGGGGGCAAGGGGGGAATCTCTAAAGTTAAACCATTTGAGCATTACTCTAGATGCTTCTAGAGAAGGGAACCTGCCCTTTATATGTAAATGGGAGGGCTTTAGAAGTGAAGTCTGTACGTATTTGGGGAGCTAGAAGCTACTCAAACCAGGACAGCTTTGACGAGGTGAGGTGGCAAAGGCTTGCTGGGGGGCAGCTTCTCACCAGCCCTAATTCAGGGCACAGGTGTGCTAGAAGCACCAGGGCTAGCATGTTAGCTTGAGGGTTGGGACGAAGGTCTCATGGGCAGGAAAGTAACCCTCCTGCACCAGGTCGGACACCGCTTCAGAAGCTGTGAGATTTGTTTTGGGTCGTACAAGCCAACCCTGCAAACTCAATACCACCGACCATCTCTCAGTCACCACCCTCGAGATGGCACAGCTGGGCAAACCATCAGTAAGGTCAGTGGAGAGCTGGGGAGAGAAAGCGACATGTTCAAAAGTGTGAGGATAAGAAGTCATAAAGCAGAGACGCCCTAGGCTCTGCAAGTTCACTATCACCCCTGGACCACCATCCTCGCAAAGGTGAGACAGGTGCTGAGTGTAGCAGGTGGGACCAATATGGCTGTTCATTGGAGCCCAGAACAAAATGTGCTTGATCCAGGATCTCCACTTCAGTCTACAGAATCCTCTCCCAGGGGCCCTCCAGCCATGAGGCTGTAAGAACTACGAAAGGCCTCTGACTCATCCAGCTGTCCACCTGACTGTAGGTCCTGGTGCTTGGCCCAGGGCAACTGTCATTAACCCTTTCACAGGCGAGTCCTCAGTTCCTGCCTCCACCCATACCAAGCCACCATCCACATCTCTTTTTCCTTTTCTAAAATGTGTGCCCTACCCAGTGATTCACCTCCAGATCAGCAGCAGCATCCCCCAGAGAGTGGTAAGAGAGGCTGAGGTTCATACATCAGAAAGGCAAAGAATAAGCATCAACGCTGAAACTCTGCACCTGGGTCTACCAACAGGGAAACATAACTCATTGCTCATCCACCCCAGGAAGGACAATTCATCACGTTCAAAAACGGAGGGAAAGGTTATTTTAGACAGGAAGATTCTCCTTGCTCCATCACACTCCAGGGCTCAGAAAGACTCCTATCAGACCTGCCTGGTGCTATTAACAATGGTCAGGGTACCCTGGATGGAATTCTGAAACACAAGGAGCAGCCCCTCACCAGAGGGCAACATGCCCCAACTAGTCAACTCTTGAGATGCTGGGCTCCGTCCACAGACCTTAGGGCCCCACCCTGACTAACTGGAGCATCTACTCTCCTCTCCAGGAAGGAGCCAACATGGATAGAAAGTGACTTGGTTAACTAGTCTCTGAAACACAACCTACACCCAGGATCACAATGAGAATTGAGAGAATATCCAGGCTGTTACTGCAAGAGATCAAGACTCATCCCCACTAAACATTTCTGTGTGAAAATCCACTGAATTTGGCCAGTAAAAGATACCAACTGCTTCGGTTATTGGAAAAAGTCAGCTGACACGTAGATAGGCAAAGGGAGAGGAACAGAATGGGATGAAGAGATGGTCTTATCAAGGAACACAGGATGGCAGCTCGCTCATTCTCACATTTGCAGGCCCATTCGTTCTGGCCACAAAGCTACACCTATCACCACTTTCATCATCATTACTGGGTTTATGTATTTATGGAGCACTTCCTACATGCCAGGCACTGTGCTAAGCATTTCACAAGCACTATCTCTTTTAAAAACCTCAAGAGATGGGCAGTGTTCTCATCTCTATTTACAGATGAAGAAACTGGCTGAATCAACTGAGGATCTAACTCAAAGTCACACAGCCAGGAAGCGGCAAAGCTGGATGAGTGGCTTCAGCTGCCATGTGCTTGGTGATGATCTGATTCTGCCGCATCTTATTTGAGCATCTCCTGCCGAATAACAGGCAAAGGAAGAAACTCCTCAAAAGAAGATCACAAAATATACATCTGCTCTTGCAACTGTAAAGAAGGGTCAGGGGTTAGTCCATGGGAGAGCATCAGAAGGCCACTCTAGGGAGGGAGAATAATGTGATTCCAAGCCAGAGAGGGGGAAAAAAGCCTTGATGCCGAAAAGAAATAGGAAAGAGTCCCTTGTAGCTGGAGCAGAACCTTCACGAGGGGAAAACGGAAAAGGCGGAGCTGGAGCACCGGGCTGGGGCAGGACCGGAAGATGCAGGGACCGGGG
>SJYA01001562.1:229881-320786 GCA_006410615.1 Neotragus moschatus | reverse complement strand
GACCGGGGGTGGGGGGTGGGGGGGCTGGGATCTATCCTGGAGTCACAGGCAGTTTTTAAAGCAGGGAAGCGGTGTGAGCAGATTTGTGTTTTAGTCAAACAAGCAAGGCTGCAGTGAGACAAATGGAACTGAAAAAGCAAGAAGTTGGCAGCAAGGACATAAGAAGTAACCCATTAACTGTTCAGGGAAGGCGATGGAGAATGAACTAGGTACTGGAGGTGGGGATGATGGGAGAAGAGACGGAGTCATTAACTACACTAAAGGGAGACAGAGTGGCCAGAAAGTCCTAGGGAAATCTTCTGGCTCTTCATGACCCGCTTGCTCAGGCAGGATCTATATGTCATCAGTCTCACAGGAAGGTACCAGCATTCAGTGAGTACAGGGGGGCTTTTAGATGCCCCACTCCCCTACCTCTGTGCCAACATCTGCCCACCTATTATTTCCTTCCAGCAGGGACCAAAGCTGCCCATCTCCTTCCAGCCTCTCCACAACCACCAAGGAACATGGTTCCTTTGCTTTCAGTTGTAATCACCAACTCACACCTTACTAACTGTTCCTGTCTGGACCACACGCCGCTCCACAGTCCAGACGCGCTAAGACCAGAAGAGCCCCGTGCTGCACTGGTCTGGCACAGTGGGCCAGCCTCAGATGCCAGGGCCCTGTGCCCCACAGTGTCAGCCAAGGGTGTGCAACCGAGAGCTCAGGGAACAGCGAGGGCTAAGAATCAGGCCAGAGGGGACGGATTTGATAGATGAGCTTCCCTCGGCTGGCTAAGGTGTTGTCCTGGAGAGCCAGTCCTCAGTCAGGTACCTGGCCCTTAAGAGAGGTAATGGGACTGTGGCATAGAGGCCCTGGTTCACACCCCAAGTGTGCCCAGGGTTCCAGGCCAGTCCCAACTGGCTGGCCATGTCGTGACAACGGGCCACAGGGAACAAGCGAGAATCACATATACACGTGTGGACCAGCACTGGAGAACCAGCTCAAAGCACCAGGCTTCATAATGTGCCCACGTCTGTGCTTGCCACATGATTCAACAGCAAGAAGGGTGGCCTTCTGCTACCTTTGGAGGCTGGAAGATAGAAGAGAATGTGGTAGGGAATTACTCTGCTTAGAGACTGACAGTGGCTCCAGTAGGCACAATAATTCATCAGCCTGTTTCAAGCTATTTTTCAGTGACCCTTTGACTAGCCCGTTTTCCACAGAAGCTTCCCTTTCATCTCTTCTCTGGATGTCATACCCGCTTCTTACCTCCCTCATGCTACTAAGGAAAAGTTTTCTTACAGCCAAGCTTCCTGTGATTAAAACAGAAAAACTGGTATCACCTCCCTGCTCAGAGTCGCCAGCACTTGGTTTGCTGGATACCTTGCTCTCAGCAACATACTAAAATATGACTATTTCAAAAGTCAGATCTTTTGGGCACCTATAGCCCCCAAATCTCAGATCCACTTGGGCACCTATAGCCATTGCCATCTTGTACAAATCAAGCTTGGATAACACAGCTGGGACTCCAGTCCTGAGCTCTTCCAGACACAGATGGCAGCAGCAGGAGACAGAAAGCCAGAGACAGAGCCCCCACGCAGCCACTTTCCTTATTAAAATCATCTCCAACACCTGCCTGCCCCGAATATCCCTACCACCTGGCTCAAAGTGACTGAGGACAGTGGCCAGATCTCTGCCATGCCTAGGAAGCACCCAGCTCTACAAACTAGATAAAAATAAAAATAAAAAGAGTCAGCGCGTCAGACTCTTGATGATTTTGTCAACAAAGAGTCACTCTTCTTTCTTGCAGGCGGATGTCGGGGCCTGCTGCATGACTGGCTCCCTAAAATCTTGTATCCTCAGCTCTGCCATCAGAGTTCCTGGGGCAGGCCTGGCAGGTTGATTTTCCAAATGGCACAACACCTCTCATCTTAAATGCTTCCTCCAATGAGACCCGACACCCCTCTCCCTGAAAGATGTGTCTATGTGGCCTGTCTGTGAACCTGGGTGGGCCTGAGACTCGCTTCCACTGCCAGGAAGCAGAGGAAGTGACATTGCATGACTTTCAAGGCAGACCAGAGAGGATGACGCAGCTTGGTCCCTGGGGCACTTGTGCTTGAAGTTTTGAGCCACCACGTAAGAAGGCTGAGAGCCCTGAGATACCACACTCCTGGAGGAGCAATATATCGGCAACCTCACCAGCCATCCTAGCCTTCCAGTCCTTCCAGCCCAGACACGAGATACAGACATGAACAAGTCTTCCAGATGACTCCTGCCTTCATCTGCAGCCTCACCCCAAGCCTTTAAATCTTCCCAGCACAGGCTCCAGACACCGAGAGGCAGAACAAGCCATTCCTACTGAGCCCTCCTTTCCTGACCCCAAATCTCCATGAGTATAATGAAATGGCTCTTGTTTGAAGGGTGGTGTGTTCCGAGGCAACAGTCATGGAAGCAGCTGGTGACATACTTGTGAGTCTATTCTCAGATCTGCTGCCACCAGAGAAGCAGCTGTTCTTGCAAACGGAATTGTAAGAAAAAGAAAAGTTCCCTTTTACTGAGCATTTACTTTGCGCCAGGCACTGTGCTAAGAGCTGATGTATAATTTCACTTAATGCTCATTCTGGTGCTGTGAGTTAAAACTAGGATTATCCCCATTTGACAGAAGAAGAAAGGGACTCAGAGGCTGCAGACCTTGCCCAAAGCCAGGTCTGGCTGACTTGGAGCCCCTAATGCTGTACCACATACCACACTCTGCTCTTGGGCCATGCAGAGAAAGAAGCTGTTTCTACAGGGAAGACTCAGTTCCTTAGCACACACAGCTTGGCTTTCCTTTCAGTAGGCCAGGTCTGGGAATTCCCTGAAGAAGCCAGGCAACAGGGGCATGGCATCAACAAACACTTGGCCTTATCTGAGCAGGGGCTGGCTCCCTTCCCTATAAAGCCACTGCTGTGGCCTACCATCCTTTTGGGCTTCCCAGGTGGCGATAATGGTGAAGAATCCTCCTGCCAATGCAGGAGACATAAGAGACATGGCAGTTTGTTCTCTGGGTCAGGAAGAGCCCCTGGAGGAGGGCATGGCAACCCACTCCAGTATTCTTGCCTGGAGAATCCCATGGACAGAGGAGCCTGGCGGGCTACAGACCATAGGGTTGCAAAGAGCTGGACATGACTGAAGTGACTTAGTGTGTGCACATACACCCCACCACCACCCTTTTATTGATTCTCCCTGAATCCCACCCCTTCTCTAAGGTCTACCCATCAAGGCCTTCCAGAGAAGTCTCTATATCCCTGCCCTTCTCATATACCCCTGGCACACTATTCCATACGGCTTCATACTGTTCTGGTTGTTAGGGGGTGTTTACACAGCACAGCTCTGAGGATGGGAAGAAGGTGGTGGAAGAGACATCTATATAGGCATATGATAAAGTGACTGACCCATCATATTGCCCACGGCATAATTATAATAGCAGACACAGCCGTCTCACACAAGGACCTGCTGGGCTGAGAATCATCACCCAGGCACAACACGAACACTCCAGGCTTTGTGACTTGCGCTTCACCCGAGGCATCAAGGTGAGAAAGGACTTGAGGGTGGAGGAGGAAACAGCACACACCACAGAGACCCATCACATCACCTTNGTCTCACACAAGGACCTGCTGGGCTGAGAATCATCACCCAGGCACAACACGAACACTCCAGGCTTTGTGACTTGCGCTTCACCCGAGGCATCAAGGTGAGAAAGGACTTGAGGGTGGAGGAGGAAACAGCACACACCACAGAGACCCATCACATCACCTTGCGAGGGAGGGAGCCCCAGCCACAAAGGCTCAAAACAATGGGGGCTGCCATTTTGAACCACAAGTCCTTAATCGTCCTAGAAAGCTAAGAGATACAGATTAAAGCTTCCTGTGAGTCATTCCTCAACCTCTCTGCCTAAGTAGGGAGGGACCAATTTCCAAACCTCCTCAGGTCAGACTAGCTTTGTTCTGACTCACCGTCTTCCTGTTGGTGCTATGGACGCTCTTGCTAGTAACTTCCTTCCACCTCCATGCCCACTGGGATGGGTGAGACAAGGCGTGTTGCCTTCACCTTTCCAGCCTACCTCCAAAGAATACTGTTCTGCCTCTGGGATGGAGTTGAAGATCTTACTATGGCGGTAAAACTCAAGACCACATAGACTCTCAAGGTGGCGCAGTTCAGTTTCCAGGAGAAAGCCAGCTTGTTCTTCCTTCCTTGGTACCTGGGAAAGTGGGCATATTGGGCACAGCCAGAAACTGCTGGGAATAGGCTTCACTGCCTTTATGTGCTGTTCTTAAAGAACTTCCTCCTTTTTCCTGAGCAGGGACACTCTTACTCTTCCTGGAAGGTTATTATTGGTAAACTTTCCATTCCCAGTCACTTCTCCTATATACTACATAACAAATCAAGCACCAAAAAGCTTATGATGGGCCTAAAACTGGCCAGATTCATGGTTCATCTAACCTAGAGCCACAGAAATAAGGCCAGACTCACATGTTAGAATCATGGGGCAGAGATGTGTTCAGTGGCCAGAGGAGGATCCTAAGCACTTCCAAATTAGGTGGACTTGACTTATTTATTAGGCAGAGGGCTCATATGGTCCACTGCTGCTGCTGCTAAGTCACTTCAGTCGTGTCCAACTCTNTAGAGGAACTTTTCCTAACCCCTCTACTAAACGAGGCCAGGTCCCCATCAAGCACTCCCATGGCAGTCTCTATTGGCAAGACTCAACAAAGTTATAATTGCTTGTTCAATGCCTATTGTCCTACTAGACTGCAAGACGCATGCGGGCTGATCCTCTCTGCCTGATACACCACTGTCCTGTACGTGCTGAACAGTCAGCTGGTGACCAATAGAGAGTAAAGCAAAATGGGGAGAATCTACTTCAGTATGAAAGAAATCAAACTCAGATCTGTGGGGGAAAACTGGAACTGGACCTCCTGAAACAAACACAGAGAATAGTCACACTGCTACAAAAGAAAAAACTGCACACAGAGATCACGTATTTCTGAACTCTTGGCAAGACCGAAAGAGGAGATGCCCACTGCAGACTGTTCTTTTGTGTTCTCAGCCAGCTCCACAGTGTCTCCATTCTCCATTCAGATGCTGGTAGTGCTCAGAACTAGGTTCCTGCTCAGTTACAGCACTTCCATCCTATCTAGGGCTAATATTCATTTATATTTTGTAATTCACCTGGCAGTCTGCACAAAGAAAACTCTTAGGAAGTTAGTCAGACTGCCTTTAAGTATACAAAATATGTGGCCCATTTGCACCCTCAAAGTTCCAATGGTTCAGGATGATCACCTCAGGAACCAACACAACACTGTAAAGCAATTTTCCTCCAATTAAAAAATAAATTTAAAAGTTTTATGAGAACAAAAGTAAATAAATGACAGCAACAACAAAAGCTCATCACCTTATCTAGCACCCTTCTTGAAAAGTAAATGGTGTGTCCTGCAGACTAATAATCTACATCCATTCTACAATCTTCCAGTATACCTTTCAGTACTACAGAAGCTGGAAAGTTTAAAAACTACATTTCCCAGACTTCTTGTCAGAGTGCTGGTTCAGCCAATGAGATGCATAAGATTCAGAAGGCAGAAATGGTATGGAGACCATCTCCTTGCTGCTTCTCCTGGTAAGCATGGCTGTGGAGAAGTGGGTTTTCTATAATATCACGTCAGTGTCCAATTATTAGGCTCCCCAAGTGGCGCTAGTGGTAAAGAATCTTTCTGCCAATGCAGGAGATTAAGAGACGTGGGTTTAATCCCTGGGCCAGGAAGATCCCCTGAAGAAGGAAAAGGCACCCTACTCCAGTATTCTTGCCAGGAGAATCCCATGGACAGAAGAGTCTGGTGGGTTATAGTTCATAGGGGTAGCTTACTAGTTTTGCAGATGTGGAAGGAACGTTGCAAGGCCAAGTAGTCACCTAATCTCCAGACAGCAACTACAACAGGGTATTGGAGAAGTCAACTTCAATGATAACTCCTGATTCTGTACCTTCTCAGAGAAGCAGCAGCTTGTCTGGTGGGCCAGGTCTGCAACGGACTGGGATTTGGTCCCACAGTTCTAGCTGAGAGCCCCTTCTCCCTGCCCTTCCAACAAATCTACAAGCACCCAATTTCTTCTACTAAACTGTTTTCTGTTTAAAGCAGCTTGAGTGTTTTTAGGTCCTAAAACAAATCCTGACTGATTACTAATTCTTATCTTATCTATTACATGAATAAGAAAAAATATGCCTACGTCAAAAAGAGATTAGATCCTTCCTGGAGAAAAATGTAAGTTATGTTAGGAATCCCTTGGTCATGGAGGGAGCACTCATATTTTTTCCTACCAGATTTTTTTTCATGGATGAAAAGGTAGGTGCCTATTTAATAAATGCACATTTACATATCTTATGCCTCAGATATCTGAATTCTCCTTAAGGAAATTAAGTGCTGTATTTTCTTGTGTATCCACCCTCTTCTTTCCTCTGGTCTGGAGCATCATTGTGAACACACAGGAGGTGTTAAATATTTATTTAAACACTTATCATCATTGTTTAGTCACTAAGTCATGTCCAACTCTTTGCAACCCCATGGACTGTAGCCCACCAGGTTCCTCTGTCCAAAGGATTTCCTAGGCTAGAATACTGGAGTGAGTTGCCATTTCCTTCTCCAGGGGATCGTCCCAACCCAGGGAATGAACCCATGTCTCCTACATTGGCAGGCAGATTCTTCACTACTAAGACACCAGGGAAGCCCCTTATTTAAACATACGAGGACTTAAAAGATGTGATTCTGAACAAGGGTGCTGAAAGGACAGCTCCTCTGATGGCATTCCACAGAAGACAGAAAACCTCTGTGGGGAAGGCAAAGCCATGATCTCTCTCTCTCTCTGCACAGAATATAAACTCTCATGTTCTTGCTATTTAGTCAAGGAAATATTTTGACCAGCCTTCAAGAAAAGCACAGAAGAGAACTTACAAGCAGACAGAAGACAGAATAGTGGGGGATGTGGGGAGGGTCCTCTCCTTTCTCTTCCCTGTTAGGAAGTCCTCGTGGATAGAAACCAGACTATCACTGCAGCTGAGAGCATGTGGGACTCCTTCCCTTCCCTGCTCCAGTCAAGACCTGCTTTTAAATAAGAATCAGGTCAAGTCTCATGCAGCACATATTTCGGTTTTTGTGGAAGAATAATATTTCCAGGAATATCAGGAAAAAAATCCTTATTTCTTTCAGTCTTGGAGTCAAGACATTATCCCCTCTCAAATGTATCCTTAGAAACTAAACATACAGGCACATTCTGAAGAGTTTGGGGTAAGTGAATAGTACACACATCATTCATTTAAAAATCTTAAGTATATCTGAAAATACACCCTTATATTTCTAGTGAGTGCAAGAAAAATAAATGTAATTCAATCATATCCTTAATTTATGCTCTGTTTGAAAACAAAAACAACTCTCCTATAAGAGAAACTTTCTCTCAATACCTACAGTTATTGATCTCCAAAGATGTTATAACTGTACATTTTCCATCTTTCACTAAAATAAAGAAGATGAGTATTCTCTTGGGTTATTTATATTTGTCAGCCCCATGGAGAGCTAAACTCTAATACCTACACTGGAGAAGATAAAAGCACTCTATGAGTGCTGGATGATTTATAATATCCTTCCTATATGTTTTCNTATAACTGTACATTTTCCATCTTTCACTAAAATAAAGAAGATGAGTATTCTCTTGGGTTATTTATATTTGTCAGCCCCATGGAGAGCTAAACTCTAATACCTACACTGGAGAAGATAAAAGCACTCTATGAGTGCTGGATGATTTATAATATCCTTCCTATATGTTTTCCTTGTCACAAGATTTAGCAGTTTCCTCCTCTTCTGTTTTGATTAAAGACTGCAACAAAAGTTGTACTCTGAAAAGCAGTATTTGAAACTGAAACTGAACATTATTCAAGGCAACCCACTCCAGTATTCTTGCCTGGAGAATTTCATGGATAGAGAGGAGCCTGGCTGACTAGAGTCCATGCGGTCGAAAAGAGTCAGGCACAACAGAGTAACTAACACTTTTGTGTCTTTTATTCACAATCTAATAGCAAAATTCATGCCCCCAAAGTTCAAAAAACTAACTGGGGAAAAGTCGTCAAAGGCTCGATTTCATTCAGAGTCTTTGGAGACAAGGTTGTCAATCACCTTTATTTTCTGAGTGGCAGTAACTGAACCCGGAGAAGGCAATGGCACCCCACTCCAGTACTCTTGCCTGGAAAATCCCATGGGCAGAGGAGCCTGGTAGGCTGCAGTCCATGGGATCGCTAAGAGTCAGACACGACTGAGCAACTTCACTTTCACTTCTCACTTTCATGCACTGGAGAAGGAAATGGCAACCCACTCCAGTGTTCTTGCCTGGAGAATCCCAGGGACAGGGGAGCCTGGTGGGCTGCCATCTATGGGGTCGCACAGAGTCAGACACAACTGAAGTGACTTAGCAGCAGCAGTAACTGAACCGATGGACACAGCCTACAGACCAGAAACACTTGATCCAATCAGCAACTTCCTTTAACAAAGCACTGCACTGAAATTATATATTTACATCACCAGTTTCCCTCATGTGTGACTTTTAAGTACCTCCTCACCTTCTCATTTCTTTATCCCCTGGTAGTTAACACAGTATCTCTCTTTCGCTAGACACTCTAATTGGTTTTTGATTAGAACTAAATTTTCTGAATTATCAAGAATTAAGCCCAGTCAAGATCAGAACTCCCAGTGTGGCTAAATAACAAGACCTTCAAAATGCAATGTTGTTCAAGTCAATTATTTCAGTAAGTACAAGATGCTTCCTAATTTCTCATCATCTGAGTTTTAGATATAGGAATCTATTCTATCCAAGGTAACTTTTTTGTTACCGTAAAGGTGAAGTCCTGGGCACCCAGCGGAGAAGGAGCTTCTAACGTGGTGCAGTGAGTGTGGACCTATCTGGCTTTCTGTGCATGGGTTCTTCCAGCCTCGGTCAGGTTCACTCCTGACTGCTCTGACAGCAGGAGCACAAGCTACTAAAGAAACTCAGTTCCTGCTCACGAACCTCACAGAGCTCTTCTACTCTGACACCAGATGTCTCTGAAAAACAAATCACCAAACATCACCCACAAAGAACCTCAAAATATGACATGTTTAAACTACACTACTCTCTAACATGCCAGGCCAACATCTCTTCCAGTATGCGACCAAGTTCATCTTCAACACTATTTGGGACATTATATGCTAGGACCTTTAGCCTTCACTTTTCCAGCACTAGTGCCAAAAAGATGCAACAACTGGAAACAATTTAACTTGTCACCTCCAGGTATTATAAAGATCAAATAGCAGAAGCCAGAAGTTTTTAATTGAATAAAACAAATAACAAAGGAAGCTAAATACTTGAATGTCAATTTGACAGTCAAAAACAGGAAAGAGGCTATGATTTTTATACTAATGCCTGTTATTTAATAAACAGGTTAAGATATAATACAATTGTTTGGGTGAAAATAAGTCATAGGACCAGAAAAATAACTGTTACTACTGAAAGTTTTAAACTAAAGTTATCCCTTGGTAATGATTTTTTAAATCAGCTAAGGGGCAAAGTACATAAAACACGGAATAAATAAAGATACCTGTGTACTAACAATACTTTTTTAACAGGAAAGAAATTATGGAAACCCTCAAATACAAAATAGTGTAAATTGTACCGGGAAATATTTACATCTTTCTTCTAAAACCACCTAGCATCACGGATTAAAGGATTCTAATGGCAAGTTAACTCCTTTGAAAAAAACAAAGAAAAATTCATTACAGGGTGTGTTACAGGGGGCTCCTGGGAAATTGGTGAAAACCAGGACACTGCAAGAAAGGCCCTGGGAGGGACCCCTGGGTATCATTCCCCTGAGATTTGGCAAATACCAAATATAGGCAAGGATCTAGGGTGAGAAGAAAGGAGAAAATATATTGTCTAGGTGTCAAGGAGCTAGGATTTAACCACTATACCCTGTGCTCCTGATCTCTCTGGGGGGAATGACATACTTTACCCTCTCTATCATTTCTCCACTCATCACCTGCCCCTCCACTCCACCCACTCTCTCTCTCTCTCTCTCTCTCTCTCTCACACCCTTCTTAGCACATTATTCAGTGAGACTCCTAAAGGTACCACTTTTGAGATACAAGATTGGGATCGAAGAAATCAACACAGTATTTCAAAGGTGTTTCAGAGGCTTCCAGGACTTGTGAACCAGCTCGGCCCTGAGGGAGACACCACCATCTCCTTTAAAGCAAAAGTACAGGGCGAGGACAGGCGATAGAAGAGGTCGGGAAGGTCCCTGGTTTGAGGACTAAGGTTATTACAGAAACCACCAGCTTGCCTAAAATCCTGCCAGATTTGCGGGGCGATGTGGGGGGTGGTGGTGTTGGGGCTTCAGGATATGGAATCGAGCTGCTGCTGAGGTGGTCAGGTGAAGGTGAAGAAGCCCAAGCGCCCGAGGTTCCAGGCGAGGCCTGCCTGCGGAGTGTCTACCTTACCCACTGCACCCACCAAAGCCCGTGCAGCCTGAGCGCGCGCNCACTATATTGATTCTTCTGATCTATGAACACAGTATATTTCTTCATCTATTAGTGTCCTCTTTGATTTCTTTCACCAGTGTTTTATAGTTTTCTATATATAGGTCTTTTGTTTCTTTAAGTAGATATATTCCTAAGTATTTTATTCTTTTCATTGTTTAATTTCAGTTTGAGGTTAATTGTTAGACAAACTGAAGACAGTGAGGCAATTTGAAAAGATAACCAGGGCTGGCATCTCCAGCTTTGCTGCCACCAGCTGCAAGATCTTGGGCAAGTACTAAACCGTCTGTTCATCCTTAAACAGAAGGGGTGATCTGGAAGATCTGTCATCTTACAGACCTGAGATTCTGTGGTTTGCACATGAGTGTGACTACACTGTATGCCAAGAAATAGCTACCCACTCCAGTATTCTTGCCTGAGAAATCCCATGGACAGAGGAGACTAGCGGGCTGCAATCCATGCGGTCGCAAAGAGTCAGACATGACTGAGGGACTAAACAAAAACCACCACCCATTTCAGGTCTTGAAGAAGAGAGGGTAGAATGTGGTCTAAAGATCAACTGGAATAGGTTTTGAGAAAAGACTTCTGATTAAATGCCCTAAAACAGTGTTTGGATTCTTCTTGAACATAGATTCAGTTAACTGGAGAAGATACAGATGAGTCTTTGCATAAATTCTCTAAATTTTGTTCAAAATAAAACTGTGCCACTCCTAACCAGAAGAGAGCCAGCAGGGAGGGGGTACAGACATTTTGTATTTTTAAAAAACACAAGAAATAAGATCTTCTTAATAAAAATTTAATTTGGAAGAAGAAGGAATTTTCCAAAATGGTATTAACAGAGAGAAACAAGCAGGAAAAAAAAAAAAAAACTAAAAAGATATAGAGAACAATCATCGATGGTGATCTCTTTCAAGTAGTAGAATTATGAGTATGGACAATTTTTATTGTCATTTTGCTNAAATAAGATCTTCTTAATAAAAATTTAATTTGGAAGAAGAAGGAATTTTCCAAAATGGTATTAACAGAGAGAAACAAGCAGGAAAAAAAAAAAAAAACTAAAAAGATATAGAGAACAATCATCGATGGTGATCTCTTTCAAGTAGTAGAATTATGAGTATGGACAATTTTTATTGTCATTTTGCTTGATATTGTATGTCTTACTATATAGTTTTTATCTTGACTCCTCCTCTACCCAGAAGAGAAGAAGAAGAAAAAAAAAAACCTTGGGATCTGTCTCAGTAGGAAAAGTCTAATTCTCCCCATAACTTAAATCCTGGATACCATAGCATGTGTTTAGAACCTCATGAAGAGTCATTCATTCATCAAACATTTCAAGAAGTCACTCAGTAAATATTTGTTGAATGGATAAGTGCTAGGAATTCAAATGAGGGAAGATCCTTCAGGCTAAAGCTGTCCAGCAGAGGTTGTCTAGCCAGGTTTCATGGAAGAGGCAGAACTAAAGCTGGTCCTGGAGATGGATGTAGGGAAGAGGGAGGAACCTGCATTCAGGAGTAGAGGGTGAGCATGGGCCCAGCCACAGAGGTGGGGAAGCCTGAGTAAGCCCAGGGGTGGAGTAAAAGGATGAGAAAGGACTCTGAAAAGATGGGTTGAGACCAGATTTGTTGAGGGCCTTGTAATTACTTGATTCAGAGGAGTAAGTATTTAATTCATTATTTGTAATTATTTGCTATCTAGCTTGTTCACTATGAGAACAGCAACTACCTGTCTGGTTCTCCACAGTTGTCCCAGCATCTAGAGTGTATCTGGCACATAATTGGCTCTCAGCACGTGTTTGTGACTGAAAGACTGACTTGAATACCAGACTGAGAAAAAAGTCTGGATTTGGTTAAGCAGACAAAAGGTTAGCTCTGAAAGCTTTTACACAGGGATGAGAGATGATCAAATGTTGCCATCTCTGAGGATGAGAATAGATGATGAATGGATAAGGAGGTGCTTAAGTGGGGGCATCAAAGGATGTATACAGCTTAATTAGTGGAGACTAGGAATCATGAAGAAGGCTGAGCACCGAAGAATTGATGCTTTTGAACTGTAGTGTTGGAGAAGACTCTTGAGAGTCCCTTGGACTGCAAGGAGATCCAACCAGTCCATTCTGAAGGAGATCAGCCCTGGGATTTCTTTGGAAGGAATGATGCTAAAGCTGAAACTCCAGTACTTTGGCCACCTCATGTGAAGAGTTGACTCATTGGAAAAGACTCTGATGCTGGGAGGGATTGGGGACAGGAGAAGAAGGGGACGACAGAGGATGAGATAGCTGGATGGCATCACTTACTCAATGGACATGAGTCTGAGAGTTGGTGATGAACAGGGAGGCCTGGCATGCTGCGATTCATGGGGTCGCAAAGAGTTGGACACGACTGAGTGACTGAACTGAACTGAGAAATCATGAAGATGGAAATCAATGCAGTGGACAGAAATACCAGCCTTAGAGGGCTTCCCAGATGGCTCAGTGGGTAAAGAACCGGCCTGCAAATCTAGGAGCTGTAAGAGACATGGGTTTGATCCCTGAGTCGGGAAGATCCCCTGGAGGAGGGCATGGCAACCTACTCCAGTATTCTTGCCTGGAATTCCATGGACAGAGGAGTCTAGCAGGCTATAATCCATGGGATCACAGAGATGGACATGACTGAAGCAACTTAGCACACAAAAATTCTTAGTATGCTTAACACCCACTAGATAGTTAGCATATTTATTTTCTTCTTTCCTCTGTCTATCCCCCACAGAAATACTCAAGGGAAGAAATTAATTAATGGTACCCTAGGAAACTGCAGAGACTTCTTGACTGGGAGTTGAACCAGGTCTTTCCCTTTAAAAACAAGAAAGAAGGAAAAAGGAAATAAAAGAGAGAAGGAAGGAGGGAGGGAAGTTAGGAAGATGGGGCGGGATAAAAAGCAAACAAGTATCACAGACTGATGATTAAAGTTTGGGGCCTTGGATTTTGACTGAATCAGAATTCATACTCATTGTTTGCCATTAGGCAAGTTAATGCCCTGGTACCTCCGGATCCCTCGTCTGGAAATTAGGGATAATGCTATCTCATTGGGCTCCTGGACTGATTAAATGACAGGATGTATATTATGTGCTTAATACAGAGTTGTCAAACAGTAGTAGTAGTTATTATTCAGTTCAGTTGCTCAGTCGTTTCCAGTTCTTTGAGACCCCATGGACTGCAGCATGTCAGGCTTTCCTGTCCATCACCAATTCCTGGAGCTTGTTCAAACTCATATCCATCAAGTCAGTGATGCCATGCAACCATCTTATCCTCTGTCATCCCCTTCTCCTCCTGCCTTCAATCTTTCCCAGCATCAGGGTCTTTTCCAGTGACTCTGTTCTTCACATCAGGTGGCCAAAGTATTGGAGTTTCAGCTTCAGCATGAATCCTTCCAATGAACATTCAGGACTGATTTCCTTTAAGATTGACTGATTTGGTCTCCTTGCTGTCCAAGGTACTCTCAAGAGTCTTCTTCAACACCACAGTTCAGAAGCATCAGTTCTTTGGTGCTCAACTTTATAGTCCAACTCTCACATCCATACATGACTACCAAAGCTTTGACTAAATGGACTTTTGTTGGCAAAGTAATGTCTCTGTTTCTTAATATGCTGCCTGGGCTGGTCATAGCTTTTCTTCCAAGGAGCAAGTGTCTTTTAATTTCATGGCTGCAGTCACCATCTGCCGCGACTTGGAGCCCAAAATAACAATAGTTATTATTATTTGAGCCTGAAGAAATAAAATTTATTTATTTTATTGATAACTGAGACTAAATAAATAAATTAATTAAGCCTAAAAAAATAAAACCATAAGAACAGTTACTATTATTCAAGCCTAAAGCTCAATTTGATAAATGAATATCACCCTATCCTCAGGTCTTCTGGAAAGTGTTTTTTAAACTATTGATTTACAAAACAGAATAGTCACAGATACAGAAAACACGCATATAGTTATGAAGGGTAAAGAGGGGAGGGGTAAACTGGGAGATTGGGACTGACATATACACACTGCTGCTGCTGCTGCTGAGTCGCTTCAGTCGTGTCCGATTCTGTGCGACCCCAGAGACGGCAGACCACCAGGCTCCGTTGCCCCTGGGATTCTCCAGGCAAGAACATTGGAGTGCATTGCCATTTCCTTCTCTAACACATGAAAGTGAAGTCACTCAGTCGTGTCCGACTCTTCGCGACCTCATGGAGAGCAGCCCACCAGGCTCCTCAGTCCATGGGATTTTCCAGGCAAGAGTACTGGAGTGGGGTGCCACTGCCTTCTCCTATATATACACTACTGTATGTAAAATAGATAATTATATATACACTACTGTATATAAAATAGATAATTAATAAGAGCCTACTGTATAGCACAGGGAATGCTACTCAATATTCTGTAATGACTGTGTCCAGCTCTGTGCAACCCCATAGATGGCAGCCCACCAGGCTCCGCCATCCCTGGGATTCTCCAGGCAAGAACAGTGGAGTGGGTTGCCATTTCCTTCTCCAATGCATGAAAGTGAAAAGTGAAATTGAAGTTGCTCAGTTGTGTCCGACTCTTCGTGACCCCATGGACTACAGCCTACCAGGCTCCTCTGTCCATGTGATTTTCCAGGCAAGAGTAGTGGAGTGGGGTGCCATTGCCTCCTCCCTGTAATGACTGAAAGACTCTAAAAAAAAGAGTGGGTATATGTATAACTGGTTCACTTTTCTGTACAGCAGAAACTAACGATACTTCAATAAAAATAAATTAGAAAAGAAAAGTATTCATACTTTGGAGCTAAAATCCCTTAAGCTTTTCCAAGAGTCAGCCAACCCCTCTCACCTCTCACGTTACACCATTTCAGGAGAGGAGCCCTAGTTCCTGATTCATAAACCCCATTTGCAGTCATATGTCATTTAATAAATGTTTTGGGACATTGTGTGGAAGGGTTGGCAGAACAGAAGTTGAAGCCAAACACTCAAGTCCAAATCACTGTCACTGTCACTGTGAACAAGGCACTTCATGCCTCTGAGTCTCCGTTTCATTTGTTGTAAAATGATGTTATTGTGAGAAGTAGGTGAAGTCAGAAGCACTCCTTGCAGTACCTAATACGTAGACAGTGAAATCGCTTAGTCGTGTCTGACTCTTTGCGACCCCGTGGACTGTAGCCCACCAGGCTCCTCCATCCATAGGATTCTCCAGGCAAGAATTCTGGAGTGGGTTGCCATTTTCTTCTCCAGGGGATCTTCCCAACCCAGGGATCGAACCCAGGTCTCCCGTATTGCAGGTAGACGCTTTAACCTCTGAGCCATCAGGGAAGCCACACCTGATACATAATAGGTGCTCAATAAATTGTAAATGTTCTATTGCAATCAATAGTATTTTAATTCCTGTCTTCTGAGAGTTTGAAACATCAAAATGGTGAGACATCGTCCCTCTTTTCTTCTCCCTCCATCACCTACGAAAACTTCAGTTCAGAAAACAACTGTACTGTGGCAGCTGTTTAGAATGTCTCCTCTCTGGAGACTGAGCTGCATTTTAACAATGATTAGAGTCTTTTAATCAAGGAATAAAGAGCAAGCAATATTTCTGCTTCATTAAGCCTTGTTGCAGCCCTGTGGGACAACTCTCTATGAAATTACACCTCTTACAACCATGCCGGGTCTGTAAGGACTTCCTTTAAGCCTTTTAGTCAGGGACCCCAAAGAGATTCAATCAGAAGAGAATTAAAGGGAAAATTATCCATACCATTAAGGCCTTTGAAGAAGAACATGTAATGACTGGGAAAATGATCACACAAAGTGGAAAGAGAAAAAAGAAAACTATCTGTTGTAATCTTAAAATAATTTAAAAGTAAATTGGATAAATCAAGAAAAAGAACTGAATATGTAATATATTTCCAATTCTATGGAATATATATTTACATTAATATTATTGAAAGAAATATATCAAAATGTGAACAGTTATCTCCAGTCTAGATGATGGGGTTAGAAGTGAATTTTTTTCCTTTGTCCTGTACTTTTCAGTATTTTCTACCATTAAAATGTACTGATTTTCTATTGAGAAAAGTAGTTTGTAACTAATAATTATGAAAACTATTAAGGATGTGAAAATGTGCATAGTATAACAATAAATGGAAAAATAGTGAAAAATCCCTTCATACAATTTGATCACAAATGTGTGTATGTGTGTTAAGCATAGTTCCAGAACCTTATTATTGATTATTTCTGAGCTGAGTGGTGGAGTATGGGTAATTTGTATTACCTTCATTTTACTTTTATTTTCCATATTGCTAAAATAAATCATGCAATACATTTATAATTAGATTACAGTTAAAGAACCAAAAATATTTTTAGAGAATAATGAAATAGATTTCAAGCTGAAAACATTGTTGCTAGTTGGAGAGATGGTAGAGCAGGGGGAGAAAATAGGCCCTGAGAATAACAATAATAATTACATTAATGACAGTAATGATATAAATTGAATGCATATTGTGTATGCCATCACTGTTCACAATCTTTTCTTATTTAAGTCTTTAATGACCTTCCAAGAAAAACAAAAATTTAATAGAATAAGTCCATTGCTGAGAAGGAAATGGCAACCCACTCCAGTATTCTTGCCTGGAAAATCCCACAGATGGAAGAGCCTGACAAGCTATCTATCATCCATGGGGTCGCAAAGAGTCAGACACGACTGAGTGACTTCACTGTCTTTCTTTGCCTATCTTTTCCATCTCCTGGAGAGAACATTCTTGGTTATGTATAGACAGATATGTGGCTAGGTATTACAGAACTAATTTAGTTTAGCTGTGGCCTTACTTGTCTAACACTGGTATGCTGCTGCTGCTGCTAAGTCGCTTCAGTCGTGTCCAACTCTGTGCGACCCCATAGATGGCAGCCCACCAGGCTCCGCCGTCCCTGGGATTCTCCAGGCAAGAACACTGGAGTGGGTTGCCATTTTCTTCTCCAATGAGTGAAAGTGAAAAGTGAAGTCGCTCAGTCGTGTCCGACTCTCCACAGCTCCATGGGCTGCAGCCTACCGGGCTCCTCCGTCCATGGGATTTTCCAGGCAAGAGTACTGGAGTGCGGTGCCATCGCCTTCTCCGAACACTGGTATAGACTTCTTTTATTCCTCAACTTTCCGAATTGGTGACCAAGACTCAACTGAAAATTCAGCTCACTGTTTTGCCTTTGAGGTTAATGTCTTTTTATCAGAAACTGATCAATTTAAGTTTTTTAATATTTGTTATTTAAATAAACCAGCAAGATCTGATGAATAAGCTGCTCTCACCATTGCGGGTGAAATGTAGATCTCATGAGCACATGAGCTGTTTTGGCTGCAGAGGCACAGCCATGCTAGAGACCTTGGTGGACAACCTCGCCACCGTGTGGTATTGAGGAGTATGGCGGCCATTTCTCTCTTTTTTAATGACTTTATTTTATAGTTTTAAACTTTAAGAGCTGTAAGTAAGCTTCATGATCCATGGATAGAGCCTCTTCAAATGTTGTTGTGAAAATGAAAACCTAGACCATGGCTATCACTTGGACTTGAACNGGAGAAGGGGACGACAGAGGATGAGATGGCTAGATGGCATCAGGAACTCAATGAACGTGAGTCTGAGTGAACTCTGGGAGATGGTGATGGACAGGGAGGCCTGGCGTGCTGCAATTCATGGGGTCGCAAAGAGTCGGACACGACTGAGCAACTGAACTGAACTGAACAACACTGTAAGGTAATAAGGGATAAAATTGGGGTTTGTACCCAGATACTTCAGCTCTGCACCTCACACATAAATAAAATTGTTGTCAGTGTAAGGATAGAGAAAGAGGTTGTCCCTCCTCACACTGTTATGCGAGGCCAGAGTTTTGGCCCCTGGCTGTTTTAACGGTTTTCTCTCACATCTAAAGGTCTGGGCTCCTTAAGTGCATGCATGTACCCAGTTATTGATCTCAAAGCTCATTCAGAGTGCTAGGTGACTAGGTCAGGCAGAGTTTCCAGCCTTAGACACGTTCTACCTACAACCTTTCTAATCTGACAATCTCAGTACTGGTATTGAGTCCAAATAGTCCTTCCGTTGCCATTTCCCTCCCCCCTTGCTATTGATATAGCCTGCCCTTTGGGGAGTCTTTGTGTCTCTTCCTGTCGGCTAACCCCAGCTGGGACCACCTCAGGCACTGGAAGTGTCAAATAACATTAAACCCTAAAGAAGTGTAGTCTGAGTCCTAAATCCCTTTCATTCAAGTAGACTCCTTGCCCCCTGAAACTTATTTCTCCAATCTTTTTCCAACATCAACCACCCAGGGCATCAGACCAAGCCCTCACTGCAAAGCCTGCCATATTTACTTCCTTCTTCAGGACAATGGGCCACCACTGGCTCTATCTTTGGGCCAAGTTAGACAATTCTAGCAGAACAGGATTTGCCCTAGGTCCTTTGTGATACCCATCCTAGATAAGAGCTTCAGCAGGTGCCTCTTTTAAAGGGCAGCTCCTCTCGCAAGTGAAATAATTATATTTTTAACCTTCCTTGGGTCCTCATACTGGAGAGAAGGGGCTCATTCCAGTTAAAGCATCGGCAGTTTAACAGTGTCACCGTTCAAAGAGTATCGCACACCTATTGCACATAGGGCACTGTGCTAGCAGCAAAAGATAAAAGAAGGAGAGAGGCTTTCCTCAAGGAAAAGGATAAAAGCTGTAAAAGTCTGCAGCATCTCCAGGTCTGCTGCCCCAAAGACGACAGGAAGGGCCTGGGGTAAGGAGAAGGAAGGGAATGAGAGTAGACGATCAGTAGTCTGAAGACTGTCTGCTAGGAAACCCAGAACAGATTGGCATTAAGTCTATTTAAGGGCAGCCTCAACAAAGAAACCTTATTAGCCCAAACGATCAAAATAGACCCACTTTCTAAATACGTAGCTGAACTTTTCACTCCCCCACAACTACATATAGAAACATCTCACAAGAATAACTTCTCACAACACAGCCTCTGAAATACATGATGTTGTTGCCATTTAAACAGCAGAATGACTGAAGTGCAGATGGTAAGCGATTTGCCTGCTATGGTGATGCAAGGCAGTGGAAACACTAGAAACTGGCTCTGAGGAGCTTTCTGGGAACTGCCTTAGGCTTCACAAAGGGCCCTTAGGTAAGCATTATCACTGCATAACAAGCCACCCCAAAACTGATCCACTTACAACAACCACCATCTGTTTGCTCACGAGTCTGCACTGGTAATGGACTTTCCCGGGTAGTTCTCCCGGTCTTGCCTGGGCTCTCTCATGAGTTTGCAATCATCTGGTGGGTTGACTAAAGCAGGATGATCTGAGATGACCTCACTGACCAGACCAGGGTCTTGATGCTACCTGCTCCTCTCCAGGTGATGCCATTCAGTTATCTGGCTGCAGGGGCATGCCAAGAGGGCCACAGAAAAGCTGCAAGATTTCTTAGGCCTAGGTTCTGAACGTGTGCCCTTACCACTTTGCCACATCCCATTGGTCAAGAAACAACTCAGAAGGCTAAACCAAATTCAAGGAGTGGGAAAACAATTCCACCTCCTGATAAAGGGAGCGGCAAAGTATTGTGGCCATGCTTTTTACAGTGAGAGAGAGCTAGGCTTCATTTTTACCAGTCCACCCACCCTGGCAATTATTGTCCCTGCAGGGACCCAACCAGCATCCACCTGCCCCTGCTCCCTATGGGGATGGTTGTAAGAAGCATCTTCTACATTGGAGACTGAGAACTTGGCACTTAGCTTTAGCCCCTGGATAATGCCTAAATTCCTCGGATATCATCACATATATGTGCTGAAATGATAAATGAAGTTGCAGACCAGCAATCACTGAGTAGACACATTAGTGGAAATTGCTGTCTATGTGTCAAGGCACAGGTACACAAGAGCAGACATTGTGCATTCATGGGAATCACATCATCACATGATTTTTCAGGTGACAGCCTGATACCTCCAGGCATGACACATCATTTGTTCAAAGACAGGTGAATACACAGCAAACGAATTTTCTTCAGATTTCAAAATACATTTTAGAAGAAAATAGTGTGCTAGACTTGATCATCATCTTTCTTTATAATCAGGCCTCTCAGTATTTGGTAGAACACAAGAAAATCCGTGCTCAGGCAAGGAGATTAAGGAGTGAGGAAAAAGACAGAACTGACTCTGTACAGGTTTACCTAAAAGAGAGCAACCTTGCTACAAATGGGTTAAACTTGTCCAAGTGAGGGCTAATTAGATGCAAAATTTTTGCAGATTCACCGAGGCATAATTGACACAAGAAGCTGTGTGCATTGAAAGTGGACAGCATAGTGATTAAACCGTTGCCTGCAAAAGCCTTGACACAATCAAGATAATTAACATATTCACCAAACCCATAAATTTTCTTGTGCTGCTTTATATTCCCTTCCTTCTGTTCCCCTCCTCTTTCCCCATCCTCAGGCCGTCACTAACCTGCCTTCTGTTGCTACTGATGACTTTGCATTTCTAAATGCAAATGGGATCATCTAGTATATACTTCTCTTTTGTCTGACTTCTTTCAACTGGCATGATTACATTGAGCTGTATCAACAGCGTGGAGCACATAAATAATTTACTTCCTTTAATGGATGACTAGTATGCCATTATATGGCAGCACCATAATTAGTTTGTTTATTCCCCTGTTGATGGACATTTCAATTTGCTATGTACTGAAGTGGGCTTCCAAGGTGGCACTAGCGGTAAAGAACCCTCCTGCCAATGCAGGAGACATTAGAGACACGGGTTCCACCCCCGGGTCCGGAAGATCTCCTGGAGGAGGGCATGGCAACCCACTCCAATATTCTTGCCTGGAGAATCCCATGGAGGACAGAGGAGCCTGGCGGGCTACAGTCCACAGGGTCACAAAGAATCCGACATAATTGAAGCGACTTAGCACGCACGCCTGTACTGAAGTATGTCCCGACAAAGTTGAAGCCCTAACCCCAAGATGACTGTACTTAGAAATAGGGTCTTTAGGAGGTAGTTAATGTGAGGTAAGTCTTAAGGGTGGAGCCCTGATGGAATACAATTAGTGTTCTTAGAAGAAGAGACACCAGAAACCCTCTCTCTCCCCCTCTCTTTTCCCTCTGTTTCTCTCTCCCTCTCCCAGCATAATCAGATGAAAAGACAAACAAGAAAGAGAGCCCTCACCAGAACGAGAATCTTGACCAGGGACTTTCTAGCCTCGGAACTGTGAGAAAATGAAGAGCTGTTGTTTCTGTTGTTCTGTCTACAATCTGTGGTATTTTATCACAGCAGACTGAGTGGGCCAATACAGATTGCTTACAGTGTAGGGCTATTCCAAGCGAAGCTTCTGTGAGCACTTGTACCCAAGTCTTTGTGTGGACATACACTTTCATTTCTCTTGGATGACTAAAGTGAAATGGCTGGGTCACATGCTCCATGGATACTTGCCTTTTTAAACAGCTGTCCACATGTTTTCCAAAGTGGCTATACCATTTTGCATCTCACCAACAGTGTATGGAATTTCCAGCTGCTTTACATTTTACCAATACTTACTATGCTCAATCATTTTAATTTAAAATTTAATTTTAAAACAATTTAATTTTTGACAGAAAATTATTTATTATTCACCATTCTAGTGAATGTGTGAGCTTTCCTGGTAGCTCAGCTGGTAAAGAATCTGCCTGTAATGCAGGAGACCCTGGTTTGATTCCTGTGTTGGGAAGATTCTCTGCAGAAGGGCTAGGCCACCCACTCCAGTATCCTTGGGTTTCCCTTGTGGCTCAGTTGGCAGTTGGTAAAGAATCTGCAATTAGGGAGACCTGGGTTCAACCCCTGGGTTGGGAAGATCCCCTGAAGGAGGGCATGGCAACCCACTCCAGTATTCTTGCCTGGAGAATCCCATGGACAGAGGAGCCTGGCTGACAACAATCCATGGGTCGCAAAGAGTTGAACACGACTGAAGCGACCTAGTACAGCACAGTGAACCTATGGTGATAGCTCACTGTGGGTTTAATTTGCATCTCCGCAGTGGCTAATCATCTTAGTTTTCTGAATGTTGAGATTTAAACCAATTTTTTCACTCTCCTCTTTCAGAAAACTAAGATCATGGCATCCAGCCCCATCACTTCATGGCAAATAGATGGGGAAGCAGTGGAAACAGTGTCAGACTTTATTTTGGGGGGCTCCAAAATCACTGTAGATGGTGATTGCAGCCATGAAATTAAAAGACGCATACTCCTTGGAAGGAAAGTTATGACCAACCTGGACAGCATATTCAAAAGCAGAGACATTACTTTGCCAACAAAGGTCCATCTAGCCAAGGCTAGATGGTTATGGTTTTTCCAGTGGTCAGGTATGGATGTGAGAGTTGGAGTGTAAAGAAAGCTGAGCACTGAAAAATTGATGCTTTTGAGCTGTGGTGTTGGAGAAGACTCTTGAGAATCCTTTGGACTGCAAGGAGATTCAACCAGTCCATCCTAAAGGAGCTCAGTCCTGAGTGTTCATTGGAAGGACTGGTGTTGAAGCTGAAACTCCAATCCTTTGGCCACCTGATGGGGAGAGCTGACTCGTTTGAAAAGACCCTGATGCTGGGAAAGATTGAAGGCAGGAGGAGAAGGGGATGACAGAGGGTGAGATGGTTGGATGGCATCACTGACTCAATGGACATAGGTTTGGGTAAACTCTGGCAGTTGGTGATGGACAGGGAGGCCTGGCGTGCTGCGGTTCATGGGGTCCCAGAGTCAGACACAACTGAGCAATTGAACTGAACTGAACTGAATGGCTAATATTTATTATTACTTGTTCATGTATTTGTCATTCTTGTATCTTCTTTAGTGAAGAATCTGTTCCTACTTTTTGCTCTTTTATTATTGGTTGAGAGCTTACCAAATGTAAATTTGAATAAGCATAAGCATAGAAAATTAGATCCAGAATCTTACTGGCTGTCCAGGCTGGGCAAGCCTGAGAATTGAAACTAGAACATTCAGGAAGAATGTTTGGGCATTGAAAACTTGGAGGAGGGTGATCAGAGCTGAAAGGGGAGTGGGCTATAGGTCTGAAGATGAATTCTGCCAACTTCACAATTTTGTATAAGTGTGGTCTTAAGGCCTCCCTAACAGTTTTCTCACCAGTGACACCTAATTCCAGCCCTAGATCCTCTGAGAGCCCCAATTTCATGAGTTTCTGTGGGAGTTTCTTGTTTCAGAAGTGTACCATATGTCATTCCTGCCTGGAGAAGCTTTCCAAGTTGGTAGGCAAAAACAGAGACACCCACAAGAAGTATCTAGACAAGATTTGGCCCAGAGTCCTACCAGCGAGCAAAGTGTAGACCA
The DNA here is from genome assembly GCA_006410615.1 of Neotragus moschatus. Classification (NCBI taxonomy): domain Eukaryota; kingdom Metazoa; phylum Chordata; class Mammalia; order Artiodactyla; family Bovidae; genus Neotragus; species Neotragus moschatus. The sequence continues at coordinate 296,924 of SJYA01001562.1, read as the reverse complement.
GGGCTCTGCTGGTGGCTCAGTGGCAAAGAATCTGCTTGTCAATGCAAGGGACACAGATTTGATCCGTAGTCCAGAAAGAGTCCACATGCCTACATGCTGCGGGGCAACCAAACCATGTACCACGACTATTAAGCCTGTGCTCTAGAACCCGGGAGGTACAATTGCTGAAGCCCGCACACCCTAAAACCCGTGCTCTGCCACAAGAGAAACCGCCGCAATGACAAGTCCTCGCAAACTAGAGAGCAGCCCCTGCTCGCCACAACTAGAGAAAAGCCCACACGGCAGTGAAGACACAGCACAGCCAAACACAAATAAAATGATTATTTTCTAAAAGTTGAGAGCAAAGTCGTATCTAAAACATATTCCACTAATGTGAAGACCTCGGAAAGGAGGAATGAAGAGAAAGGACTGAGAGGCGATGGGAATACGGACGTTCAGTGCTGTGATCAAGGTCACTGTATTCACCGCAGATAACTCCTTGCCGGAAAGAGACAAGTGAAGAGAATCCACGGGAGAATAGATGATGAAGGATCCGAGAAGCTGATTTATGAGGCCGACTTAATAGAGCTCACTGAGGCTAGTTCATTTAACAAAATGTGACTGAAGTGAATTTTTCATCGGTGGCTGAAAGAAAATGGAAACTCTCTTTTAAAAGATTAGGAAAATAGCAAATGTACGAGTCAGCTTGTCTCACAAGCCCATTAAGTAAAGGGAAAAGAACTTTTGCATTAAGCAGGTCAGTTCTTGAACTAAACGTGTGCTCTCCATGTCCTGGCAGACCACTCACTGGGATTCTCTTATTCTCTTTCACCTTTCTCCTCATTCCCTCCTTTTTTTTTTTTTGGTCTGGTGAGAGTCATATTACACCAAAATCTCCAGCTCTGGGATTTCTTATTTCCTCACCTTCTAGAAAAGTCTTTCTCCTTGGCCTCCACCCATAGGTCTACACATCCTTGGCCATATCTGTATTTCTTCAGCTCCATCTAAATGCCATAGACTGAGATTTATCCTCATCTCTTCCCTTACAGACCAACTTCTCTCTTTTTTTTAATTTTTAATTTTAATTTTTTATTTTTTTCCATCTCAGGTATACATGAGTTCCCAATGCCCCCCCAACTTCTCTTGAATTAGGACTTTTTTCATGCCAGGAGCTCACATGCTCACATGCGTTTGGGTGAACTCTGGGAGTTGGTGATGGACAAGGAGGCCTGGCATGCTGCGATTCACGGGGTTGCAAAGAGTCGGACGTGACTGAGCGACTGCACTGAAGTGAACTGAATATCTAATCCCAAATTAAGCAACCTTCTCATTCAAGCTACTCATCCTCATATTTAACCTAAATTCAGGATTCTTTGCAATGTTAGCGTATTTTGTCTGCTTTGGGTTCTCTTGTTAGAGAATAATTCGAATGAGGTAACTAGTTTTTGTTTGGTAACATATTAGCAACCAATTTTAGATCATTTGCTTTCATCTAGATGTGAGGTCTTTCTTTTATTCCCCCAATATTCAGGCCACTGGTATGAAACACATTTGGGAACTTGATTTGTATAAGAATACCATCTTTAATAAGATGCTGCTGCTAAGTCACTTCAGTCATGTCTGACTCTGTGTGACCCCATAGACAGTAGCCCACCAGGCTCCCCCGTCCCTGGGATTCTCCAGGCAAGAACACTGGAGTGGGTTGCCATTTCCTTCTGCAATGCATGAAAGTGAAACTTGAAAGTGAAGTCGCTCAGTCGTGTCCAACCCTCAGCGACCCCACGGACTGCAGCCTACCAGGCTCCTCCATCCATGGGATTTTCCAGGCAGGAGTGCTGAAGTGGGCTGCCATCGCCTTCTCTGTTTAATAAGATACTGCTCATCTTTTCCTTTGGAGAAGGAAATGGGAACCCACTCCAGTATCCTTGCCTAGAGAATCCTGTGGACAGAGGAGCCTGGAGGCTGCTGTCCATAGGGTCGCACAGAGTCAGACACGACTGAAGCAACTTAGCATGCATGCATGAATCATGCCAGGAGCTCAGGGAAAAACGATAAATGATCCTTAATTCCACCATCCTAACTAATACAATCACCCACAGCATTTTGGAGCACTTCCTTCCAATCATTTTTCTTTTGCATTAGAATCACACAGAAATTATTCATCTCTGTGTGTAGTAGAGATAATAAACCAACACCATGTTGATGAACATGAGGAGATTTGGGGAGATTGTCCTGCCCAGAGAGTCCACAAGCTCCCTGTCCCTCCTCGCATACCTTACCCTGTGCACCTCTTCCATTTGGTTGTTCCTAACTCATACCCTTTAATCACAAACTGATCATCTTAAGACGTTTCTCTGAGTTCTATGAACCACTCTTGCAAATTCAATTAACCCAAGGAGGGGGTTGTGGGAACTTCTGACCTTTAGCCAGTCGGAAGCACAGGTCCAAAAGCACCTGGACTTACAACTGGTGTCTGAAGTGGGAGGTGGGGGCAGGCTTATGAGACTGAGCCTTTAACCTGTGAGATCTGATGGTATCTCCAGGTAGACAGTAACAGAATTCAGTTAGACGGCAGGATACCCAGCTGGTGGCAGAAAATTGCTCAGTGGTGTGTTAAAACACACACACACACACACACACTGAAATTGGTACCAGAACTGTGGGAATAAACTACAGATACATACAACAACATGGATAAAACTCAAATGCTTTACAGTAAGTGAAAGAAGAGTCAGAAGCTACCTGTGATATGATTCCACTGATGTGACATTCTTGCCAAGGCAAAACTCTAAGGACTGAAACCCAATCAGTGGGTTGCCTGGGGCTTGAGTTGAGGAAACAGCTGACTATAAAGAAATACGGAGGAATTTAGGGGGTGGGTGATGGAACGTGACTGTAACAGTGGTTACATGACTATATATTTTGGTCAAAATTCACTGAACCACACAGTATTGGATAACATTTACTGTAAATAAAACTTAAATCTTCTTAAAAAGAATGGGGGGAGGGAATTCCCTAAAGCCCAGTGGTTAGGACCCCATGCTTTCACTGCAGGGAGCGTGGGTTTGATCTGTGGTCAGGAAACTGAGATCTTGCATGGCACATGGTGTGACCAAAAAATAAATAATAATGGTGAGAAAGTTTTGGCTTTTGAAACCCTATGCTATCATTTGTCTACTTTGGCGATAAGTGCTATTTACCATCCGGGAGGAATAAAGGATATAAGGACTTCAAGAGAAAATGCCCCGATTAATGTCTCAACATATACAAGTTGTCACCACAGTTGTTGTGAGTTATCCATCCTGATTCTCCTCTCCTGCTTTAGCTCCCACTTATTTATGTGTGTTGACCTCAGAAGCACTTTGAGTAGCCTTGTGTGCACGGCATCATGAGATTGTGAGAATGCCAGGTCAGTGCTGTGGGTGCTATTTTAGGGTCTTCCCAAAGCCTTTTGTGAATATATCAGTGAAAGTGAAAGAAAGTGTTAGTCGCTCAGTTGTGTCCAACTCTTTGCTACCCAATGGGCTGTGTAGCCCACCAGGCTCCTCCGTCTATGGGATTCTCCAGGCAAGAATACTAGACTGAGTTGCCATACCCTTCTCCAGGGGGTCTTCTTGACCCAGGGATCAAACCTGGGTCTCCTGCATTTCAGTCAGATTCTTTACCATCTGAGCCCCCAGGGAATCATCTGTTGATGTCAGAGTGGACATGAATTTCATGCAGAAGCTGGAAGAAGGGCCTCTTTCCTAACTCTGTGCCACACTTAGTTCCCAGGGTTCTAAAGCCTGGGCTTTATCTCTTAAGCACAATAAGTACAGGACCTAGGGCCCACAGTACTTTCAGGGGCCCACAGTATAAATTCTTTTAAAGTCAGAAGAAAAAACTAAACTTTGAAATCCAACAGAATGTTTTAATATTTAATATTAATATATTCATATCTATTGCTATAAAATATAATTTCTAACATTTTCATAGAGGAAGGGGTCCAAGAAGACACAAGTACCTGAGGCCCATGGAAGTCATAAAACAGCCCTTCCCAGAGAAGACAAATGTTGCCAGAAACTCATAAAGTCTCTTTCAAAGGGTTGGGTTCAACTTTTGCCCCTGTCCTCTGAATCATAAAGATTCAAACTGGATCATATAGTGATGAACAGTTCTTTCCTTCTTGTCTGGTTCCCCTTTCACCAAAATCCCTCTCCATTTCTCAAGTTACAAAATCAAAACCTCCATGTGCTCTTTGATCAGTCGTGTCCGACTCTTTGTGACTCCATGGACTGTAGCCCGCCAGGCTCTTCTGCCCATGGGATTTTCCAGCCAAGAATACTGGAGTGGGCTGCCATTTCCTACTACAGGGGAGAAAAAAAAAAATCTTTCCGATCCAGGGGGTCAAACTCGTGTCTCTCGTGTCTCTTGCATTAAGTGTTTCCTTTACCACTAGCGCCACCTGGGAAGCCTCCCAAAACATTCATGCAGGTAAACAAATGCAAATCTTCTCTAAGAAGTTGTTTGTTGTTGTTGTTGTTGTTTTTAGTTTTTCTGTTGGGAGTCCATGTCCTTTGGGCCCAAAGTCTTGTACTTAAATTGAATATTTGAACATGTAGTGTTTCTCTTTCCCTCTTTTTTCCCCCAAATAATTATATTTATTTATTTATTCGGGGCTGTGCTGGGTCTTCAGTNCTTTACCACTAGCGCCACCTGGGAAGCCTCCCAAAACATTCATGCAGGTAAACAAATGCAAATCTTCTCTAAGAAGTTGTTTGTTGTTGTTGTTGTTGTTTTTAGTTTTTCTGTTGGGAGTCCATGTCCTTTGGGCCCAAAGTCTTGTACTTAAATTGAATATTTGAACATGTAGTGTTTCTCTTTCCCTCTTTTTTCCCCCAAATAATTATATTTATTTATTTATTCGGGGCTGTGCTGGGTCTTCAGTGTTGCATGAGCTTTTCTGTAGTTGCGGTGAGCAGGGACTACTCTCTAGCTGTGTTGCGCAGGCTTCTCATTGCGGTGGCTTCTCTTGCTGCAGAGCACGGGCTCTGGGGCACACAGACTTCAGTATTTGCAGCAGATGGGCTAAGTGGTGGTTCCCAGGCTCAACAGTTGTGGCCTAAGGGTTTAGTTGCTCTGCGGCATGCAAGATCTTCCCGGACCAGTTCTCGAACCCCTGTCTCTTGCATTGGCAGGTAGATTCTTTACCACTGAGCCACCAGGGAAGCCCTCTCTCTTTTTCTTTAAACGTTTGCTTATTTATTTATTAGTGAGCTATAGTTTGTATACAATATTATATGTTTCAAATGTACAACACAGTGACTCACACCTTTTAAAGGTTAGACTTCCATTTATAGTTATCATACAACATTGCCTATATTCCCTGTTCTGTGCAATATGTCCTTTTTAAAAACATTTTTATTGAAGTATAGTTGCTCTACAGTGTTCTGTTATGTTGTGGATACCAAGAGAGGTTAAGGAATGGGATAAATTGGGAGACTGGGACTGACCTATATACACTACTGTGTGTAAACTGGGTAACTAATGAGCGCCTATTGTATAGCCCAGGGAACTCTACTCTGTGCTCCACGGTGACCTAAATGGGAAAGGAATTTTTCAAAGAGGGGATATATATAGTGTTTTTCTTTGATTCACCAAATCCAAACAATGATAGCCTCAAGGGTGATACCTTTGTCTCCTAATTCCAGTCCAGTTGCTAACCACCTCTCTGACATGGAGCAGCTACTTGGGAGGAGAATGCAGAGAAACCTAAGGAAGATGTGTGAGACATGGGCTCTGCTGGCATCCAGACAGTGAAGAAGCGGAAGTGTTGACTGCCTCCTTGTCAGATGCGATCTGGAGACCAGACGCTGAGAGCTCTAAGGACAAAAAAGGGTCAGGTATGGAGAGATTAGTGGACCCTCCCATTCCCCACCACCCCAGAAGGGCAGCACCATACTGGGTCTCACCGAGTAGAGTTCCCTGAGCTATATAGTAGGCACTCATTAGTTGCCCATTTTACACACAGTAGTGTATATAGGTCAGTCCCAGTCTCCCAATTTATCCCACTCCGTATCCCCTCTTGGTATCCATAACATAACACAACATTGTAAAGCAACCATACTTCAATAAAAATGTTTTTTAAAAGGGCATATTGTACAGAACAGGGAATATAGGCAATGTTGTATGATCACTAGGAGAAACCGAAGAGGAATAAGCTGGGCAAGCTAAACTCCTTCCTAACTGTGTCTCACCGTTCACAACTTTCCCTGGCTCAGGAGCTCCAACCACTTCACCAGAACTATACATTCTTATAAGAGAAGCCACAGGATGTAGGTGAAAGTGTCCTTGACCTTCCCAAGAGGTGGCTCAGATAGCTACTTCTTTTCATGTGTAAGGGGTAATTTGGATACATAACCCACTAGCAATCTTCTTCAAGTTTCTGTAGGCTTTCAAAAGGTAAACCAGCGAGCCTTAAGTGAACTTCACTGACACTGAGACAAATTCATTTACACTGACATGGAATAAGCATTCCAACTCCACATTAGTGATGCCAAAGTCTAATTTCAAACTGTTAAAGTCTAGTAGCATATGCATTAGAAGACAGATGCCATTTCTCCATCCACTTGAGCCAACCGCGGAAGCTGGTCATTGTGATTTATCCAAATCAGACCAGTTATATAAATGAGTAGAGGAATGATCTGGGAATTTAGAGCTCTATCCCTAGCTGGCTTTGTGACTGCCTAAAGGCATTCACTTTAGTCTTCATTGAAGAAAATGGAAAGATTGAGCCTGAAGATTTCATCCTATGTAACTATATTAGTTTCCTGGGGTTGCCCAAACAAAGCACCACAAACTGGGTGACTTAAACAACATAGATTTATTATTGTCTTACAGTTTTGGAGGCCAGAAATCTGAAATCAAGGCACTAGCAGGGTTGGGGCTGTGAGAGACAATCAATTCTTTGTCTCTCTCCTAGCTTCTATAAAAGCAGCCTCAAGTGTTTCTTGGCTAGCAGAGGCTGCCTTCCCCCTGCGTCTTCACATTGTCTTCCCTTTATGCAAGTCTGTCTCTCTGTCCAAATTTACCCTTTGTATAAGAATGCATATTACTTTAGGGTCCACCCTAATGTCCTCATCTTAACTCGATTATCTGCAAAGATCCTATTTCCAAATAAGGTCACATTCATAAGCATCTGGGGTTAGGACTTCACTACCTCTTAGGGGACACAATTCAGTGCATAGCACTATGTAAAAAAAAAAAAAAATCCAAAAGGGGAAAATGTGTGAGCCCCAAAGTAAAGAGAAACATTTGCCAAGAGAAGTTGGAATGAAAATTGGGTAGGCCTCCATAGCCCACTTAGTCTGATTTTTGCCAAACTGTAAAGAGTATTTTGTAGGTTTCTCCCATGAAGATTACAGGATCTATTGTAGGGATAGTACCAGGGAGGAAAACACAGTTTCAGAGGCTTCTTCAAATAGAACGAATAACACATACATATGAGGGCAAAGTGTAGATGGATATACTTGTCTTACATATCTGTAAGTGAAGTAAAGTCACTCAGTCATGTCTGACTCTTTGCGACCCTGTGGACTGTAGCCCACCAGTCTCCTTCGACCATAGAATTCTCCAGGCAAGAATACTAGAGTGGGTTGCCATTTTCTTCTCCAGGGGATCTTCCTGACCCAGGGATTGAACCCAGGTCTCCCGCATTGCAGGCAGAGGCTTTAAACTCTGAGCCACCAGGGAAGCCAGCAATACTCAAGCACATAAATGTAGCCTTTCATCCTTGTCGAGAAGCCAAAATGAACCTNGAGTGGGTTGCCATTTTCTTCTCCAGGGGATCTTCCTGACCCAGGGATTGAACCCAGGTCTCCCGCATTGCAGGCAGAGGCTTTAAACTCTGAGCCACCAGGGAAGCCAGCAATACTCAAGCACATAAATGTAGCCTTTCATCCTTGTCGAGAAGCCAAAATGAACCTCCCACCCAAATCTCACTTGAAAATCTTCCACTGGACTCACTCATTCATTTATCAACTAGATCCACCGGTCGACATAAACCCCGTCTTCATTTTGCCTGCTACATGAAAGTGGAGATCTCCTTGACTCACCAGCCCTCAGGCTCTTAGAAATAAAGGGAGAGTCTTTCCTGAGCTGCACATTTAAACCAGAGCCCAGAGAGTAAATGGTTTGTGCCCTGACCAAAGTTCAGTTATTATTATTATTATTATTATTTTGAGTTTGCCTTCTTTGCTCCCATTACATGTGACGTTCCCATGCCTCTCCCCCAACACATACTCTGTGGAGAGACGCAAATCCCTGTTTAGCACTAACCTCGCTAACAATGAGAAATTCTTCCCCAGATGACTTGGGACAGATTGGAGCCAAACCATTTCCTTCAGTCCCTGAGCACATTGTTTCCCTCCGGTGACTCGGCAATCCAGAAACAGCTGCAATAAAACAACATTCTGATCCAATCCCTCAAGCCATCCTTACCCAAACAACATTCTGATCCAATCCCTCAAGCCATCCTTACCCTTTTGTTTTTCTGTCTGGATGGAGGAAGGACAAAACCCTTGCAAAGCTGCCATGGTGCTTTATTTCCAAACAGCAACCCACTCCAGTGTTCTTGCCTGGAGAATCCCAGGGACGTGGGAGCCTGGTGGGCTGCTGTCTATGGGGTTGCACAGAGTCGGACACGACTGAAGTGACTTAACAGTAACAACAGTAACAGTATAGGATGCAATTGAAATGCACTCATACAGAAAGCTTAAGCTCACCTTGCCTTTCACTTTGGGTGAACAAGAAAGCCAGTTAATTTCAATATTAATATGAACTGGTCTTACTTGAAACTGTTACTAAACTCAGGGTCAGCTGCTTTCTGCTCAAAAGCCAATAATTTATGGGCACGTGTAGGTAGAAAAGAAAGATGTTTTATTCAGAAAAGCCAGAAATCTGGGGAGAAGGTGGATCTTGTCCGGAGACCAACTCCAAAGATTCTGCTAAACCATGACAATTTTTAAAGGGAAAAAGGAAAAACAGTCTCACTTAATCATTAAAGCAGAAGGTTAGATTCTTCGTCATTTTTCCTTTGCATGCAGACCTGCTGACATCTTCTGATCTTCCTTTGGGTGGTCTCCTGCATGTATGCAAATTACTAAGGAGGAAGCTGGGGTACGGAGTCAGTCATTCTTTACTTAATTCTTCAGTCTTACTCTTTTTAATCTGGAAAAGAATCAACAGTTTAAGCAAGGTGTTATGTCTATTTAGTAAAGCAGAACTCAGGAGTTAGGTTAAATGTTACCTAATGATCTCATCTGGGTATACCAGACCACCTGACCTGCCTCTTGAGAAATCTGTATGCAGGTCAGGAAGCAACAGTTAGAACTGGACATGGAACAACAGATTGGTTCCAAACAGGAAAAGGAGTACATCAAGGCTGCATATTGTCACCCTGCTTATTTAACTTCTATGCAGAGTACATCATGAGAAATGCTGGACTGGAAGAAACACAGGCTGGAATCAAGATTGCCGGGAGAAATATCAATAACCTCAGATATGCAGATGACACCACTCTTATGGCAAAAAGTGAAGAGGAACTAAAAAGCCTCTGAGGAAAGTGAAAGAGGAGAGAGAAAAAGTTGGCTTAAAGCTCAACATTCAGAAAACGAAGATCATGGTACCCGGTCCCATCACTTCCTGGGAAATAGATGGGCAAACAGTGGAAACAGTGTCAGACTGTATTTTGGGGGACTCCAAAATCACTGCAAATGGTGACTGCAGCCATTAAATTAAAAGATGCTTACTCCTTGGAAGAAAAGTTATGACCAACCTAGATAACTTTCAAAAGCAGAGACATTACTTTGCCGACTNTAAGGAGGAAGCTGGGGTACGGAGTCAGTCATTCTTTACTTAATTCTTCAGTCTTACTCTTTTTAATCTGGAAAAGAATCAACAGTTTAAGCAAGGTGTTATGTCTATTTAGTAAAGCAGAACTCAGGAGTTAGGTTAAATGTTACCTAATGATCTCATCTGGGTATACCAGACCACCTGACCTGCCTCTTGAGAAATCTGTATGCAGGTCAGGAAGCAACAGTTAGAACTGGACATGGAACAACAGATTGGTTCCAAACAGGAAAAGGAGTACATCAAGGCTGCATATTGTCACCCTGCTTATTTAACTTCTATGCAGAGTACATCATGAGAAATGCTGGACTGGAAGAAACACAGGCTGGAATCAAGATTGCCGGGAGAAATATCAATAACCTCAGATATGCAGATGACACCACTCTTATGGCAAAAAGTGAAGAGGAACTAAAAAGCCTCTGAGGAAAGTGAAAGAGGAGAGAGAAAAAGTTGGCTTAAAGCTCAACATTCAGAAAACGAAGATCATGGTACCCGGTCCCATCACTTCCTGGGAAATAGATGGGCAAACAGTGGAAACAGTGTCAGACTGTATTTTGGGGGACTCCAAAATCACTGCAAATGGTGACTGCAGCCATTAAATTAAAAGATGCTTACTCCTTGGAAGAAAAGTTATGACCAACCTAGATAACTTTCAAAAGCAGAGACATTACTTTGCCGACTAAGGTCTGTCTAGTCAAGGCGATGGTATTTCCTGTGGTCATGTATGGATGTGAGAGTTGGACTGTGAAGAAGGCTGAGCACTGAAGAATTGATGCTTTTGAACTGTGGTGTTGGAGAAGACTCTTGAGAGTCCCTTGGACGGCAAGGAGCTCCAACCAGTCCATTCTGAAGGAGATCAGCCCTGAGATTTCTTTGGAAGGAATGATTCTAAAGCTGAAACTCCAGTACTTTGGCCACCTCACGCGAAGAGTTGACTCATTGGAAAAGACTCTGATGCTGGGAGGGATTGGGGGCAGGAGGAGAAGGGGACGACAGAGGATGAGATGGCTGGATGGCATCACCAACTGGATGGACGTGAGTCTGAGTGAACTCCGGGAGTTGGTGATGGACCGGGAGGCCTGGTGTTCTGGGATTCATGGGGTCGCAAAGAGTCAGACACGACTGAGCGACTGAACTGACTGAAGTGAATGATCTCATCTTTATGATCAGGGCTTAAGCGGAATAGAAACAGACAAACAGAAATTGGCAAAAGAGCTGCTTTCACATCCCATTTGTCAGACACCATTCCATTCCTATGGGATTAAGGGTGAAGGTCCATCTTTAGGGTAACATAGGGCACTGTATTTTCAGAGTGGAAGATGGTGACATGGGTCTATAGCATCTGTTTACTGACAGTTTTAGTTGTTTGGTTTTATGGATGGAATCAGTGCTTGCCCTCTAGCTTCTGGTTGGGTTTACCTAATGGGAAGCGTCACCAAAAAGTTAAAGGTTGACTGAGGTTGGGATAATTATGACTGTGGCTCCCCCCCCTCCTGGGTCACGACAGGCTGGCTGCTTTTCTGTACTGAATGTCATAGCTCCTGGGAGAGGGAAGTGTCCCTTCCTCTTCACGCAGCTATGCTCTGCCCTTCCCCTTGCCCTTGCATGTGTGGGGGTGGGTAATAGAATCCCACTCTTGCCGGCCCCAATTCCTTAAAACTCACTCATGTCTTTATAAGTAGATTGATCCCTTAAACTCTTTCTTATTAAAAACATTTATTGAAGTACAGTTGATATACAATACTATATAAGTTACAGTGTACAGTATGGTGATTCACAATATTTAAAGGTGATATTCCATTTATAATTATCATAAAATCTTGGCTATATTCCTTATGTTGTACACTATCCCCTTTGGTATATTTTACACTTAATAATACGTACTTCTTACTCCCCTACTCCCATATTGCCCCTCCCTCCTTCCCTCTAGTCACTGGCAACCACTAGTTTACCAGTGTTACCTGTGTTTATCTGTGTTATACCCATTTATCTGTGGGTCTGCTTCTTTTTCCTTAAACTCTTCTGAGACTACAGTTCGAGTGTGCTCTCTGTATCTAGGAGGTACCCTGGATATTATAAAGCATATTTTCCCTTCAACTACACTGTCTCTTACAGGATGCCCCACATCTTCTTCAAAATATCTAGCATGGTCCCAGGCACAGAGTAAACATTGGTCACGCATGCTACTGGTGATCTCGGGAAAGTCCTTCATTTAATCTGGCCTATTTCTCCAAAGTCACATTATCAGACCCATTAATCCATGTATGATTCTGTTTGTTCACACAAAGTCTGCTGCTCATCCTTGTTGCCCCAAAGTTGCATTTAACAGGATTTTTGCTGCTTATGATAAACAGTGTGGTGTAATGAAAATAGTAGGTGTTTTTGGAACCTTGCTGACCCAGGTTCAAACTCCCAGCACTGCTAATTACTACTTGCGTAACAGGGGAGAAAAGTCTTATGTCCCCAAGAGCCACTGTCATCATCTGAGACTGTAAAACATAGAATCAACACATCTTTGCCTCCTCTCCCAGCCCTTTTTCTATTTTTACCAGTGTGGCCAAATAGAGTACTTTGCCCCGAGTTTGAACACTATGGCTGATGGTAGAACAAAGCCAGGTTCCTCAAGATGAGGGAATAGAAAATAAAGAAAGGGAAAATGATAGAAGGTTTAGACATATTGGCAACATGGCTCATGTTTATAATCAATATTAAATATGTTTGGGGAAGATGTGGAAGAAACGGTGATGCCTACAGAAGCCAAGGGAAATAACAAATGAAGAGGTGTAAAAACAACCAAGGTGGGATATTCCAGTGCCGCTGGTCTGGAGCGGTGCCGTTGTATTAGCAGTCTTTTTACTGAGAGCAGGTTAAAGGAAAGGAGTTATCTAATGTAGAAAATAGGACACTAAGCAGAGACCATGATCAAAAAAGAAACAAAGACCGTGAACATGATTCCTTTTGCCCCTTATATGAGTTGGTTTATAAGTAACTCATAAATTCCCATCAAAATGGAATTAAAAATTTTTCAGTGCTACCAATAAAGTGAGTATCATAACACAGAACTCTTGAAATAAGTTGACTGGCTCTTATTACCCTTATATAGAGAGATAGATAATACCCATGTAGTTTTGTGAAGTGTGGAAAAGGTTTCTAAGCATCCCTGCCCGGCAGACTTGGTGTGGACAAAAAGACAACCCTAGAGAAAGGGACCGGAGAAGGCAATGGCACCCCACTCCAGTACTCTTGCCTGGAAAACCCCATGGACGGAGGAGCCTGGTAGGCTGCAGTCTATGGGATTGTGAAGAGTTGGACACGACTGAGCGACTTCACTTTCACTTTTGACTTTCCACTTTCATGCATTGGAGAAGGAAATGGCAACCCACTCCAGTGTTCTTGCCTGGATAATCCCAGGGATGGGGGAGCCTGGCAGGCTGCTGTCTATGGGGTCGCACAGAGTCGGACATGATTGAAGCGACGCAGCAGCAGCAGCAGAGAAAGGGACAGGAATGTTTGTATCATGCCCTGGGATGGGAGTGGCTCCATCACTGGCTGCAGCTAAATGTGTTCTTTTGGGCAATGTGCCAAGCCTGTGCGGCCGCCTGGCTCTTGTGAAAAATCACAGCAGAGTCTCAGGGTTTGTAATACCTCCTTCAAAGGGTTACTATGAGGCAGTACAATGAGCCAATATACATAAAGAACCTAGTACTCGACACAGAGTGAGCACTCCACACATGCTTTTTATTATTTTCTAGAGGGATTTAGAGCATGTACACAATTTAAATAAAAGTCGGGGTTTTTTTAATTTGGAAAATCATTATGATTGACATTTTCCTAGTGGTTATGCCGACAATTGTGATGCCCCCCAAAGGATTATTTTCCACCTTCTTTACATCTATCTTCCTGACAAACAATGAAGAGTATCTGACAACACTGAGAACCAAATAGTACAATGGAGTTACATACAGAAGTATTTAAGTTGCTTGAAGTAAACTATGCATTCAACAAAAGAAAATAATACAGATGACTATATACATATATACGTAATTCCAGCCCCCCCACAACAATATGGCCCTTCAATTCAAGCCAACTACTTCATCTGGTGCTCTCAACCAAAGAAACAGCCGTGACCATCTGTTCCAACTCTGGGGTAAAACTGGCTGAGTTGCACTTAACTGTGAGTTGGCACAAAATACATAAAACCAAATAATCTGTACTATGTGGGTGATCTAAGAGATTTCTAATGGCAATTTTTATTGATACAATTTTTTCCCCATGCACTGACTCTTAAAATCCAAATTCAAAGCTTGGTACCACCCCACTGCCACATACTATTGTGTGTCATTTCAACTTGTCAGACCATAAATGTGTTTGAAAAGTGATCCCAACCATACCCAGTATTACTCTGATGTTAATTCAGAGACTGCTTAGGCAGGCTCATAACTGTGAAGACATCTGCATTACCATGCTCCTGCCAGGAAATTCCTTCTCTCAATACTGGCATTTATGATATTTTAAATTACTTATTTAAAAAATACTTAGAGAGTATCTACCATCTGCTAGGCCCTTGGTTCAGCTCTAGGGATACAGGAGTGAGTAAAACAGGCTGAGCTTCTGTTCTCATAGAGTTCACATTTGAGGAGGGGAACCAGATACATTGATCAATGAATTACACCCATTCATTCATTCAATAAACATGAATTAAGAGTCAACTATGTGCCAGGGATTANTGTTGGAGAAGACTCTTGAGAGTCCCTTGGACGGCAAGGAGCTCCAACCAGTCCATTCTGAAGGAGATCAGCCCTGAGATTTCTTTGGAAGGAATGATTCTAAAGCTGAAACTCCAGTACTTTGGCCACCTCACGCGAAGAGTTGACTCATTGGAAAAGACTCTGATGCTGGGAGGGATTGGGGGCAGGAGGAGAAGGGGACGACAGAGGATGAGATGGCTGGATGGCATCACCAACTGGATGGACGTGAGTCTGAGTGAACTCCGGGAGTTGGTGATGGACCGGGAGGCCTGGTGTTCTGGGATTCATGGGGTCGCAAAGAGTCAGACACGACTGAGCGACTGAACTGACTGAAGTGAATGATCTCATCTTTATGATCAGGGCTTAAGCGGAATAGAAACAGACAAACAGAAATTGGCAAAAGAGCTGCTTTCACATCCCATTTGTCAGACACCATTCCATTCCTATGGGATTAAGGGTGAAGGTCCATCTTTAGGGTAACATAGGGCACTGTATTTTCAGAGTGGAAGATGGTGACATGGGTCTATAGCATCTGTTTACTGACAGTTTTAGTTGTTTGGTTTTATGGATGGAATCAGTGCTTGCCCTCTAGCTTCTGGTTGGGTTTACCTAATGGGAAGCGTCACCAAAAAGTTAAAGGTTGACTGAGGTTGGGATAATTATGACTGTGGCTCCCCCCCCTCCTGGGTCACGACAGGCTGGCTGCTTTTCTGTACTGAATGTCATAGCTCCTGGGAGAGGGAAGTGTCCCTTCCTCTTCACGCAGCTATGCTCTGCCCTTCCCCTTGCCCTTGCATGTGTGGGGGTGGGTAATAGAATCCCACTCTTGCCGGCCCCAATTCCTTAAAACTCACTCATGTCTTTATAAGTAGATTGATCCCTTAAACTCTTTCTTATTAAAAACATTTATTGAAGTACAGTTGATATACAATACTATATAAGTTACAGTGTACAGTATGGTGATTCACAATATTTAAAGGTGATATTCCATTTATAATTATCATAAAATCTTGGCTATATTCCTTATGTTGTACACTATCCCCTTTGGTATATTTTACACTTAATAATACGTACTTCTTACTCCCCTACTCCCATATTGCCCCTCCCTCCTTCCCTCTAGTCACTGGCAACCACTAGTTTACCAGTGTTACCTGTGTTTATCTGTGTTATACCCATTTATCTGTGGGTCTGCTTCTTTTTCCTTAAACTCTTCTGAGACTACAGTTCGAGTGTGCTCTCTGTATCTAGGAGGTACCCTGGATATTATAAAGCATATTTTCCCTTCAACTACACTGTCTCTTACAGGATGCCCCACATCTTCTTCAAAATATCTAGCATGGTCCCAGGCACAGAGTAAACATTGGTCACGCATGCTACTGGTGATCTCGGGAAAGTCCTTCATTTAATCTGGCCTATTTCTCCAAAGTCACATTATCAGACCCATTAATCCATGTATGATTCTGTTTGTTCACACAAAGTCTGCTGCTCATCCTTGTTGCCCCAAAGTTGCATTTAACAGGATTTTTGCTGCTTATGATAAACAGTGTGGTGTAATGAAAATAGTAGGTGTTTTTGGAACCTTGCTGACCCAGGTTCAAACTCCCAGCACTGCTAATTACTACTTGCGTAACAGGGGAGAAAAGTCTTATGTCCCCAAGAGCCACTGTCATCATCTGAGACTGTAAAACATAGAATCAACACATCTTTGCCTCCTCTCCCAGCCCTTTTTCTATTTTTACCAGTGTGGCCAAATAGAGTACTTTGCCCCGAGTTTGAACACTATGGCTGATGGTAGAACAAAGCCAGGTTCCTCAAGATGAGGGAATAGAAAATAAAGAAAGGGAAAATGATAGAAGGTTTAGACATATTGGCAACATGGCTCATGTTTATAATCAATATTAAATATGTTTGGGGAAGATGTGGAAGAAACGGTGATGCCTACAGAAGCCAAGGGAAATAACAAATGAAGAGGTGTAAAAACAACCAAGGTGGGATATTCCAGTGCCGCTGGTCTGGAGCGGTGCCGTTGTATTAGCAGTCTTTTTACTGAGAGCAGGTTAAAGGAAAGGAGTTATCTAATGTAGAAAATAGGACACTAAGCAGAGACCATGATCAAAAAAGAAACAAAGACCGTGAACATGATTCCTTTTGCCCCTTATATGAGTTGGTTTATAAGTAACTCATAAATTCCCATCAAAATGGAATTAAAAATTTTTCAGTGCTACCAATAAAGTGAGTATCATAACACAGAACTCTTGAAATAAGTTGACTGGCTCTTATTACCCTTATATAGAGAGATAGATAATACCCATGTAGTTTTGTGAAGTGTGGAAAAGGTTTCTAAGCATCCCTGCCCGGCAGACTTGGTGTGGACAAAAAGACAACCCTAGAGAAAGGGACCGGAGAAGGCAATGGCACCCCACTCCAGTACTCTTGCCTGGAAAACCCCATGGACGGAGGAGCCTGGTAGGCTGCAGTCTATGGGATTGTGAAGAGTTGGACACGACTGAGCGACTTCACTTTCACTTTTGACTTTCCACTTTCATGCATTGGAGAAGGAAATGGCAACCCACTCCAGTGTTCTTGCCTGGATAATCCCAGGGATGGGGGAGCCTGGCAGGCTGCTGTCTATGGGGTCGCACAGAGTCGGACATGATTGAAGCGACGCAGCAGCAGCAGCAGAGAAAGGGACAGGAATGTTTGTATCATGCCCTGGGATGGGAGTGGCTCCATCACTGGCTGCAGCTAAATGTGTTCTTTTGGGCAATGTGCCAAGCCTGTGCGGCCGCCTGGCTCTTGTGAAAAATCACAGCAGAGTCTCAGGGTTTGTAATACCTCCTTCAAAGGGTTACTATGAGGCAGTACAATGAGCCAATATACATAAAGAACCTAGTACTCGACACAGAGTGAGCACTCCACACATGCTTTTTATTATTTTCTAGAGGGATTTAGAGCATGTACACAATTTAAATAAAAGTCGGGGTTTTTTTAATTTGGAAAATCATTATGATTGACATTTTCCTAGTGGTTATGCCGACAATTGTGATGCCCCCCAAAGGATTATTTTCCACCTTCTTTACATCTATCTTCCTGACAAACAATGAAGAGTATCTGACAACACTGAGAACCAAATAGTACAATGGAGTTACATACAGAAGTATTTAAGTTGCTTGAAGTAAACTATGCATTCAACAAAAGAAAATAATACAGATGACTATATACATATATACGTAATTCCAGCCCCCCCACAACAATATGGCCCTTCAATTCAAGCCAACTACTTCATCTGGTGCTCTCAACCAAAGAAACAGCCGTGACCATCTGTTCCAACTCTGGGGTAAAACTGGCTGAGTTGCACTTAACTGTGAGTTGGCACAAAATACATAAAACCAAATAATCTGTACTATGTGGGTGATCTAAGAGATTTCTAATGGCAATTTTTATTGATACAATTTTTTCCCCATGCACTGACTCTTAAAATCCAAATTCAAAGCTTGGTACCACCCCACTGCCACATACTATTGTGTGTCATTTCAACTTGTCAGACCATAAATGTGTTTGAAAAGTGATCCCAACCATACCCAGTATTACTCTGATGTTAATTCAGAGACTGCTTAGGCAGGCTCATAACTGTGAAGACATCTGCATTACCATGCTCCTGCCAGGAAATTCCTTCTCTCAATACTGGCATTTATGATATTTTAAATTACTTATTTAAAAAATACTTAGAGAGTATCTACCATCTGCTAGGCCCTTGGTTCAGCTCTAGGGATACAGGAGTGAGTAAAACAGGCTGAGCTTCTGTTCTCATAGAGTTCACATTTGAGGAGGGGAACCAGATACATTGATCAATGAATTACACCCATTCATTCATTCAATAAACATGAATTAAGAGTCAACTATGTGCCAGGGATTATACTAGGTGCTGGGGATACTATAGTCAACAAAACAGACCCAAACCTCTCCTTCAGGGGGTTTGTGCTGAATCAGGGATGACAGAAAATAAATAAGAAAAAAATAGGTAAACTGTATGGTATGATAGGTACCGAGAAAGCCTGAGGAGGAAAACAACAAAGAAGGAGGATTTTAAATGTTGGAGGAGCGGTGAATTTCAGAAAGAATGGCTGAAAGGTCCCCAGAGAAGGTGACTTTGAGTAAAAGCCTGAAAGAGGTTATAGTTCCAGCCTTTCAGGTATATAGGAAGAAGAATATTTCAGGCAGAGGAAAGAGTTGGTGGAAAAGCATGTGTGAGTGGTGTGGGGAGAAATTTAGCAGCCTAGACTATCTGGTCTGAAGGGATAGATGGTGATTCTCCAGCGTACGAGCTAGGATACTGAAGGCAAGGGATACAGGGGTAATCTTTGCTGTGGGCCGCCAACTGCTGTGGGACTCCAAACCTAGTGGTCTTCTATGAACTCTGCAAGGATGTGAGTCTGTGTTCTCTTCATTGACACACCCACCTCCATGATGCAATGTACTCTCAGTTGTAGCTGTTTCCTACTAAGATGCTAACTGTGTACCACTTTCATCAGATGCCTCCAACTGATCATCTTTTGAACAATGGATGCATTCACATGTGGCTGGCCAGGGCCAGGGAAGTGGTCTCTAGCCATAAAAGAAATAAAGTAGGGTGACCACATTCTAGAATTATTAAAGCCTTCATCTTGATCTTATTAGAAAATATTCTTACCAGTTAAGCAAACAAGGCCTAGATGAAGTTGAAATTGTCAGCTGGGAGATTCTTACTTGAAGTAGCACATTCATTCTCCTCTTTGCATGTATAGTACATATGTGTTCCTCTCAACTGGTTTTGTACATTTTCATCTCTGCCAAAATTATATTCACAGAGAGCTCCTGAAATACCCTAATTATAATAAGGAAAAAAAGAAGGAAATAAAATGGTTCTGTTCCATTCCTCACTAGAAAGTTGATTCTGTAAGTCTAATAGTAACTCTCTCTCTTAACCACCAATTGCTCTGGAGTTTAGCAGAGAACAGGAACAAAATGTGGCCCAATGGAAAGAGAATGAATGAAAAAGAAAATTAAAATACTTAACCCTTATCAATCATTTTGAATGTGCATCATCCCAGGAGGTAGGTATAATTATTATGTATGACTTACCTACAAAACACAGAAGTTTAGAATAATGAAGTAATTAGCTAGAAAGTAACTACTGGAGCTCAAAGCCAGCATTCTCACCCAGGAAGTCTGACTCCTTATTCCACACTCTGAATCTCTACTGTATTGCCCTTCTGAAATGGGCAAAGTGTAAGAGAGGAGAAAAATAGTGACAAGAAAAGGGAGAGCTGAATAACAGAAGATGAGGAAAGGAAGAAGGGACTCAAGTAGCTTCCACATCCCGAAAAATAACTGAGTAGAATTAACACTGCCCTTGAAACAGAACTATTTCCCTCAACACTCATTCCACGGTTTCCAAAAGAAGTCACAGCCACTGTCTCCTTTCTTTTTCTAATCTTTGCACTATGCTATGAAGGCAATGGCACCCCACTCCAATACTCTTGCCTGGAAAATCCCATGGACGGAGGAGCCTGGTGGGCTGCAGCCCAAGGGGTCGCTAAGAGTCAGACACCAGACACGACTGAGCGACTTCACTTTCACTTTTCACTTTCGTGCATTGCAGAAGGAAATGGCAACCCACTCCAGTGTTCTTGCCTGGAGAATGCCAGGGACGAGGGAGCCTGGTGGGCTGCTGTCTATGGGGTCGCACAGAGTCAGACACGACTGAAGCGACTTAGCAGCAGTAGCAGCAACAGCATGCTATGCTTAGTCAATCAGTTGTGTCCGACTCTTTGCGACCCTATGCACTGTAGCCCGCCAGGATCCTCTGTCCATGGGGATTCTCCAGGCAAGAATACTGAAGTGGGTTGCCATGCCCTCCTCCAGGGGATCTTCCCAACCGAGGGATTGAACTCAGGTCTCCTGCACTGCGGCAGATTCTTTACCAGCTGAGCCACCAGGGAAGCCCAATCTTTGCATAGTGCTTAGAATGATGCCATCTTAACAGCAACTGTTCAGTAGCCCCTATTGACTAATTAATGGTTTTTGCACAAGAAACACCGAAGGACTCTTAGGCAAGTAGATACATTGTGAAATCTATAGCAGTGAGATCTCTTGGATGATGTGTTTTCCATTGTTTTCCATTTGTCTAATATGAGAAGGTCTCAAGAGTCAACCCTCAGTGGAAGTGACACCCATGAAACAGTCTGCTGTAATGGGCCTTACAGGGACTCTCCATCACAAGTTCCACCCCAGCTCCTGGGGGGTTCGTGAGTAGTCTGAGCCCTGTTTGCATCCCCACTGCCAGTGAGTGAGCCTAGAGTAGGCAGGCCTGGGCCAGTTTTAACCAATGAGTCACTAATGGATTTTCTTGGCACTTCTGGAAAATGTGCTTCCTTACCTTTAAGAAAGAGCATAGGCTTCTGGCTGAATCCTCAGACTTCATGACTGTCTTCCAACACAGCCCAAAACAGCTCTCCAAACAACAAAGCGTAGGTGCAGCCACACCAAATTCACCTAATCTCTGACCCAAGTTATGCTACCGAACAAAGCCTTGCTTTAGAAATCAGCACTGAAGCGTCCAGAATCCAGATACGGTTTCAGAATTGAAGAACTAGGCACCAATTCCAGAGAAGATTAGAACCCGAGGAGGTCTCAGAATCAAGCCAAGAACAAGATCACCCTGAAGAGAAGATTCAAAGCAGAAAAGACAGATGACACCCTGCCAGCTACTCTTCCTCCCAATCACTTACCTTCATTTATGGACAAATCTTATCCTGGGGTTGATTCCAGAGAACAACTCATTAAAGGAATTGAGGCTCCAGATCTGAGCACAAATTTGGTTTCAAAAATACAGATCTAGATTCTGAGTCCAGAAAAAAAGGAGAAACTGATGAAGCTTTGGGGAGAAGACCAAATCAGAGACAAGATCTCAGATATGAGAGAGTTTGAAACGTAGAAACTACATGAAATGGCACAAATCTTACTAGCAATTATCTTTTTTCTCTGGAATCAGATCAGAGTAAACAGAGAGACAAATCCAGCGTATTTGATATCATCAGCCTGGGCTCCAAAACTCTCTCAGTCTTCCTGGGAACATATCCTCTACACATACCTTCAGCTCCTCTGCAACTGAGCCCTTTGGAAATGATAAACATGACTTCAGCAGGCAGAGACAGATATAAGCACCACACGGCCCCAGAGACTGAGTCTGGATCCAGAGTTCAGTAGATCTTGAGGACAATTAAAATGAACTTATTGACACATATTTTTAAACAAAAACAAAAAGAAAATGAGCGGGCCATATGAAGTTAGCAGAAGGTTTGGAAAATTAGGCAATTAGCCCAATAACACCGAAAGCTCTCTAAGAACTGGGAAACTTACTTTAGAATGAAGTCAGCACTGGGAACAGGAGAGCAGAGGAATGGAAAGAGCTACTGGATTCCCCGAATCCTGAACCCTGCCCCTACCTTGGATTTCCTGTACTCAGGCCAGTAAGCTTCTTTA
Organism: Neotragus moschatus; assembly: GCA_006410615.1. Taxonomy (NCBI): domain Eukaryota; kingdom Metazoa; phylum Chordata; class Mammalia; order Artiodactyla; family Bovidae; genus Neotragus; species Neotragus moschatus. The sequence continues at coordinate 274,785 of SJYA01001562.1, read as the reverse complement.
GCATCGGAGCTAATTTGAAGTTGAGTTGGATTTTCTGTTACTTATATTTTAAATTATCCTACTTATATAGTCTGTTAAACATGGAAAAATGGTGACTATGCATGGCCTCATGGCACGATATCACTCCCAGCATGGTTTATCTGTTCAAGCTATTCTTCCTTTTCCATAATTATGACAGTCTTCTCATCTGACAGGTGCAGCTTTTCTCCTGATATGGTGGCCTGGCTGGAAAACCCCATCCTCCCACCCATCCATCCGTTCACTGTCCAGCTGATGGATCAATAGCTTTGTTGCAAGCAATTATCAAGGCACTTTGCTAAGTATTGTTAGGCTACCAAAAGAAAAAAATCAAGTGCTCTCTGCTCTCAAAGACCTTAGAGTCCAAAAAGGGAGAACAATTATGTATATAATTAACTATAGCAAAATGTGTAAAATGGTTAAGTGTCACTAAAATGCAGATAAAGTGCCACAGCCAATCAACATAAGGAAAGACTGTTTTCCACTGGGGGATTAGAGCCATTTTTATGAAGAAGATGGATTCAAAAAATTTTTAAGTATAGCTGATTAACAATGTGGTATTAATTTCTGNACTCTCAGTTGTAGCTGTTTCCTACTAAGATGCTAACTGTGTACCACTTTCATCAGATGCCTCCAACTGATCATCTTTTGAACAATGGATGCATTCACATGTGGCTGGCCAGGGCCAGGGAAGTGGTCTCTAGCCATAAAAGAAATAAAGTAGGGTGACCACATTCTAGAATTATTAAAGCCTTCATCTTGATCTTATTAGAAAATATTCTTACCAGTTAAGCAAACAAGGCCTAGATGAAGTTGAAATTGTCAGCTGGGAGATTCTTACTTGAAGTAGCACATTCATTCTCCTCTTTGCATGTATAGTACATATGTGTTCCTCTCAACTGGTTTTGTACATTTTCATCTCTGCCAAAATTATATTCACAGAGAGCTCCTGAAATACCCTAATTATAATAAGGAAAAAAAGAAGGAAATAAAATGGTTCTGTTCCATTCCTCACTAGAAAGTTGATTCTGTAAGTCTAATAGTAACTCTCTCTCTTAACCACCAATTGCTCTGGAGTTTAGCAGAGAACAGGAACAAAATGTGGCCCAATGGAAAGAGAATGAATGAAAAAGAAAATTAAAATACTTAACCCTTATCAATCATTTTGAATGTGCATCATCCCAGGAGGTAGGTATAATTATTATGTATGACTTACCTACAAAACACAGAAGTTTAGAATAATGAAGTAATTAGCTAGAAAGTAACTACTGGAGCTCAAAGCCAGCATTCTCACCCAGGAAGTCTGACTCCTTATTCCACACTCTGAATCTCTACTGTATTGCCCTTCTGAAATGGGCAAAGTGTAAGAGAGGAGAAAAATAGTGACAAGAAAAGGGAGAGCTGAATAACAGAAGATGAGGAAAGGAAGAAGGGACTCAAGTAGCTTCCACATCCCGAAAAATAACTGAGTAGAATTAACACTGCCCTTGAAACAGAACTATTTCCCTCAACACTCATTCCACGGTTTCCAAAAGAAGTCACAGCCACTGTCTCCTTTCTTTTTCTAATCTTTGCACTATGCTATGAAGGCAATGGCACCCCACTCCAATACTCTTGCCTGGAAAATCCCATGGACGGAGGAGCCTGGTGGGCTGCAGCCCAAGGGGTCGCTAAGAGTCAGACACCAGACACGACTGAGCGACTTCACTTTCACTTTTCACTTTCGTGCATTGCAGAAGGAAATGGCAACCCACTCCAGTGTTCTTGCCTGGAGAATGCCAGGGACGAGGGAGCCTGGTGGGCTGCTGTCTATGGGGTCGCACAGAGTCAGACACGACTGAAGCGACTTAGCAGCAGTAGCAGCAACAGCATGCTATGCTTAGTCAATCAGTTGTGTCCGACTCTTTGCGACCCTATGCACTGTAGCCCGCCAGGATCCTCTGTCCATGGGGATTCTCCAGGCAAGAATACTGAAGTGGGTTGCCATGCCCTCCTCCAGGGGATCTTCCCAACCGAGGGATTGAACTCAGGTCTCCTGCACTGCGGCAGATTCTTTACCAGCTGAGCCACCAGGGAAGCCCAATCTTTGCATAGTGCTTAGAATGATGCCATCTTAACAGCAACTGTTCAGTAGCCCCTATTGACTAATTAATGGTTTTTGCACAAGAAACACCGAAGGACTCTTAGGCAAGTAGATACATTGTGAAATCTATAGCAGTGAGATCTCTTGGATGATGTGTTTTCCATTGTTTTCCATTTGTCTAATATGAGAAGGTCTCAAGAGTCAACCCTCAGTGGAAGTGACACCCATGAAACAGTCTGCTGTAATGGGCCTTACAGGGACTCTCCATCACAAGTTCCACCCCAGCTCCTGGGGGGTTCGTGAGTAGTCTGAGCCCTGTTTGCATCCCCACTGCCAGTGAGTGAGCCTAGAGTAGGCAGGCCTGGGCCAGTTTTAACCAATGAGTCACTAATGGATTTTCTTGGCACTTCTGGAAAATGTGCTTCCTTACCTTTAAGAAAGAGCATAGGCTTCTGGCTGAATCCTCAGACTTCATGACTGTCTTCCAACACAGCCCAAAACAGCTCTCCAAACAACAAAGCGTAGGTGCAGCCACACCAAATTCACCTAATCTCTGACCCAAGTTATGCTACCGAACAAAGCCTTGCTTTAGAAATCAGCACTGAAGCGTCCAGAATCCAGATACGGTTTCAGAATTGAAGAACTAGGCACCAATTCCAGAGAAGATTAGAACCCGAGGAGGTCTCAGAATCAAGCCAAGAACAAGATCACCCTGAAGAGAAGATTCAAAGCAGAAAAGACAGATGACACCCTGCCAGCTACTCTTCCTCCCAATCACTTACCTTCATTTATGGACAAATCTTATCCTGGGGTTGATTCCAGAGAACAACTCATTAAAGGAATTGAGGCTCCAGATCTGAGCACAAATTTGGTTTCAAAAATACAGATCTAGATTCTGAGTCCAGAAAAAAAGGAGAAACTGATGAAGCTTTGGGGAGAAGACCAAATCAGAGACAAGATCTCAGATATGAGAGAGTTTGAAACGTAGAAACTACATGAAATGGCACAAATCTTACTAGCAATTATCTTTTTTCTCTGGAATCAGATCAGAGTAAACAGAGAGACAAATCCAGCGTATTTGATATCATCAGCCTGGGCTCCAAAACTCTCTCAGTCTTCCTGGGAACATATCCTCTACACATACCTTCAGCTCCTCTGCAACTGAGCCCTTTGGAAATGATAAACATGACTTCAGCAGGCAGAGACAGATATAAGCACCACACGGCCCCAGAGACTGAGTCTGGATCCAGAGTTCAGTAGATCTTGAGGACAATTAAAATGAACTTATTGACACATATTTTTAAACAAAAACAAAAAGAAAATGAGCGGGCCATATGAAGTTAGCAGAAGGTTTGGAAAATTAGGCAATTAGCCCAATAACACCGAAAGCTCTCTAAGAACTGGGAAACTTACTTTAGAATGAAGTCAGCACTGGGAACAGGAGAGCAGAGGAATGGAAAGAGCTACTGGATTCCCCGAATCCTGAACCCTGCCCCTACCTTGGATTTCCTGTACTCAGGCCAGTAAGCTTCTTTAGCATCGGAGCTAATTTGAAGTTGAGTTGGATTTTCTGTTACTTATATTTTAAATTATCCTACTTATATAGTCTGTTAAACATGGAAAAATGGTGACTATGCATGGCCTCATGGCACGATATCACTCCCAGCATGGTTTATCTGTTCAAGCTATTCTTCCTTTTCCATAATTATGACAGTCTTCTCATCTGACAGGTGCAGCTTTTCTCCTGATATGGTGGCCTGGCTGGAAAACCCCATCCTCCCACCCATCCATCCGTTCACTGTCCAGCTGATGGATCAATAGCTTTGTTGCAAGCAATTATCAAGGCACTTTGCTAAGTATTGTTAGGCTACCAAAAGAAAAAAATCAAGTGCTCTCTGCTCTCAAAGACCTTAGAGTCCAAAAAGGGAGAACAATTATGTATATAATTAACTATAGCAAAATGTGTAAAATGGTTAAGTGTCACTAAAATGCAGATAAAGTGCCACAGCCAATCAACATAAGGAAAGACTGTTTTCCACTGGGGGATTAGAGCCATTTTTATGAAGAAGATGGATTCAAAAAATTTTTAAGTATAGCTGATTAACAATGTGGTATTAATTTCTGCTGTACAGTAAAATAATTCAATTATATATATTCTTTTTCATACTCTGTTGTGGTTTATTACAGGATATTGAATATAGTCCCCTGTATTTTATAGTAGGGCCTTGTTGAAGATGGATTTGGAGTTAGACCTTGGATGATACAGAAACGATGCAAAGAAAAGAAGCGTTCCTGGCAGAGGCAGCAAGAGGCAAAGGCCCAGAAGAAAATCACGGGGAACAGAGAGGGAACAGCTGGTTGGGAAGTAGAGCTGGAATTTGAAAGGGTCGTTGAAACCAGATGGTGAAGGGCTGCGATTCCAGGTCCAGGTATTATTCTGTGAGTAGGAGGATGGGAACTGAATCAGATAGGAGCTGGGCAATAGAGTGTGGTTTTGAAAGAAAGAAAAAATATTCAAGGCAGGGTATGGCAGGAACAGAAAGCAGAACAGAGGTGGAGTGGTCTTTCTGTGTAAATGGAAAGACACTAACATTTTTCAGACTTTATTTGCGCACACAGTGATTCAAATCAGGCAACACCAAAAAAAAAAAAAAAAGGTGTTAGGAGCACTGGAGAGGTTCTTATAGAAAGGACATGGAAGCAAGGCAAGGAAATTATTTGCTAGTTTATAGCTTAAGCAGGTGCCTTATAGGTGTCTGTTTATGACTGTCCTTAAATTTCATTTTCTAGGCTATGAGTGCATGGATTCTGGTTTAGCTTTTTGTTTTCTTATACAGGCTGCCAAGGCGTTAGAGCCACTTCAATCTAATGGTCTCTTTGCTTAATTAACACCTGAAACATCCAGGAAATTCTCTTCTGTAATCTTGAGCCAGGTTGGAGAATATAGGAGACCCTACTTGTGAGACAGGGTCAAAAGGGAGGGGCAGTTTCTAGAGTCTAGGGGTGTCATGCTGGGCTTTCCTGGCAGCTCAGCTGGTAAAGAATTTGCCTGCAATGTGGGAGACCTGGGCTTGATTTCTGGGTTGGGAAGATCCCCTGCAGGAGGGCATGGCAACCCACTCCAGGATTCTTGCCCGGAGAATCCCCATGGACAGAGGAGCCTGGAGTGCTGCAGTTGATGGGGTTGCAAAGATGCAGACATGACTGAGCGCACAGGAGCCTGCATTGGTCAGGCCCAGTCAGCACACTTAGGAGCAGTGAGATGAGGAAACTCTGGGTCAGAACCATGTGAATCAACAGGAAACAGGCGAGTGCTGCATAGGTCCAGGGGCCAGAGAGGGAAGCATCTGAGAAGAGAAGACAAGATACAGAAGTAGGACACCCCTGGGCAGGACAGAAGAAAGGCAGCTCAGAAGCTGATTGGTTAGGAGTGTGGGATTAACAGATGCACGGTATCATATATAAAATAGGTAAACAACAAGGATTTACCATCTAGCACAGGGAACTATGGTCCATATCTTCTAATAAACTATAATGGAAAACACTGAAAAAAGAATATAGGTACATACATATACGTGTATGTATAACCAAATCACTTTGCTGCACAAAAGTGAAACTAACACTTATTGTAAATAACTATAATTCAGCAAAAAGGAGAAGAGGAAGGGGGAGGAGGGGAAGGGAGAGGAGGAGGAGGAGAAGCAACAGCAGGTGCTGAATGAGCAAAAGCATCAAAGGCCCAAATACTGGGTTTGGGCAGAGAGTCGAGAGCATAGGCCAGGGATCAGGATGACAGCTCTGTTGTGGGGACAAAATGAAGATGGCACAGGCTTCAGAGTAAGCAGATCCAGGTTTGTATCCGAACGCAACTCTTTATCTGCTGTGTAAACCTGGGTGAGCCACTTAACCTCTCTGAGCCTCCATTTCCTTGACTAAAAAGGAACATCATAATGCCTATCTCACAGAGTTGTTATAGCAAGTATAAATAATTCAGGGAGAATGCCTGGCACTCGGAGCTCTCAACAAATGAGAGCCGTTATTATTACCAACATCATGCCCATTATTTGTATTGAACCATAGAGATTTTTTCAGCTCAGGGTGAGAGGATAAAGCAAATGAGAGGAGGGGTTGCCAAGAACAGAGGAGCCAGGAGGGGGAGCCGGGCCTCTCCCGACCGGATCCCAGATGACTCCTCTCGCTTAGATCCTGGCCGTTTATAATTGCCGGTGTGCTCATCTGTTCTTGTGCCCTGTGATGCTACCTGCATCATCACCATTTCCTCCAGCAAAAATAAAAGAACCTGAGATTTCCACTAAAAGAGCCATCCAGCTTGTGCTCTGTGGCCAGCATATCTCGTCATCTTTTCTGCCGGGTGAGCTCTCAGTGATATCCAAGGATACCACCTGCTCAGGGGTTCTGACAACCGTCTCTATGGTTTCTGGTCAGATCTCATTAGCTAAGTGAGGTGGAGCCCAGCAAGGTCAATAGGTTAATGTTGGCAGGGGAGGTTGAGCGGGGAAGAGGGGAGACGGGAGACACAGGTGGTTACAAGAGATGATTTTCAAGATGGAAAGACATGCTGACCCAGCCTGGTGTCAGGGGATGCTTACTGGGATAGAAATCCAAGGTCACAACCTTCTGTAGAAGTCCATGAGGGCATATTTATTCGGAGGAGGACATTCACCACAGTGATCCTGCATTGTTTCCAACTGATGTGGTTTTCCTTCTCTACTGAGCTCACTCAGCTCTTAGTGCCCAATTTAATAACAACCAACATTTATTAAACCCTTACTTCATGCCAGACACTGGGCACTTTACATGCTGTCCCATTTAAGCCTCACTGCGGCCGCTGCTAAGTCACTTGAGTCGTGTCCAACTCTGTGCAACTCCATAGACGGCAGCCCACCAGGCTCCCCCGTCCCTGGGATTCTCCAGGCAAGAACACTGGAGTGGGGTGCCATTTCCTAAGCCTCCCTGCACCCCCAACAAAATTGGTAATATTGTTTGCTCCACTTCATAGATTAATAGAAGCTCAGAGAAGTTCATCAACTTGTCCAAGGTCACACATCTAGTAAAATTCTGAGCCAGGGTGAGAATTCAGGTTTTACTGATTCCAGTTCTCCAGCTCTGAACTAGAGTGGGAAGCAGTGACTCTTGCTTTTTAATATGCATATGAATCACATATTGTTTAGTTGCTAAATCTCTTTTGCGACTCTATGGACTGTAGCCCACCAGGCTCCTCACTCCATGGGATTCTCCAAGCAAGAATATTGGAGTGAGTTGCCATTTCCTACTCCAGGGGATAGTCCCTCCCCAGGAATCAAACCCATGATTCCAGCATTGGCAGGTGGATTCTTTACCGCTGAGCCACCAGGGAAACCATATGAATCATGGGGGATTTGTAAAAATAAAGATTTTGACTCAGCAGATCTGGATGGGCTCTGAGAGGCTACATTTATAACCAGCTCCCAGGCTGTGTGTGTGCTGTTGGTGCATGGATCAAACTTTGAGCAGCAAGGAACTTACTTGATAGATCTGATTTACAATGGTGGGTCAGTCTCCTGAGGAGTTAGCATTTTTGTCTTGGATAAGAAATTTTTATGCCATCTACAGAGTATGTGTTTGCTTTCCATGCTGAGTAACAAGTTATCACAAATTTAGCCCCTTTAAACAACTCCCATTTATTAGCTCATGGTTTTGGTGGGTCAGGCATCTTGGAAGAACATCGCTTGTCTCAGATTCTATCCAGGCTGAACCAAGTTATCACCTGGGCTGTGTTCTCATCTGGAGCTAGGGGTTGCACTAGCTCACACAGGTGGTCACAGAATTCAGGGTCCTGCAGCTGGCGGACTGAGATCCCTGTGCCCTGGTTGGCTATCACCAGGGGCCCACTCTCAGCTATCCTGGAAACGCTGCTACACTTCTTGTCACCTGGCTCTTCCATCTTCAAAGCCATCTATGGAGAATCTCCCTTTCCCGTACTTTAAATCTCCGAGGCTTTTTCTGCCTCTGATCTCTAGCTGCAAATTTAGGTCAAGATCACCCAGATAATCTCCCTATCTTAAGGTCAACTGATTTGGGATCTTAATAACACCTTCAAAATTCCTTCACAGCAGCACCTAGGTTAGTGTTTGACCCAACAACTAGGAGAAGTCTTGAGATACCAGGGGCCAAAAATCCTGGGGGACATCTTAGGATTCTGCCTGTAACAAAGGGTTTTGGTTTTTCTGGTTGAGCTGTGTGTTGACTGATCAATGATTTTGAGAGTCATGGAAACTGAGACTATATAAACAGTCTCATTTCTGCTTTCATTTCTGCTCATTTGACGTAAGCCTCTCTTTTACTATTAAAATTTATCAACCAGGGTTTCAGAATAGAAATGAACTGTCTTGTGGGGAGATTCCAGAAAATTGACCTAAGCCCTTGTTATTTGTTGTATAAACTAAAAGTGTAAAACAGCAACTGATCATTTGGAGTTTTTCACTGACTCACAACCAATGTCCAGGAATAAGTCCCCAGATAGAGTGATGTTTACTTGAAGGCAGCAGCTTCTACTCAGAGTGCTCTGTAGATGACATGAGTTAGTTAAACATTGTGCTGTGTGCAACTCTTTGCAACCCCATAGACTGTAGCCTGTCAGGCTCCTCTGTCCATGGGGATTCTCCAGGCAAGAATCCTGGAGTGGGTTGCCATGCCCTCCTCCAGGNGCTTCTACTCAGAGTGCTCTGTAGATGACATGAGTTAGTTAAACATTGTGCTGTGTGCAACTCTTTGCAACCCCATAGACTGTAGCCTGTCAGGCTCCTCTGTCCATGGGGATTCTCCAGGCAAGAATCCTGGAGTGGGTTGCCATGCCCTCCTCCAGGGGATCTTCCCAATCAAGGAATCAAACCCAGGTACTCCACATTGCAGGCAGATTCTTTACTGTCTGAACCCTCAGGGAAGCCCATTTTAACATTAGTGCCTGCATTCTAAAGAAGGGTTTGCAATATCCTGACGTCAGAGATCTTACTGAAGTCCCAGGACTCAAGTGCATCTTTTCTGAGTTCTATCCTGTTTCCTTTCCAATGGCACTGTCCTATGATTACATGGCTCTTAAAGTGTTAACCCAGCATTGTTCTCCTTACTCGAAGAAAAGTCAAAGTAAAAAGTGTGGGGAAAATCTGCTGGAAACCTGCAGTGGGGAGGTAATTCCCAGGGGTTTTCTGTAAAGGGAAGAGTTCCCTCACCAAGCAAAGCGGAGAGGGGAAAGACAGGTACACTCTGCAGATATTAGGTTTGGTACCTCCAAAGCTATAGCAAGATCATTATGTGGGAAATACTGCAATTTTCTTAGCCCACTCACAGCATCAAGCGCAGCAAGGGAATGGCTTTGGGAAAATCCCAGTGTCCATGGCAACCTCGGGGTGAGGAGGGGAAATTAGTAGTGGTGTTTCTTCCCCCAGAGCTTGAAAGCACGGTTGAGGTGACTGCCTTTAACTATATTTTTGCCAGCATATAACACGGCCTGCTTTGCATTTCTGGTCTCATGGCACCGTTTTTGAAATACGAATCTTAAAAGCACGGCATTTCTGCTGTGCCTGCTGAGACCTGCTTTATCACTCTCCTATTTCAGCGTCAAGAAAATGATGCTGTCATTCCAGCTAGGAGCTGTTTTGATTGTTCCAGACAGAAAGCTGGCTGATCACATTAAGAGTGAGAGAAAGAGAGAGAGAGAGAAGGAGAGAGAGTGTGTGTGTACTTTTACGGTGTATATGTGTCTCCTTTCTGGGGCTGAGAAGGAAATGACCTCATCTCAGCAACGGATAAACACATTTTGGTGGTAACTGATTCCCAAGTTGAGACCTTCTACGAGGTCTTTGAGCACTGTGGCTGTTTGCTAACAGAAAAGGAGGATTCCTCACTAAAGTTATCATTAGCAGAGTCCTCTGCCACTGGCTTCTAAATAGAAGCATAAACGTAGGGTAGTAAAATAGAGACTAGGAATAAAATAAGAGAGTTGAAATAAACAATCTCTAAAGGCCACTTTGATTTAAAGAAAATTTCAAGTTGGACACTGGCAGACCTAGAAATGATGATAAATGCCCAAAAAGGGAGAGTATAAATTTAGAAAGGTAGTGAAAATCTTCTCAACAGATAAACGAATTTGTGTGTGTGTGTGCCTGTATGCGCAGATGCAAGCTTTCCTCAACTTACAGGTGAATTTTTGAATGATGGCTTAGCTTATGGCAGAGTGGAAAGGATTCACAGGCCAGCCAAAAGCCCTGGAGCAAGGCAGACGTTCTCAGAAGGTCTTGGTAGAAAGAGTCAGACTGAAAAGCTGGCTGGCCGGTAATGCCAGGAAGGGGACGAGATGTGAGTGGAGCACAACCACAGAGGAGAGGTCTGGGCAGCCAGAAACCCAAGCTAGCTGCTGTGGATGGTGGGCTCATGGGAAGTGATTCTTGCAGAGTGCAGTTGAGAAGAGAGATTTGGGAGGATAGACAGGAAGGAGCAGGAGCCCAGCACCCAAGCTGAAACAAATGGATAGAACAAGCCCCTGAAAAGGGACCCAGATTCAGGCTGCTAGGGACTTGATCTCTAAGCAACAGACTAGGATGAAGGAAAAGGCTTGTGTAGGCCCCACAGCAAGGCTGATTTGATGCCCTCCTCTAGAGAAGTCAGCTTAGGGCTCCTTAAATTCTCCCAGATCCGAGAGATACTCTAGGGTCTCAGCTGGGCTAATTGGCAAATCATAGAATTAGGTGTGCGGTTTCAGTAAATTTAAGATGTGGTTCCTGTCCTCAGGGGTTTATAATCTATTTGGGAAGAAAAGGTCAGCATATATGAGACAGAGAAAAGGATGTCTGGGTGTTTATAAAATGCATTACGTACCAACTTGCAGGTGTTATAATAAAAGGAAAAATTAGTATGACCAGAAAGGTCAAGGAAGGTTTCATAGAGACTGGTGCGCCTTAAGGGATGGTTTGAAGTTTTTAAGCAAAGAGGAGCAGATTCCGAGCAGTTGGGAATAGGAGATGTTCATAGAGGTGGAGAGAGGAGAGTAAGAAATATCATGAGATACCTTCTGCATCCTGTTCTGACAGGTAAGCATAATTAAGCCTCTCATTCCTGCAAAGGCAGCCGTTAGTGGAACAGCTGATGGATGAGTACTTGGAAAGCAGAAGATAAAGAGAGGAAGTGGAGTTTGCTCAATAAGAGAACAGGATAAGAATGAAGGTGGACATACCTTCCAGGCTCTGTGTTTGTGGCCAAGAGTCTGTTTCAGGCTCTTAATCAATCCAGCCTTGACTTGCAACAGTGCCCATGCAAGCCTGCAGGGCATTTCCCTACACGCTTCCTGCCTAGGCTCCCCACCCTTATCATTTTGATTCCTGGTTTCCTTTCCATTTATTTAATGACTGCGATGGAGTCAAATTTTCCTATTAATTAAAACCCTTGGGATCTTAGAGCCTTAGTCAACATTTTCCTCCACTGGCTGACATAATGAGACACACTGTGTTCCAAGAGCTCTGGATCTCATTGCCAACAGAACAGGTCACCTGTTTAGCATCGTCAGGATGAGAGTCATCGTCAAGATGACTGCTCTGTATTGAGGGGGGGTGAATCAACTCAGCATGTTTGTCTATCTTCATGGCTTTTACTGTAAAAAGAAAAAAAATGAGTTTCAACGTATTTCTTTAACACTGACAGTTGCCTTTCCCGGTCTGCTGCTGCTTAAGAAATTCCTAATTGTTAATGTCAGATCCCAGGATACCGGCCTAGCCTATATTGCTCAGAAAGGAACCGGTGGCAGAGAATCTTGGCTCTCAGCTGCTATTTGACTCTGTGGGAGCAGCAAGAAATGAGAGCTGGGGCAATTCCTTTCCGTTAGCAGCTGCTTGAGCAGACTTGACATTTGGGCTGGATCAGTATTTCAACTCACCCCAATGTAGACACTTTTCCACCTTAAGCATGTGATGTACATACCACACCACTGAGTAGGCTTTTCCTGTGGGCTTGTAGCAAGAAAAAGCTGGATACTCTACAAGGTTGGACTGGGTGACCTGTACTGGTGGTTGTGGGAGGTAATGATAGCGATGAACACTTGTTTAGCAGTTTATAGCAGATCGTTTTAAACCTGATTTAATCCTCCCAACAAGTCTGAGAGAAAGAGGTTATTTTACTATGCATCCTACAGATCAGCAAAGAGACTTCCTTTCTTAAGCAACAGTCAGTGAGTTGATGTTCAGAAAGGAACCCAGTTTCTCTGAATCTCAACCCCACATCCTTCCTAGTCAACCAGAGGTTCGAGTCCACTGTGTGGCAATCAGTTGTGAGATATCACACAATAATTTGTCATTAAAAAATAAGATTCGGTGTTGATATGTTTATATTAAGGTAAAATTGGCATATAATATTCTACTAGCTTCAGGTGTAATGGCGATATATTTTAGAATCATAAATCAGAGTAGATGATGTCTCTCTCACTTTTTTGTATTCACATGTGCTTTCGGAGCAAGGAGAATGGGTCAAATTCCAGAAAGCTCCCCGGGGAGCCACACACATCAGTCTTTTCTGTGCGACAGCACTGAAAGACCATGGCTGGTGGAGGCAATACTAGTTGTCATGATGGTAAGTTATTGCCCTCCTTCCCTTCCCTGGAGAATGTTGGTTTTCACCAAGGTTTGAATCTAGCTTCTCCTACGAGAGTGTGTTATGTGAATGTCATCCACCTTGAAAGCTCCAGAAGGCACAGGTGGAGAATCACTGGAGCTCATTGTGCAGCCTTCCCCACAGATCTGACTCTGACAGTACCTTGTTCAGTTCCTTGGAGCCACTATTCTATATTAAAGCTGGGTACCCATCCCTGACACATACTAACGTAATGGCCATTTGCTTAGAGGAAAAAGGTGTATAACCAAATCTTAATTTTCATTTGTATGAAATGTTAAAACTACAATGTTCCAGCAATGGCAATACCATCACTTTGTCTGTAATGTAGGCTATAGAAACACTGTTATTACACGAATACAATCTAAATACTTGTGAAGATCTGAGAACTTACTGCAGCATCACTCCTGGCCACTGTGCAGACATTCAGATGATGTACCACTTAGTGTGATTTAGTAGACACAGTCAGAATGTGTTTGGAAGCCGCTTTCACACAAAATAGTGCTGTTGTGATTTCTACCTCTCTACCCACCCTGGGACACTTGGCAACATCTGGAGATATTTTTTATTGTCATCATTGGAGATATTGGCAACTAGAGATGTTGCTAAACATCTGACAAGATGGTTACATCTTAAAGCCCCTTCACAACAAAATATTATTCATCCCCAAATATCAACAGGTCTGAGGTTGAAACTCTACTCTGAAATTCTGCACTGATACTAAAAGGATAAGCATGTTGATAGAAACTTCTGTGTGATGCAGCTGAACAAACGCAGTTGGGTTCAATCACCGAAGGGGAGAAAAGAGTTGGTTACCAGAACTCGGCTGTCTCTCTGTCATTCACCTTTTGGGAGTCTAGTTTCGCTCAAGCCTCTAGATAACAGGTGAAAAGTCACTTGCAGTATTTCCTGTGGTTTCTGGGTGTCTTGTTTAGCAGTGGGCTGTTGATGATACTTGCTTTTTCCGCTGCTACTGCCTGTTCCAAACTGTTGCTTTCAACTCTTGCCTCTACTGCCCACCTTCCAGGACCATTCCTCTTTCTCCCTCTCTGCAAATCCAGACAAAACACTTCTTACACGTGCTTGCTGTAGGTCGCAAACTATTGCTGATGGTTCAGGGTTATGTGTACATTTCTTAAGTCTTCTTCACCTTAGGGAATTCCTCGCTGGCCATGGTCTCACACAGAGTTTCACTGTCCTATCCGGCCGTCATTCTCTCCTGCTCTGCTCATCTCTTTAGGGTGCCTTACGCCGTCTCTGTTGACCAGCTATAAACTCACAGACCCTATTCCTTTTATATATGAAGTAATTTGGCCTTCTTAGTTTCACTCACTACTTCTCTTGCCCTGGGAGGGGTGAGAGAGGGATTATTCAAACAGGAACATCAAAGTATTTTCCTAGACAAATAACAGCAATCATAAAAAAGCCAGATCCCATGGGCTGGATTATGACATTGTTCTGGAAGGCAGAAGTGTAAGTACTGTTTTAGAGGGAATTTGTTTTTCTTCCACAGACTGGGGAGATTTTCTTCAACAGACTGGAGAAAAATAATGTGATGTAGTTATTAAGATCAGTGGGCACTGGAGTTAGTTAGTCAGGAATTTGAGTCTTGGCTCCACCATTTTTTGCCTGTGTGACTTTGGGCAAGTTACTTAACCTCTCAGTCCTTTAGTTTCCTCACTATTCAGTCAGTCAGTCAGTCACTCAGTCACGTCCAATTCTTTGCAGCCCTATGGACTGCTGCGTGCCAGGCCTCCCTGTCCATCACCAACTCCCAGAGCTTGCTCAAACTCATGTCCATGGAGTCGGTGACACCATCCAGCCATCTCATCACCTGTCGTCTCCTTCTCCTCCTGCCTTCAATCTTTCCCAGCATCAGGGTCTTTTCCAATAAGTCAGTTCTTCACATCAGGTGGCCAAAAGATTGGAGCTTCAGCATCAGTCCTTCCAATGAATATTCAGGACTGATTTCCTTTAGGTTTGACTGGTTGGATATCCTTGCAGTCCAAGGGACTCTAAAGAGTCTCCACACCACAGTTCAAAAGCATCAGTTCTTCAGTGCTTAGCTTTCTTTATGGTCCAACTCTCACATCCATACATGACTACTGGAAAAACCATAGCTTTGACTAGACAGACCTTTAATGTCTCTGCTTTTTAATATGCTGTCTAAGTTGGTCATAGCTTTTGTTCCAAGGAGCAAGCATCTTTAATTTCATGGCTGCAGTCACCATCTGCTTTGATTTTGGAGCCCAAGAAAATAAAGTCTCTCACTGTTTCCATTGTTTCTCCATCTATTTGCCAAGAAATGATGGGACCGGATGCCATGATCTTCATTTTTTGAATGTTGAATTTTAAGCCAGCGTTTTCACTCTCCTCTTTCACTTTCATCAAGAGGCTTTTCAGTTCCTCTTCACTTTCAGCCATATGGGTGGTGTCATCTGCATATCTGAGGTTATTATCTGCGTATCTGAGGCTATTGATATTTCTCTCTGCAATCTTGATTCCAGCTTGTGCTTCATCCAGCCCAGCATTTTGCATAATATACTCTGCATATAAGTTAAATAAGCAGGGTGACAATATACAGCCTTGACGTACTCCTTTGCCAACTTGGAACCAGTCCGTTGTTCCGTATCCACTTCTTCCTCAGTATTACAATGGGGGAAATAATAGTAGCAACCTCAGAGAGCAGTTGTATTAAAAATGTGATGCATGAGAGGTGCTTTTAATTCAGTAGCAGACACGCAGAAACTGCTCAACAAATGGTGTGTATTGAAGGTGGCGTACATAAGCAGACTGTCCACGAAAGAGAGACAGTATGCAATAAACACATGCCTCTAGAGAGGGATGAGTGTACTAAGCTATAGGAGTTCAGAGAAAACAAAGGCTTCTGCCCTCAGAAAACACCCTCGTCTCCTGGGAGAGACAGAGCAGTACACAAACAACTCTAATGTGATGTGACAGAGCTCGGGCAGATGTCTGCTTATGCTCGTCAGAGGAGTTTTACTCAGCAGCGACCCTGACACTGTTGGTGTTGGGTTGATATTAGTTTCCATCCCGCTAGAGAATCACAATGCCTAGGACATTCTCCTTGCAGTAAGAGGAAGATTAGTAGAGTGTCCCTGAGTATCTGGATTTGGTTGGTCCCATTGCCGAAAACCACCGCTTAAGGATCCAAGACGTGTCTCCCCTCTCTATGGGTAGACTCGGAGGGGCTTCAGATCCTCAGGTGCTTCACCTTTGAAGATTCGGGGCTCAGCAGCATCTTAGAAAGCACACAGGAGCCAGCTGCCTGCCCCAAGCCTATAGGAGATTAATGATGCCGTGTCTAAAAAGAGTGTAAATTATTAAGTAGAACATCAAATATGCCAGTTTTAAGTGACTGAATTCACTGAAGTCAGACTTTACCATTTTTAATTGCTCATATTGGGAATACATGTCTTGAGTAAGCACAAAATAGCAATGAGGATGGAAATGCAACAAGCATTATTCTTCATATGATTTCAAGAGCTTTCCATCCCATGGTCTCCCTAACCTCCAAAATATACTGCGGTCTATGATGAGTTACAGAAGCTCTCTGAGCTATTATTTTGCTAACTAAAGTCAATGAAAACTTACATTTTTAGAAAATACTTATAGAGTATTGGCAGTACCTTGAGTGTCACAAAACAAGAGAGGGTATCATTATTAAATAGCATAAAATTAAAGTTAATCAAATAGGGAAAAAATCAAAGTTGGACTGATTTCTCACAGCTGACCGGGATAAATTCTAAGTAGATATAATATTTAAATGTTTAAAATGAAACCATCTTCTTTTAGAAAAAGCTAAAGGAGAGTTATTCATCATAGAGTAGGGAAGGCTTTTCTCATTGTGGCTGTAAATCCAGAACCATACAAGAAAAGAAAAGATTATATGTTCAATTTCATAAAATGAAATTTTCAGCATAGAAAAACCATAAGCAAAGTCGAAATGACAAACTGGATGGAAATATCTGAAGCTCTATTACAGACCCAAGACTAATTTTCTTTGGCATATAAACTCAGACAAACTGGAAATGAAAAGATCAACAGTGCAATAGAAAAATGGGCAAAGAATATGAACAGGCAAGGCCTGGAAGNATGCTTTAATGGCAAAAGGTGGGAAATAATGCATTTGCATATTGTTTATAATTCGGGGATTTCCAGTATTTGTTTTTTTTTCAGTATCCTATATATGTCCCCTTTCATTGCCCTATCCCAAAAGTGTTGTGTATGAGTTTAAGAAAAGTGATTTGGGTTTTTAAATATGCAACAGAAGATAACCTTAGGATGATGCAAAACCATAGTGAGAATTACTGAACTAGTGTCAATTAAAACATGTTCTAAAGTACTCATCATAAGGAACTGACATTTAAAAAAACCACAGAGTGGAGGGAGATAAGATTTCCAAGAAGGATGAGCTACTCTTATTTTACTTACTTAGCTCCATATACAGATATTGGGATTTTATGATTCTATTATGTAAGACTTGGAAAGGTCTGTACTCCCCCAACTCCTGCCTCAGCCACCCTTTGACTTTCATTTTCTTGATGTAATATAAAGTGGTAGACAGCAAATGACTAAAAAGAGAATCAGGGAAGAATTCTAGGGAATTCTTCTCTTACAAACGATCTTGACCTTTATTCCATGTTTCCATTTATTACAATTGATTCCATATCTCTTCTAAACTGGTGAAATGCTTTTGATTGTTGAAGAGTTACCAACTGAAAGCTAAAACAGACTAAAATCTTTAATTGAAAAGTCATTGCTTTCCGNAGGGAAGAATTCTAGGGAATTCTTCTCTTACAAACGATCTTGACCTTTATTCCATGTTTCCATTTATTACAATTGATTCCATATCTCTTCTAAACTGGTGAAATGCTTTTGATTGTTGAAGAGTTACCAACTGAAAGCTAAAACAGACTAAAATCTTTAATTGAAAAGTCATTGCTTTCCGTGTTTATTTATTCAGATTACACTGACCAAGTGTCAGTTGATCTTAACAGCTTCCTACTAGACATGGTGTGATTGGCTAAGAGGTGCCTTGCCCTCAAGGAATGTACAGTTTAGGTGGAGGAATATAAAGAAGCATACATTTAGGTGCTAAATGAATGGGACATATGAGTACTCTAGGATATTCAAAAAATGATGTGTGGGTTTGAATGGTCATAGTGAATCTTAGTAGGCAGATGGAAGAGGAAGGTTTTCTAGGTAAAGCATGTGGCATCAGCAACAGCATAGAGGTAGACACTGATAAATCAGTGGTTTGATAAATAAAAATAAATGCATATGCTGATATTGATATTAAAAATGTTTTATGTTGGGGAAATAACAAGAGCTAAGTTAGAGAAAACAGTGCTTCAGGTTGTGGGGGACCTTGCCTGCCTGGCTAAGGAGTGTGGATTTAGCACCATAGGCACCAGAAGGGAATGCAAAGCTTCTGAGAAAAGGAGAGGCATGGGCAAAGTGAATCAGGGAGACGAACTGGTTGGTGGAATGCAGAATGGTTTTGAAGGGAGATTGGAGGCAGCAAGAGGCTATTTGGTCTGAGTTTATGATAGTACTCACCAGATTGATGGATCTGGCAATGTCACGGAAGGATTGAGCAAGAGTAAGACTAGGTAACTAGATATGGCAAAGGGTCTAGGAGGTTCTAAGCCTGAGTGACTGGGGAAGTGTTGGTTTCACCAAGAGAAATAAATGAGAGGAGCTGGTCCAGGGTGTGTGTGGAAGAAGACATGGATAACTGCTACACTGAGGTTGCTGGCAGGACATGTGGCTAAGCAGATCATTGCTACTGCATAAACTGACCAGAGCTGCAATCTGTATACCTCCGCTCCAAGGTGGGTTTGCAGGGTGGGGGGTTGTTAGAAAATTTTGCACACTCAGCTTTGGCCCTTTCAGGCAGGAGAGAGCATATGCTGTCAGAGCCTTTCCAGTTCTCAAGGGGCCTATGAACTGATCAGGAAGTACAGTTTTAAGAGAATTAGCTGAAAGATGAGCAAACGTCAGGTGGTGGTTTGGTAGTAAGTCATTGCTGCTAACTTTGACATGTTAAGTGTCATATTATTAATGGCTTTTATGCATGGCTAAGAGTTTTAACACTTAGTAAATTAGATTCCTCAGTTTTTGTCTTGCCCTGATAGTTTATGGGTATGACAGGGTTACCTTTCTGTGTCTCAGCTTCCTGTTTATAAAACTGGAAGCCTGTTGTGGCAATGTTCATAAACACTTTGAAAGTTACAGGTAAAAAGCACTGTAGGATTCTCTCCCCTCCCACCTCCACCCCAAAGACTGAGTCAGTCTCTGGGAAAGGTCATCCATTTCACTGAATTCTTTCAATGGCTAACTCCCTAAGTCAGTTAATTAGCATTTTTGTAAAATGCTTTTACCAGTTCAGAGCTGAAAGATACAGTTGATAACTGTCTTTTCTATCTTCTGGGCCTGCTCATCCTGCTGACCCCTTTTTACTGACTGACTAGGTGCCATGTAACTCCCAATTCTAGGTGCTTGGATCAATCCTAGCCATACTGGAGGGAACCTGCCTCCTGAGAAATCTGTATACAGGTCAAGAAGCAACAGTTAGAACCAGATAGGAAACAGACTGGTTTCAAATTGGGAAAGGAGTACATCAAGGCTGAAAATTGTCACCCTGCTTATTTAACTTATATGCAGAGTACATCAAGTGAAATGCCAGGCTGGATGAAGCACAAGCTAGAATCAAGATTGCAGGGAGAAATATCAATAGCCTCAGATATGCAGATGACATCACCCTTATGGCTCAAAGTGAAGAGGAACTGAAAAGCCTCTTGATGAAAGTGAAAGAGGAGAGTGAAAAAGCTGGCTTAAAACTCAACATTCAAAAAACGAAGATCATGGCATCCGGTCCCATCACTTCATGGCAAATAGATGGGGAAACAATGGAATTGTTTGGGCTTCCAAGCCCAATTGGATTTTTGGGCTTCAAAATCAATACAGATAGTGACTGTAGCCATGAAATTAAAGATGCTCGCTCCTTGCAACAAAAGCTATGACCAACCTAGACAGCATATTAAAAGAAGAGACATTAATTTGCCAACAAAGGTCTGTCTAGTCAAAGCTATGGTTTTTCCAGTAGTCATATATGGATGTGAGAGTTGGACCATAAAGAAAGCTGAGCACTGAAGAATTGATGCTTTTGAACTGTGGTGTTGGAGAAGACTCTTGAGAGCCCCTTGGACAGCAAGGAGATCAAGCTAGTCAATCCTAAAGGAAATCAGTCCTGAATATTCACTGGAAAGACTGATGCTGAAGCTCCAATACTTTGGCCAACTAATGCAAAGAACTGACTCACTGGAAAAGACTCTGATGCTAGGAAAGATTGAAGGCAGGAGGAGAAGGTGATGACAGCAGATGGGATGGTTGGATGGCATCACTGACTCGATGGACATGAGTTTGAGCAAGTTCTAGATTTAGTGATGGACAGGGAGGTCTGGTGTGCTGCAGTCCATAGGGTTGCAAAGAATTGGACTGAGTGACTGAACTGAACTGATTAACACTCTGGAACCTCTGCATAATACAACAAGGATCAGCATGAAATGCAATCCTCAGTTCTAGATATTAAGTTCCTCCTTCATTTCTAAGTCTTCCTCTGCCTGTCAGATCTTGCATTTGGATACCTGTCTTGTTGCCCCAAGTCCTTGTCTTCTAAACTTGCCCTGTACCTCCTCTTAAGAGCCTCAATTCTGTTTTTATCAGTTCCCCAAATGCAGAGGAATCCAGACCTGGGAGACAGCAGCGAGCTTGAGGTCTTACTATAAGCAGTACATTTTCTTTTAAAAATTTATTTATGACTGTGCTGGGTCTTCATTGCTGTGCAGGCTTTTCTCTAGTTTCAGAGAGAGGAGCTACTCTCTAGTTGCGGTGTCCAGGCTTCTCATTGCAGGGGCTTCTCTTGTGGAGGAAAACGGGCTTTAGGGTGAATGGACTTCAGTAGTTGTGGCTTCTGGGCTCTAGAGCACAGGCTCAATAGTTGTGGCACAATGAGCTTAGTTGCTCTGCAGTCACGTGGGATCTTTCCGGATCAGGGATCAAACCCATGTGTCCTGCATCGGCAGGAGGATTCTTTACCGCTGAGCCAATCCGGAAGCCCAGCACATTTTCTTAATGCTTGCTAATTTCCCAATTTTTGTCTGTCCCTGGGTTTCCCAAGGCTGCACAGCAGCTGCCCATTGGCTTACATTTTCTGTGTTGAACCAGCCTGATCTTGGCTGCCTTCCTGGCTGCTGCTGGTTATGTAGCCTCCAAATATTGTCTTCTGGCTGCACATTCATCACGCCAACTGGGTCTGCCTTCAGTTCCATGGTTGTATCTCATTCTAGTCTCCATTCTTCTAGTCCACCTCATCACATTACCGCTAATTCTTTTACATTAAACTACAGCAGATATTTGTTGGTGTGGAAACTGATTTGGTATTGGAATTTATCCTTGTTTACATCTTTCTTTGTGTTGGAAAAACTTGGGATCACTTCCAAAACCTGCTCAGAGAGCTCTCGTCTTTTAGGAGAAACAAATGAATACTTGACAAAGCCATGTGTCTGTGACAAAGACTCTAGGCCACTCTTTTAATTGTAAGATTGCATATTTTACCTTACTTTTGCTTTTTTATATTAATATTAATATATTTTAATTAAAAATAAAAAAAAGTCTAGGTCTCACACCCAGAGTTTCCCACACCACACAGCATGTGGGATCTTAGTTCCCTGAACAGGGACTGAACTCAGGCTCCCTGCATTGGAAGCAAAGAGTGGTAACCACTGGACCACCAAGGAAGTCCCATTAGTACATTTTAAAGTATATTTTGGCCAGTGCTCATTCAGGTCTCTCAATTTCAAGATATGTTATTGGACTTTCAAGCCTTTTTGCTTATAAGGAAACAAAGAAACCACGGTTGGGGATGGTGTTCTACAATGTAGTCTCAACTTTTAAGGTATGTTAGAATCTTCTGGAAAAGTGTTAGTTGCTCAGTTGTCTCCGACTCTTTGCGACTCCATCGACTACAGCCCACCAGGCTCCTCTGTCCAAGGGATTTTCCAGGCAAGAATACTGGAGTGGGTTGCCATTTCCTTNGCCGGGTTTCCCGAGTCCGGCGGGCGGTCGCGCCTCCCTGGCTCCGGGCCGGGTCTCTGTGTGCGCCCTCTTCCCCTCTCCGGCGCGCGCACCCCCACCACCCCGCGCCCCTGAGGGCCCGCCGCGCTCTCGCTCCAGTGCGCCCCCTCCCCCGCTCCCCTCCCTGGAGGGCTTCCCCCCGTTCCAGCGAGCACGGGAAAAGCGGATCGGCCGCGGCCCCCACCTCCCGCCCCCGGGCGCCCAGCCCGTTTACTGGGAAATAGTAGCTGCCTAGGTCCCCTTCTTCGGGGTTCGGCTGGGCTGGGAGGGGGTCCTGATCCTGCCTGTTCCGGCGTTTCCACCGCGCGGGGAAAGCCCGCAAGTGGGGCTCGCGCCTCCGCGTACGATGGTGGGCGCCCAGCCTTCTGCTCCGGAGGGCCGCTGCGTCCATCCCTGGGCGCGCGCGTGCTTATTTGCGCTCCGCGCCTCGGGCGCCGGACAACACCCCCCAGCCCGGGCACTCCCTTCCCCTCGAGGCGTTCTCGCTTCTCCTCCCGGCGGAGGACCCTCGCTCCAGCTTGTCCGCGTGCGGAGCCGTCGGAGCGGGGTGGGAGGGGGGAGAATGTGTGCCGCTCCGTGTGGAATGCATCTGTGGGGCGCCCGGGCTCCTCTCAACTCGTTTCGACGTGGTGGTTGAAAATCTGGCTCTCACCCTTCCTGCCTCGCAGAATCCCGTTTTTGCTTACCATTGGTTCTTTTCTGTTCAGCTCCATGGTCAGTGGTGGTTATTTGCAGGCCAGCTTTCGGGGGAGGGAGCGGGGGAGATACGGGGACTCTGGCTGGCATTTCAGCAGATTTGTTTGGGTTGGTTCAAGGCCTTGTACTGATAGGAAAAGGAAAGCGCTGCCTGTTGCTGAATCCAGGACGATCAGTCTCTCCGAACGACCTAGGGTTTTTAAGCTATCTTTTGGCCGAAAGTTTTCTTAAAAAACAAAACAAAACAGTAGGTTAGGGTGGGGCATTAGGGAGACTAAAGGGGAAGAGAGGTGATACTTGAGCTTCAGTTAAAATCTTAAAGTAACCAGAAGGGAGGAAAGACTGGTAACTTTTTATTTTAGGAGAATGTCTTTGAAAATATTTCTGCCAAGTTTGTGGTTCTTCATGAAGCTGTAGTAAGGATGCTGGATTAGAAAATCTGGGAGTATGACTACCCCAAGTGTTAAAGGTGAGGAGACCTAATTCTTTCCTAAGTGAAGCTCGTTTACCATAGTTGGCAGAAAAAGTGGAGGAAGATGAGCTGGATTATTCAGATTCTCAAGCGATTTTTAATTGAATTGGGAGGGAGGGGAAAAGCCGTTTTAAGAAAAAATGCTGAGTTACTGATGGCTTATTTTTTGAAGGAACTTGTTCAGTCTTGTCGCTTTCAGAAAAAATATCACAAAGTGTTATAATTTTCAATTAATTCTGGCCCGGAGTGTTGGTTCTATTCGCACTTCTCTATCTTCCAGGAATATGACATCATTAATGAATAGGTTAATTACTTTGGGTGTAAGAATCCTCAGGGTGTCACAGAGCTTTCCATGCAGTTTTCTTTTATCTCCAGGAGAATTATTCTCCAGATACAAGGTTTAGTTGCTGTGTTCCAGTGTAGGGTTTCCATGTTAGCATGGGACCGATGTTAGTGCCTAAGACTGTTTAATTAACAAGCATTACTAAAGGAAATTTAGAACAAATGTAAAGCGATGCATTGAGTTTACTGTTTCATTTTGGGAATTTATTCAGTTAAATTTAATTCATAAATAAATATCTGAATGTCTGATGTGTGCTAGGCAGTTTGCTAGGTTCTGGGAAAGTAAAGTTGCTTTTCTGACTTTGTTGTTTAAGTTAATGGCAGCTCTCCTCTTCCTGAACTTTTAAGAAGCTTTCCTTGATTCTTCTCTTCGTTTCTCTTCACATCCAGTTCATCAACCAATCTTGTAGGCTCTCTCTTTAAAACCTAACTAGAATCCAGCTAATCTTTGTCACCACCCCCTAATGAGAGTCACTGCTTCCATTCTTTGTTCTGCATAGAGATGTCTGAACGATCCCTTAAAACACAGGTCTGTTCATGGCATTCTGCTCTCAAAGCCACCCGGTCCAGTGTTTCCCCTGCCCCCACTTCATTTGCCTTCTCAGTTTTCCTAGCACAATAACTGTGTCCCTGCCTCAGGGCCTTTGCACTTGCTCCTCTCCTCCTGTCTGGATGACAGACAGAAAGATTTATATTGAGTTGGAAAAGGCAGTGGCAACCCACTCCAGTACCCTTGCCTGGAAAATCCCATGGACGGAAGAGCCTGGTAGGCTGCAGTCCATGGGGTCACTAGGAGTCGGGCACAACTGAGCGACTTCACTTTCACTTTTCACTTTCATGCATTGGAGAAGGAAATGGCAACCCACTCCAGTGTTCTTGCCTGGAGAATCCCACGGACGGGGGAGCCTGGTGGGCTACGCTGTCTCTGGGGTTGCACAGAGTCAGACACGACTGAAGCGGCTTAGCAGCAGCAGGAAGAGTCTTAATGGCTTTTTGTATAGGAGTCACTTTTTTTTGTTTTTAATGAGTAGTGTTTTTGAATACTTTGAAAGGTGGATTTTGTAGTTTCTGCAATTATAAAATTTTTAAGTAGTGAAAATCAAGAAGTAACTTCCTTATTTTCATTGTCCTTCTGTTGACTTTAAGGCACTCACCCCATTTTATCTTGTTATAATTATGTGTGTACATGATATGTCACAGATGGTGAGCTTTGTGGGTGTGAGCCTTGTGGCATTTTCATGTGATGGAAAGCAGACTGCAGTTGGTGTTATCTTGATTTTTGAGTCTTGGCTCTATTATTGATTAGGGGCCCTTTAGACCAGATTCTCCACCTTTTTGGACTTTGATTTACTCACTTGTGAGATAGTTCATGGGTATTTTGTAAGACAATACTTAGGAAATAGAGGAAATTATTCACCTTCACAGTGACTGTCAGTCATTTGAAAGAGCTAATTAGAATCATTCAAAAAAGCTAATTAGAAGAATATTTCCTCTATAATGTATGACTAGAGGAGATTAGACAGTAAGTCAAACCATTATCTTCACATGTTATTGCTCAATGTAATGTTTTCTTTTATAAAGAGTTATATCCTTAGGTAACAAACCATAACAGTAAAATCTCTTTACATAAGTGGTTCTCAGACTATTGACGTCAGAATCACTTTATTCAGTTTTTCAACTGTGTCCAACTCTGCGACCCCATGGACTGTAGCACACCAGGATTCCCTGTCTTTCACTATGTCCCGGAGTTTACTCAAACTCATGTCCACTGAGTCAGTGTCCTATGGTGCCATCCAACCATCTCACCCTGTGTCAACTCCTTCTCCTGCCCTCAGTCTTTCCCAGCATCAGGGTCTTTTCCAGTGAGTTCGCTCTTCACATCAGGTGGCCAAAGGATTGGAGCTTCAGCATCAGTCCTTTCAGTGAATATTCAG
Organism: Neotragus moschatus; assembly: GCA_006410615.1. Lineage (NCBI taxonomy): Eukaryota > Metazoa > Chordata > Mammalia > Artiodactyla > Bovidae > Neotragus > Neotragus moschatus. The sequence goes on along the minus strand of SJYA01001562.1, from coordinate 249,425 downwards.
GGTGGATTTCCTTCAGGATTGACTGGTTTGATCTCCTTGCTGACCACGGGATTCTCAAGAATGGAAACAGTGACAGGTTTTACTTTCTTGGGNGTCTTTTCCAGTGAGTTCGCTCTTCACATCAGGTGGCCAAAGGATTGGAGCTTCAGCATCAGTCCTTTCAGTGAATATTCAGGGTGGATTTCCTTCAGGATTGACTGGTTTGATCTCCTTGCTGACCACGGGATTCTCAAGAATGGAAACAGTGACAGGTTTTACTTTCTTGGGCTCCAGAATCATTGTGGACGGTGGTTGCAGCATCACCTGGACAAGTTAACAGTGTGCACCTTCTGATGTGGGTGATCTGAAGTGTGACCTATTTATTGCATTTTGTAAAGACTGGCTCAGTATAGAGAACTTGATCAATATGACTCGAATTCCCAGCCCCTGACTTGTATCTAGCTGCTTACCTAACATAATTTGGCCATCGCACAGGGATGTCTAAAACTTTTCTAGATTCCCTATTAACCCCCCTACCAGAAAAATGTTTTCTTTCTGTCCTCTTAGTGACACCATCTTGTCTCTAGTAGCTCATACCGTCCCCCTGTCTTGCCTTAGGAGCAAATCTTACCAATCCCACTGGCGGCGTGTCTCAGACCTTCCTGTCCACTTCCTAGTTCATACTGTTTTTTGTCTGCACTGCTACCTTCTCCCGTGCCCTTTTACAACTCTTTCTCCACAGAGTGAGAGGCGACAATCTGTTTGTGTCATTCCCCTTTTATATAATATCCTTGCACTTAGAGTCCATCATCTTTACCGAGGCCTCACCAAAGCCAGTCCTGTCTTTGTCTACAGTTGTGTAGTTTTCCACTGTGTTGTGGTCACACTGGCCACCTTCCTGTTACTTCAGCCTGCTGAGCCTGCTCCTCCAGTGGGCCTTTTGCACATGCTGTGTGTTCTGAAGGGATACAGTTCCCTCCAGCTCTCTGCAAGGCTGCTTGCTTCTGGGGCTTTACGGCTGGTCTTAGAAGTCACCTCAGAGGCCTAACCTGGTACGCAGAAACAGCTTCTCTTTTCCATCATCCCTTCCCATACCTTTCTTCTGCAGTGCTTACCAGAAACACGTTTATGTCTTTGCTTGCTTGTTTGCTGTCTCTTAACTTTCTCTCCTACCCACTGCCTTGAAAGTCCCTTGAGGACAGAGGCTGTGTCTGACTTACTCGGCAGTGTACCACCTGTACCTTCTCTTGTGTTTGGCTTATATTAGGTTCTAAATAAATATTATATATTATGATATGTGTGAACCTTCTTTAGACTTAACACCTTCACTGACCGAGTAGCTGGATGTAGAGTGTGCTGTGGTAGACTGTGTTATATGGTAGAGTTACATCTTACTGGGGGTTAGGTTCAATATCAGTATTCATGACGAAAATAAAATAGAGAATTATTCAAAAAGTCAAATACAGAATAACTTGAAAAACCCTTAAGTCACTAAAAATGCAGCATATTATTTTTTTGTGTATAAACTTTGTGCCATTATACATACATATACAAATATACACACTGTATATACAGTAATATATACTGTATTAAACTTATGGAAGAGATTCTATTCAGAAACTAACCCCTTCTTATAAAATATATGAAAGCTTCAACTTTTCCCTCCTGGTTATCTGATTGTTATTTTCTCTCTGTAGCTGATCTTTATCATGTACTAAATAATAAATTCCTTATTAGTGAGTAATTCTCTGAGGCTGTCAAGTCGTTCTTTCCTAAAGATTTAAAAATATTTTAAAGATTAATGTAAACAAGATTTAGTTATGTTGACTAAAACTGACATTTTTATATTTTATAATTTATATTTCTTAACATTTTCCTTCAATTAGGAAAGTTATCATATATTAGCAATTAAACATAATTATTAGTATTAGAGTATTTTTAGATTTTTAGTATCTGTATCCGTTCAGTTCAGTTGCTCAGTTGTGTCGGACTCTTTGTGACCCCATGGACTGCAGCACGCCAGGCCTCCCTGTCCATCATCACCAACTCCCGGAGTTTACCTAAACTCTTTAGGAAAAGTTTAATGGCTAGTGGATGATCTGTTTTGACCTATGTTATCTCTGTTATATACCCTAAATAAATTAAGGGGTACATTGTCCAAAGATGGTTTACAAATAGAAGTTTTCAAGAAAGCATTCATTTTATCAATTTGTAAAAAAACTTGTGAATTTATCAAAGCAGTTGATCCCTGGAATGTTTTAGTATCTTTCGTTAATGTCTTTTTGCCATTGGAGAACTTATTCCAAGTTGTAAAATGATTTGGCAGTTAGAAAACTAGGAAAGTTTCCATTTTTTTTCAAGCCTTTGAATACACAGATTTAATAAACAAGTAGCTTGCTTTCTGTAGCTGACTTTACTTTCAGTAAGTTTTTCCAACATTGTTTTTTTAAGGATTTTGAAACATACAGAAAAGTCAAAAGAATTGTATCCACCACCTGGATTCTACTATTTTTAAAAATTCAATTTCTGCCTATGAATTCCTCTGAATTCCAATTTTTAAGGGGGTGCATGTGAAGTAAGTTACAGACATTAATACAGATCACCCCCAAACACTTCAGCACTCATAGCATTAGATAGAGTTCTAAAAGTGAACCATTGGGTGAGTTTTGGTAAACGACTTTGCCCCTGTGTAGTGCAAGCCCATCATATCGAAGAACATCAGCATTACCCCAGAAAGTTCCCTCTTGCCCTTTCCAGTCAGTTCTGTCACCCCTGTTCTGATTTTTTTTCTTTCATAAGTGAGTTTGGAACTTGGTATAAATGGAGCCAGTTAGCATGAACTTGTGTAAGGCTCCTCACTCGGCACAGTGCTGAAGGGAGTCAGCCAGGTTGTGTGTGTTGGTGGCTTGTTCCTTTATTGCTGAGCAGTATTCCTTTGTGTGAATACGCTCTAGTCTGTTCATCTTTATCCGCTTTCCTGGATATGAGGAGGGCCTCTTTCCAGTTTTTGGCTATTTTATAAAGGGTGGCTCTCCAGCATGAGAGTTAGTTTTATTAGAACTGAAGGAAATTGGAAAACTTTATTGACCAGCAAGAATGCTTTCTCTTCCCAAGTAAGACCCAAGTTTTAATTTAAAATAGCTTAGTGATAATTGCATATTTCAGCCTTCATTTCCCTTTTGTTGTTGTTTAGTTCCTAAGTCATGTCCTACTCTTTGGGACCCCATGGACTGCAGCATGCCAGGCTTCCCTGTCCTTCACTATCTCCTGGAGTTTGCTCACACTCACATCCCTTGAGTCTGGGATGCCATCCAACCATTTCACTTTTAGTAGTCTTTAATCTCTACTTTTATTTGCTCAGTATTTCAACTTTTGTCAGTGCAGTAGAACCTTTTTGTTCAGATGTAAATATATATGTATGACAATCAGAAATTAAAAGTAAAAAGAAAATAAAAACCATCTGTAATCCTTTTCAGATAGGCTGTGATAGTAACCAAAATATATTTGGAATATATAAATACGTATTACGCTTCCTCCTTACAAAAATGGGCTTATACAATGTGTAGTTCTGAAGTCTCCTGTTTTTGCTTGACTGTAAATTGTGAATGTTTTCCTGTAGGGGGGAAAAAGCAGTTTTAATCACTCTGTAGTAAACTGTAGCATGGATATGTTACAGTGTATTTGACAATTTTCCCATTGCTGTAAGTTTTTAGCTATTTAGAAAACACTAGGGTAAATATTCTTAGGGGTAAGTCTTTAGTCTTTTGTATAAATCCTTAGAAGTGGACTTATTAAAGTATATGCATATTTTTCTTTGATAAATAATTCACTTTTATTAAATGACTATAATGGAAAAAAATATGGATGAGAGAGTGAAATAACAGCGTAAGATCACTGAGAAGGCAAAATTGATTTGTGGTCCAGGGAGCACGGGTAGTAAGGGATCATCCTCAGGAGGAGGAAAGGACAAATGCTGACCGCAAGAGGGATCAGCAGTTGGTAATTAGTTGAGGTAGATCTTCTGTGGTTTATGTAACCTCTTAAAGTACAGAGTGTTTTCTGTTGAGAGTGAGCAGAAGGTGAGGAGCATATTCGAGGTTTGAGGAGAATCTCCAGAAGATGAAATGCTATCCTTATTTTCATGGAGGGAAAAATGTGTAGCAGAGATGGTAGAATTACTGGTCAGTTTCAAGGGTTCCTTTGAGGTGGGAGAACATGAGTTCAGAGTTGTTTGAAGAGGAATGCTCAAGAGAGAAATTGCAAGTAATCTTTACTTGACGTTATCAGTGATAGAGGACAATCCAAACCACAGAGTAGAAGATCTGGGGAGAAAATACAATTCATCAAGAGAAAGGGGCTTGGTTAAAAATCAGCAAAGGAAGCAAGAAGGCAGAAGGAACATGAAGAGAGGAACCTACAGCAGAAGCCAAGAAAAACATTTTAGAAAAGAAGAAAATGGTCAAAAGTTGCTCTCCTGACAGGTAGTACTAATTTAATTTTCATCAGCAGTATTGAGAGTACTTGTCTTCCCACCTCTGTTTAACATTTTGCAAAAAGAGTGCTATTGCCATAAATTTTTTTTCAGTGGAATGTTGAATAAACCATTTATGTAATTTTCTATTTTTGATAATAGGCAGAATTTCTCATAAAGTATTTTTTAATAAAAATTTTTTTAGTCCAAACTAAAGATGTTTACTGCACTAATATATGTCACAAAACAATTTTTATTTGATTTTTTCCTATTCTCTGTACTCAGATAATTTCCACAGTAGGTAATTGTTAAACAAGCAGAAATGTTTTGAGAGGAAACTGATTGCTGCTTTCTGTTATTTTATCTGAGTTAAATCAAATGGTTTTCCTGTATCTCTGTGCATTCCTGGGGAGGCAGAGAATTATTTCGTAGATGAGCTAGGACTCCTGGGTTAACAGGGTAGTCACACTAGGATGGCATAGAGTGGTGGTATGGAAAAGGGCAGATTACAGCAAATATTCTGTAGATTTTGCTTCTTTAGCAGGTGAATTGCTGATGAATTTTACCAAACCTATTGGAATAGTCACTGCTTCTGATTCCTCTGCTTGTCACTCTAAAAGTTGATTAAATGCTTTCTTTGGTAGAATGATAAAACAGTTCATTCTTTCTTCCCTTCCTCTATCTTCAGAACCTTAGGAGTCGCATGCTTTATCATTTGTACCATGGGTGCTAGTCTCTATTGCTTAATGTTATGGTAAGAAAGAAAAGAAAACTTAGGGGAAAGCAAGCCATTTCCTTTTGAGGTTTTAAGGGGAAAAGAAGTCCTATTTGTGGCACTTAGTACAAACCAAATAGAGCCCTGAGTGCCAGCTGCCTTGAGAATAGGCAGGAATATTAGTCACAAATTGGAGAAGGTTGAATTGTGTATCTGGCTGTTGTCCTAATCCTCCCCACTCCTTGAATGTTGTCTAGACATAAACTGAACAGATTCAAGCAATGTAGTTATCATCTTGAAAACTTTGTCTTTTGAAATAGTTTTAGGTTTACACAAAAGTTGGCAGAAACAGTAAAGAGAGTTGTTATATACCCTTTGTCCAGCTTCCTCTAATATTAAAATTGTACATAGCCATGGTGCACTTGTCAAAATAGAGAAATTATCATTGGTACGTGTAGTACTATTAATGAATCATGGACATTATTTGGATTTCAGCAGTTTTTCCATTAACATCCCCTTTCTGTTTCAGGATCCAGCCTAGGATTCTGTATTGTATTTAGTATCATTATCTTTAATATGGCTTTCTTTCCTTCTGTTTTCTCTTACCATTCCTGTATTCTTTGAGCAGTTTTACAGTTTATAACAATCAAATTGTCTTAAAAGAAAAATTAGTAAAACTTTTTTTTTTGCACTTGAAAAACTATTTTTTTCTATTTTTTTAAAATTTAATAAATAAAATTAATAAACCGAATATAGACTGATGATTCATTTCCCACACGATAGCACACATGTTTCAGTTAGTAAAACTTTTTATATCTCTGCTAGATACATTTTAGATGGGTAAAAGAGTATTTTGAATGATTTTTAAATCATGCATCGACCATTGACCTATGTGAGGCTATTTTTAATTGAAATATTTTACATATGGTATGAAATATTTTACATATGGTATGAAATAATTCTAAAGATGAAAAAGATTTTAGACCCCATTCACACAGAATGGACACTGGTGTCCATTTAATGCTATTTCCCTAGTTTATAAATTAGAAGCAGTGGGACAAACGCATGACCATGTTACACAGAAGATTGTGAGTAATCTCCTATGTGTCATAAAGTGTTCAGGAATTGGAAGGAGGATGCATCATTTCCTAGAACGCTTTATGCAGAGGGTTTATACATTCACAGCCATAACCCTGTGTTAGGCCTTATGGTGGGAGACCTTTATGGAGTTTATTTCTGCTGAAACATCATTTCCCATAGTCTTGCCACCAGGCAAATGAATCTTCGTCCTGTGGAAAAGATTTTTTACGGAATGAATACCTGTTCTTGGGTGTAATGGTTTGCTCTGCTGTCTAGTATTTTATTGTAATATATGCAGCCTATTAAGGCTTTCTTAAGCTTTGTTTAATCATTCAAAGTTACAGTTCCTAGAATTTATAGCTCTTAACACGACACCTGATATGGGTACTGCTCTGTTGCAAATTCACTTCTTGTTGTCGCTTTGCCTTTGATTTGGTAATCTCACACAACTGCCGACACATGTCTGCAGCACCGACTCTGTTCACATCGTGAGGCAGTGTCGCTGTTACTCAGACTGCCCTTGGGGGTCTGTCTTGGCTCTCTTGGTAAAGAATATCTGTAGGTAAACTACTGAAAGTCAGAGTACTAGAGCCACAGAAGTGCACCACATAGCTCTTCACACCGTTGCAGGCGTTGGCAGGTGGCTTTTAGGTAATCGCAACTTTATGTATTTTTGCTGACTAGTTGAGTGAGAATTAGAATTCTCCATGGGATGATTTTAAGCCTCCTGCCCTCTACTCCCCTGCTCATTGTGAGCACCTGCCCATCTCTTTTCCTTCTCTAACAAATGCATACATAACAGAGGAGTGGGGCTGCTGTTGAGATACTCCTGAGTCAGCCTTCTTTGTTTTGTTTTTAAAGGAAGTTACTCAGCAGCTTTAGAAGATTATTAGGAATTCTTTTTATTTTCATGACTAATGTTTGTCGTGACACTCCACTTGAGCATTGCTGGCCTGCCCTATGACTCAGGCTTCTACACAGGGGATAACATAGAGCTGCCTTTACATTTCTTCTTTAAAAAAAGAAAAGCTCACCATTGGATAACTGGGGATTAATTTACCTGCATTCTTATTTTGCTTTACTCCAATAAATCACTGTCTAGGGGAATTTCCACATGTGTGAATTTTGGAAAGCCACTCTGCCTAGATATACCAACAGAAAAAGCCTGCAGGTGATTGCTAGTGAACACCTCATGCTAACAGTCACTACCTGGGAGGTGTTAGTCTATTATTCGTGACTGTCTGAAAATACCTTATTGATTCCTGCTTAGGTTGCTGGTTTAAGTCATCTCCTTTTTTCCAGCAGTGAATAAATTACTGAATAATTTTGATTCTAGCTGAAATAGAGGCTTTTATGGTACTGATAATAGTAACACTTATATGGTGCTTTTTACCCATTCTAATCCTTGATCGTTTCACCCTCCACTTTAAAAACCGTTAGGTTTTTATCATGAAAATAATATTAGTTATAGAAATTGTTCCAGGTAGTACTCAAGTATAAAGAGTCCAAAATAAAAGTACATGTAGTCCAAAGGAAGGGTTCAAAGTAAAAGCAAACAATGCTGTGTCAATACTGCCGTACACAGTCGTATATTTAAGGTTTTAGTTGTGGAAATTTTATAGCATAAGTTTATAGAAAATTGCTGGGTCAAAGTATGTACATTTAGAATTAAACTAGATGTCAGATTATACCTCAGAANAGAATTAGAATTCTCCATGGGATGATTTTAAGCCTCCTGCCCTCTACTCCCCTGCTCATTGTGAGCACCTGCCCATCTCTTTTCCTTCTCTAACAAATGCATACATAACAGAGGAGTGGGGCTGCTGTTGAGATACTCCTGAGTCAGCCTTCTTTGTTTTGTTTTTAAAGGAAGTTACTCAGCAGCTTTAGAAGATTATTAGGAATTCTTTTTATTTTCATGACTAATGTTTGTCGTGACACTCCACTTGAGCATTGCTGGCCTGCCCTATGACTCAGGCTTCTACACAGGGGATAACATAGAGCTGCCTTTACATTTCTTCTTTAAAAAAAGAAAAGCTCACCATTGGATAACTGGGGATTAATTTACCTGCATTCTTATTTTGCTTTACTCCAATAAATCACTGTCTAGGGGAATTTCCACATGTGTGAATTTTGGAAAGCCACTCTGCCTAGATATACCAACAGAAAAAGCCTGCAGGTGATTGCTAGTGAACACCTCATGCTAACAGTCACTACCTGGGAGGTGTTAGTCTATTATTCGTGACTGTCTGAAAATACCTTATTGATTCCTGCTTAGGTTGCTGGTTTAAGTCATCTCCTTTTTTCCAGCAGTGAATAAATTACTGAATAATTTTGATTCTAGCTGAAATAGAGGCTTTTATGGTACTGATAATAGTAACACTTATATGGTGCTTTTTACCCATTCTAATCCTTGATCGTTTCACCCTCCACTTTAAAAACCGTTAGGTTTTTATCATGAAAATAATATTAGTTATAGAAATTGTTCCAGGTAGTACTCAAGTATAAAGAGTCCAAAATAAAAGTACATGTAGTCCAAAGGAAGGGTTCAAAGTAAAAGCAAACAATGCTGTGTCAATACTGCCGTACACAGTTGTATATTTAAGGTTTTAGTTGTGGAAATTTTATAGCATAAGTTTATAGAAAATTGCTGGGTCAAAGTATGTACATTTAGAATTAAACTAGATGTCAGATTATACCTCAGAAAATGTTATACCAGTTTATATTCTCACTAGTGTATGTGAAAGGACTTACTGCTCTTTGTTTTCACCAACATTATTAGTCTTTTTGATGTTTTGATTTTGTAAAATGGCATCATGTTTTAATTTGCGTTTCCTTATTGATAGGTTCTTTGAATATCTTTTTATAGGTTTAGTAGACATTTATATCTCTTTTCTTTTAGCTATCATCTATTGTGTCCTTTATCCTTTTTTGTAAGTCATGTTCTTTTTTGTCAAATAATCCTCTATTGTTTTAGTCATGTTCTTTCTAAGTGGTTTTGAGAGCCCTTTGTATATATAGAAATTAGTTCTTTATTATGTATTGAAAATTTCCCCTAATACGTCTTTTAACTGTATGATTGAGTTTTTTGAGCATGTAAATTTAACATTTTTAGTAGTCACATTTGCAGCTTTTCTTCATGTGATAAAGACCTTCCCTGTTAACAATTTGTAAAAAAAAAAAAAAATTCATGTTTTTGTCTAATAATTTTTAAATTTAAAAATAAAGTTGCCTGGTTAAAAAAGAAACTCGAAGTCACCCTTCTGTATCTGCCACCATCTTCCCAGTTTCCACCTGCACTGCCTCCTGTAAGCAACCACTGTGAGTAGTTTCTTATGAATCCCATTGCAGCATATAGACTCAAATTCAAATGCTGTCTCCCTCTCCTGTCACTCCACTCTGTATATCGCCTCCCCTCCCTTAATAGATCTTAGACGTCTGTGCATCAGTACCAAAAGGGCTTTTCAGTGTTTTATTTTAAATTAACATATAGCATTAGACTCATTTCAGGTGTGCAGCATAATGTTTGAATATTTGTGAATATATTGTGAAGTGACCACCACAATAAGGCTAGTTAACATCTTTTACCATACATAGTTAGAAATTTTTTTTCTAGTGATGACAACATTTAAGATTTACTCTCCTAGGACCTTTCAAACATGTGATAACAGTAATATTAACTGTAATCACCTGTCCTTATAGCCTTATGATAGTTTATAGCTGGAAAATTGTACCTTTTGACCCCTTTCACCCATTTGAGCCACTGTCTACCCCCACCTCTGGCAACCATCAAATCTGCTCACTGNCATTTAAGATTTACTCTCCTAGGACCTTTCAAACATGTGATAACAGTAATATTAACTGTAATCACCTGCCCTTATAGCCTTATGATAGTTTATAGCTGGAAAATTGTACCTTTTGACCCCTTTCACCCATTTGAGCCACTGTCTACCCCCACCTCTGGCAACCATCAAATCTGCTCACTGTGATCTGTTTTTGTCTTGCTTTTAGACCACATATGAGATTGTACAGTATTTGTCTTTCTCTTTCTGATTTATTATCTTTAGCATAATGCCATCAAGGTCTATCCATGTTGTTGCAGACGACAAGATTTCCTTCTTTTTTAAGGCTGACTAGTATTCTGTTATATATATGTACACACACCACAGTTTCTTTATCCATTCATCCAGTGATGGACATTTAGGTTGCTTAATGCTGCAGTGAACATGCAAATGCATATATCTTTTTGAGTTAATATTTTTGTTTTCTTCGGATAAATACACAGAAGTGGAATTACTGGGTCATATGGTGGTTCTGTTTTTAATTTTTGGAGGCACCTCTGTGTACTGTTTTCCGTAGTGACTGTAGCAGTTTATGTTCTCTCCAGCAGTGGGCTAGGGTTCCCTTTTCTCCACATCCTTGTTAACCCTTGCTTTTACTGTCTTTTTGATAATAGCCATTTCTGAAAGTGTGAGGTGATAGCGCATTGTAGTTTTGATTTACATTTCCCTGATGATTAGTGGTATTGAGCACCTCATATTGAGTATGAAAATGTACTTGTTGGCCATCTAGATGTCTTTGAAAAAGTGTCTTTTCAGACTCATTGTTACATTGAAAAAAATTTTTTTACCGTCGTATGAGTTCCTTGTATATTTTGAATATTAATTCCTTACCAGACATGATTAGTAAATATTTTCTTTTTGTTGATGATTTCCTTTGCTGTGCAGAAGTTTTAGTTCGATGTAATCCTACTTTTTTGTTTGTTTGTTTGTTTTGGTTTTGTTGCCTTTGTTTTCCATATCAAACACAAAATATCACTAATATCTATGTCAAGGAGCTTAACCTTTGTTTTTTTCCCTAAGAGTTTTATGGTTTCAGATCTTATGTGCAAGTCTTTAATCCATTATGAGTTAGTTTTTTGTGTGGTGTAAGGCAGCAGTCCAGTTTCATTCTTCTCCGTGTGGTTGTCCAGTTTCCCAACACCATTTATTGAAGAGACTGTTCTTTCCTCACTGTCTGTACTTGTCTCCTTTGTTGTAAAATTAGTTGACGATAAAAGTGTGGGCTTATTTTGGCACTCTGTTCTGTTCCATTGATTGTCTGTTTTTATGCCAGTACCATACTGTTTAATCCAAACTTTAGCTTTGTAATATAGTTTGGAAGCAAGGTTTGCCAGCATAGTGATGCCTCCAGCTTTGTTTGTCTTTCTTAAGATTGCTTTGGCTATGTTAAGATTGCTTTGGCTATTTGGAGTCCTTTGTGATTCCAGATCATTTTTAGGATTGTTCTATTTCTGTGAAAAATGCCATTGGAATTTTGTTAGGGATTGCTTTGATTCTTTAGGTTGCTTTAGGTAGTATGAACATTTTAACGATATTAGTTCTTTAATCCATAAGCATGAATTGTCTTCCCATTTATTTGTGTCATCCTCACTTCTGTTATCAGTCAGTGTCTTACAGTTTTCAGTGTACAGGTCTTTCTTTCCCCTTGTTGAATTTATTCTTAGGTATTTTATTCTGTTGATGCAGTTGTAAATAGAACTGCTCTCGCTAGTAATTCTAATAATATGTTGAATAAAAGTGGTGAGAGTGGGCATCCTTCTCTTGATCTTAGTGGAAAAGCTTTCAGCTTTTGATGATGATGTTAGCTGTGGGCTTATCATATATGATCTTTATTAGGTTGAGGTACATTCCCTCTATTCCCACTTTGTTGAATGTTTTTATCATAAATGAGTGTTTTGTCAAATGCTGTTTTGTATCTGTTCAGATGATTATATGATTTTTTACCCTTCATTTTGTAAATGTGGTATAACATTGATCTGCAGATGTTGAAACATCCTTGCATTTCTATAATAAATTCCACTCATGGTGTATCATCCTTTTAGTGTCTTACTGGATTTGGTTTGCTAATATTTTGTTGAGGATTTTTGCATCTGTGTTCATCCCAGTTATTTGCCTATAATTTGCTGTCCTTCTGGTGTCTGGTGTTGGTACCAGGGTAATGCCCAGGTGGTGCTAGTGGTCAGGAAGCCACCTGCCAATGCAGGAAACGTAAGAGATGCAGGACCAATCGCTGGGTCAAGACGATCCCTTGCAGGAGGGCACGGCAGCCCACTCCAGTATTCTATTCTTGCCTGGAGAATCACATGGACGTAGGATCCTGGGGGCCATAGTGTTGCAAAGAGCTGGACATGACTGAAGCGACTTCCAGTGCACAATGCTGGCCTCACAAAGTGAATTTGGAAGTATTCCTTCATCTTGTGTGTTTTGGAGGAGTTTGAGAAGGATTGGTATTACTTTTTTAAATGTTTCGTAGAATTCACCAGGGAAGCTGTATGGTACTGATCTTTTGTTGAGTTCAATTGTTTTTTTGTTTTAGTTGCATAGTATTCTATTGCTGGGTATATTATTTATCATGTTCCCTGCTAATAGATATTTGTTTATAGCCTTTTGCTAGCACAAACCTTGCTGCAGTAAATAATTGATAATATTCTTTGCAGCCAAAGATGGAGAAGCTCTATACAGTCAACAAAAACAAGACCAGGAGCTNTTCTCTTCTTTTCACAGCTATTTGTAAGGCCTCCCCAGAAAGCCATTTTGCCTTTTTGCGTTTCTTTTCCATGGGGATGGTCTTGATCCCTGTCTCCTGTACAGTGTCACAAACCTCATTCCATAGTTCATCAGGCACTCTATCTATCAGATCTAGGCCCTTAAATCTTTTTAAGAAACCAGTCTATCTAGAAACCAATATATGTATTTTTTATTATTTCACAGGGAACACTTAGGGGGAAAATGTCTAAAATGACTCCTTAAGATGGCAGCAATGAAAAAAAAAGTTAACACTGCCTTGAAGGAGACTGTCTGCTTATAATGGTTAAAAACTCACGTTCTCAACCACTGAAGTTAAACTGGATGTAAATCCTTTTTTTGCCAGTTTACCAGCTACAGACAATGACTTCATAAGCCTTTAAGTTTTCCTATTTGTAAGAGATGTAGATAGCGATAGTACTTTCTTCAAAGGATTGTTGTGAGACAGATACTTTGCCATTTAAGGCACATAGCACTTGGTAAAAGCATAGTCATTCTCCTAAGATGCTCCAGGAGAAAGGATCTTATTTATTGCTGTGTATCTGGGGCTTAAATCGGTATTAAATAAATATATGTTGAATGAATGAATAAAACTCTTATTCCTTGAGTTGAATGTGTCATTTACCATTATGGAAACTGAGGAAGTGGCAGCAGTCAGATAAACTGTACTTCCCTTCATTCTTTTTTTTTCTGTTGGGCAGCTTTTATATTTACCTCACGTAAACTCTCGTGTGTGATACATTGCCTATTTGAACATTGACTTTTAACGTAAAAATGGATTATATAGCATGCAATACCATCATTCTGTTTCGAGCCAGTTGAGTGAGTTCAGAGCAAGAATGATAGAAGCATTCTTTTAATACTTTTAAGAGAGCTAGTATACTTTTTTTTTTTTCAGTTTAATTTTGGCTGTGCTGAGTCTTCCTTGCTCTGTGGACGGGCTTTCTCTCCTTGCAGCGAGGGGGGCTCCTCTCGAGCTGCTGCGTGTGAGGTTTCAGTAGTCGCAGTGCGTGGGCTCCGTAGCAGTCACTCTGGGCTTAGTTGCCCCGTGACAAGTGGGATCTTCCCAGAGCAGAGATCAAACCTGTGGCCCAGATTGCAAGGTGATTCACATTGCAAGGTGATTCTTAACCACTGGGCCACTAGGGAAATTTGCTAGTATACTTTTAATTTGTAAATCTTAACTAACTTTCATTCTTTTGTTAGGATCTCAACTTGCAGTTTATTCCATTCTGTGTTTTAGTGAAACATGAAAGAATGTACAATCAAATAATAATGCTTGATAGCTTATTTTTTGTGTATTCATATTTTATTTAAAAATATTTATTTTTATTGATCCTCGTAATTTTCCTATGGCTTAATGCTTTTGTTACTGAATTAAATCTTTTGATTTTTAAGCCTTAAATCTGAGCTATTGTTATTTGTGCTTATATTGTATCCTACTTTTATAGGAATATAGCTATTAAGTGCACAAAGAATTTCATTATTTTTCATATATTTGCCTCTAAGATAATCTCACTGAATATACCCTGAACTGTTGTTTTTTTGAGGTATAGTATAAAGATAATAACCTAGCTTCTATTTTTCAGAATCACAAAGTCATATGACAGATTTCTTATTTTCACTTACTGTAAATTCTGAAAAATGATTTCAATAGAATATATCAGAGACAGAATAAAGAAATAGGTTAAGCAGTTTAACTTTGTGAGATAGCTTCTGGTCCTCATATTTACCATATGATTCATTTTTTTAAATCAGTTTACTCAGGGATTTACTTAGATTGAATAAACTACTAAAAGAATGATTCATACAATAGAATGTCAAGTTAACTAATTTAGAAAAGGAGATATGAATCAAGATGGTTCTTAGTATAGGATACCCCATTCTTTTTCCAGGACGGTTAGGTTTACTCAGAAAAACATATGTAAAACAAAACATTGGTACCTTTCCAAAAACAGACACACAGATCAATAGAACAAGATAGAGAGCCCAGAAATAAGTCCTTGCATTTATGGTCAATTAATCTACGACAAACGAGTCAACACCATACGAGGGAGAAAAGGCAGGCTCTTCCAAGTGGTACTCAGAAAATTGGACAGCTGAAGTTCAAAATGGATTAAAGACCTAAGTGTAAGACTGGATACTATAAAACTCCTAGAGGAGAATATTGGCAGACACTCTGACATAAATTGCAGCAGTATTTTTTTGGATCTGTCTTCCTAAAGTAAAGGAAATGCAAGCAAAAAGAAACAAATCGGACCTAATTAAAATTGTTTGCACAGCAAAGAAAACCACCATCACAACAAAAAGATAGCCTACTAGATGGGAGAAAATACTTGCAAGTGATAATGACTGGTAAGGGATTAATATCCAACATATATAACCAGCTCATACAACTCAGTGCAAAATAAACCAAAAAAAGCCTAATTAAAAAACGGGCAGAAGAACAGAATAGACATTTTTCCAAAGAGAAAATGTAGATGGCCCATAGGCACATGGAAAGTTCCTCAAGATTGCTAATCTTCAGGGAAATGCAGATCAGAGCCACAACGAAATGTCACCTCTCACCTGTCAAGGTGACTGNCAAAAAAAGCCTAATTAAAAAACGGGCAGAAGAACAGAATAGACATTTTTCCAAAGAGAAAATGTAGGTGGCCCATAGGCACATGGAAAGTTCCTCAAGATTGCTAATCTTCAGGGAAATGCAGATCAGAGCCACAACGAAATGTCACCTCTCACCTGTCAAGGTGACTGTCATCAGAAAGAAGACACACAGTAAATACTGGTTAGAATGAGGAGAAAAGTAAACTCTAGTACATTGTTCAGAGAAGGCGATGGCACCCCACTGCAGTACTCTTGCCTGGAAAATCCCATGGGGGGAGGATTCTGGTAGGCTGTAGTCCATGAGGTCGTGAAAAGTCAGACACGACTGAGCGACTTCACTTTCACTTTTCACTTTCATGCATTGGAGAAGGAAATGGCACCCCACTCCAGTGTTCTTGCCGGAGAATCCCAGGGACAGGGGAGCCTGGTGGGCTGCCGTCTATGGGGTCGCACAGAGTCGGACATGACTGAAGTGACTTAGCAGCAGCAGCAGCAGTACATTGTCGGTGGGAGTGTAAATTGGTACAGCCATGGTGGAAAACAGTATGGAAATTTCTCAAAAAAACTAAAGCCAGAACTGCTGTATGACCCAGAAGTTCCTCTTCTGGATGTATTTCTTAAAAAAAAGCACTGATTTGAAAGTATGCATCCTACTGTTGATAGCATTATTTATAACAGCCAAGATATGGAAGCAACCTAAGAATCCAACAGATGAATGGATAAAGAAGCAGTGGTGTATACATATATTCAATGAAATACTACTTAGCCATAAAAAAGAATGAAATTTTACCTTTTGCAGCGGTATGAATGGACTTGGAGGGCATTATACTAAGTGAAATAAGTCAGACAGAGAAAGAAGTACTGTAGGATATCACTTATGTGTAGGATCTAAAAAATACAGCAGACTTGTGAATGTAACAAAGACTCATAGATAATAGAAAATAAACTATTAGTTACCAATAGGGGTAGGGGGGCAATATAAAGGCAGAGGAGTGAGAGGAACCATCTGTTGGGGGTAAGATAGGCTCAACAATGTATTGTATACCATGGGGAATATGGCCAGTATTTTGTAATAACTGTAAATGAAAAATAGCCTTTAAAAATTCTAAAAATTTTTTTTAATTAAAAACAAAACATTGGTGCCTCTCAATTTATGTTCTTATAATTTCATTTGAGGTTTTTTTTTTTTGGTAAAGAAAAAGATCACTTTCAAAATATTACTGCTCATTGACAGCATACCTGGCCCATTAAGAGCTCACTTAGAGATGTACAATGAGATTCATGTTGTTTGCATATTTACTAATACAATAGCCATTCTACAGCCCAAGATCAAGAATAATTTCTACTTTCAAGTCTCATTATTTAAGAAATACATTTCTTAAGACTATAGTTGCCGTAAATAGTGATTTTTCTCATGGCTCACTTTATTGCAGTGCTCTAAATTCAAACCTGTGATAGCTCTGAGGTATGCCTATGTAAGTCTAGATTCGTATAGGTATGCCTGTGTAAGGCTAGATTCTACCACCCAACTGTCCCTCAACAAAGAAAGAATTACCATATTATCTGAGTTGTTATGAAGTCTTTTATACTGCCTGCTGCTTGCTTGCTTCCTTACTTATTTTCCCCAGTTGCCTTTTTGTGTTTTCAACAACATGGTTTTCTTTTTTAAGTCCTAAAAAACTTAGTATAGTTATGGTAACTATTAGGAGGGTTTGTTGTTCAGTCGCTAAGTCATGTCCTACTGTTGCAACTGCAAGTTTTGAATGCCATAGTGAATTATTAACGATAAAACTATGTTACTCAGTTATGGAGATAGGAATGTGCATTTATGAGATGAATGGAAAAGGAATAAAAATTGTCCTAATAAAACACAAATGGGTATCTGTTATAAACACAGTTTCCAGTAACAACATCATACACGTTCAAAAGTGTTATAATTTAAATGATACTTGCCAAAATGATGATAATGTGCTGTGTAAGCCTATATTAGATAACTCATGATGGCTTTTAGTTAAATAACTAAAGATATATGTAAATGAATTGAACAAAATTGTTTTATGAAACAGGAGGGTAGAAATAGAATGGTAAAGAACCCACCTGTCAGTGCAGGAGAAGTAGGAGACGCAGGTTCCATCTTGGGTGGGGAAGATCCCCTGGAGGAGGACATGGTAACCCACTTCAGTATTCTTGCCTGGAGAATCCCATGGACAGAGGAGCCTGGTGGGCTACAGTCCACTGGGTGACAAAGAGTTGGACACGCCTGAAGCAACTTAGCATGCACTCAAATATAACGTTTTAACTAAAGACATTGACTTTCACCAAAATTTACAGATTCAGATCATCTAAAAGCCTTTTCTTTTCTTGTTGGGAAAATTTAAAATATAGAAAAATTCCTATAAAATATGGAAGATAGTTTTAGTCCATCAATATACAACCTTACTTTTATTTCTTAGGACTTTTATTCCCTCCCTTATTTTTCGAATTTGTGCTCTGTCTTTTTGTATATGTTTTAAGCTGCCTATCTTTACTCCTAACACGTGTATGTTGATGGTGGCTTGTATGTACTGTATATATTACTTTGGTCTCTTTCCAGCTTGTTAATATGTGTTTTTTAATGTTGCTTTCCTAAGCACATTCTACTATAGATAAAAATGTAAACACAAGTACATGTTTTAGAGTGACATAAAATGCAATTGTAAACAGAAAAAGATCTAGTATTTTTAATTGTTCTATTCATATTAAGATAGTATGTAGATAAAACTCTAACGTGCAGAAATATGTATGTTTGTATGTGTTAGTCACTCAGTTGTGTCTGACTTTTTGCAACCCCACGGTCTGTAGCCCACCAGCCTTTTCTGTCCATAGGATTCTCCAGGCAAGAATACTGGAGTCGGTTGCCGTTCTCTTTTCCAGGGGATCTTCCCAATCCAGGAATCGAACCCAGGCCTTCTGCATTGTAGGCAGATTGTTTGCCATCTGAGCTTCCAGGAAAGCATAGGAATATGGGTGGGCTCAAATGGCAATCCACTCCAGCATTCTTGCCTGGAAAATCCCATGGATGGAGGAGCCTGATAGGCTACAGTCCATGGGGTCACAAAGAGTCGGACACGACTGAGCGACTTCACTTCACTTCACTTCAAGTTTCAATAGTTCATTTGTAAGCCAGTGCCTTGGGGAAAATATATTCTGAGCTTGTGAGAGGTTCCCAGCTGGCCTGCTGAAATCAGTTTGACTTACTATGTAGTTGGAACTGTAGAAAATTATATTTTGAGATTTTTTTCTTTGGGCATGTATTTCTGAATCTTGACAATGGGAATAGTTTCTTGTCTTCTGCAGCCCCATCCTTTAAAAGGAAATACTTACCTGGAATCCTTAACCTCAACCCCCTGAAAGGGACTGTGGCAAGAGGGCTGAATTCCTCAAGCTGTGGTTGTGATACGAGGGCCTTTCCTTTGAGGGCAGCCTCCCAAAGGTTAAAAACATTCCTTTGGGGACTCCATAGGCAATGGGATAAACTCTACTGGAGACTAATATAAATAGGTGTGTTGAAAATACTAAGCAGCTAAGATCTTACTACTTCCTGGTTCTCCTTCCCAGTTCCTTCTAACACTTTCATAAACATGTCCCCCCATACCCACCTACCATGGGGTACCTTGATGAATGGGATTGTCCTAAAGTTCAGAAGTGACTGCCTCACTTATTTGTGCAAAAGTTGTGCCTGCGTAGTGAAATACATACTCTTTAGATTAAAAAGATGAAATAAAAATAAAATAATTCTTTGGGGATTTTCCTGGAGATCAGTGGTTAGGACTCCACATTTCAGCTGCCATGGCTTGAGTTCAGTGTCTGGTCTGGGAACTGAGATCCTGGGCAGTGTGGCCAAAATAAATAAATAAATAAAATTCTTTTTCTTTCTGTTCTAACCTCTTCCTTTACCTGTAATTAATAGTCATTTTCTAGTTTATGGACAATGTTTGGTTACTAAGACCTTCATCTTCCTTTTTCCCCCAGCATTCTCTGTCTGCTGGGAGTGAAAGGTGGTACAGATAAATTCTGCACTTTGTAGGAATTAGCTTATGCACTTACCTTTTTTTTTTTTTTTTTTTTT
>SJYA01001562.1:185800-228116 GCA_006410615.1 Neotragus moschatus | reverse complement strand
TTTTTTTTTTTGGTAAAGAAAAAGATCACTTTCAAAATATTACTGCTCATTGACAGCATACCTGGCCCATTAAGAGCTCACTTAGAGATGTACAATGAGATTCATGTTGTTTGCATATTTACTAATACAATAGCCATTCTACAGCCCAAGATCAAGAATAATTTCTACTTTCAAGTCTCATTATTTAAGAAATACATTTCTTAAGACTATAGTTGCCGTAAATAGTGATTTTTCTCATGGCTCACTTTATTGCAGTGCTCTAAATTCAAACCTGTGATAGCTCTGAGGTATGCCTATGTAAGTCTAGATTCGTATAGGTATGCCTGTGTAAGGCTAGATTCTACCACCCAACTGTCCCTCAACAAAGAAAGAATTACCATATTATCTGAGTTGTTATGAAGTCTTTTATACTGCCTGCTGCTTGCTTGCTTCCTTACTTATTTTCCCCAGTTGCCTTTTTGTGTTTTCAACAACATGGTTTTCTTTTTTAAGTCCTAAAAAACTTAGTATAGTTATGGTAACTATTAGGAGGGTTTGTTGTTCAGTCGCTAAGTCATGTCCTACTGTTGCAACTGCAAGTTTTGAATGCCATAGTGAATTATTAACGATAAAACTATGTTACTCAGTTATGGAGATAGGAATGTGCATTTATGAGATGAATGGAAAAGGAATAAAAATTGTCCTAATAAAACACAAATGGGTATCTGTTATAAACACAGTTTCCAGTAACAACATCATACACGTTCAAAAGTGTTATAATTTAAATGATACTTGCCAAAATGATGATAATGTGCTGTGTAAGCCTATATTAGATAACTCATGATGGCTTTTAGTTAAATAACTAAAGATATATGTAAATGAATTGAACAAAATTGTTTTATGAAACAGGAGGGTAGAAATAGAATGGTAAAGAACCCACCTGTCAGTGCAGGAGAAGTAGGAGACGCAGGTTCCATCTTGGGTGGGGAAGATCCCCTGGAGGAGGACATGGTAACCCACTTCAGTATTCTTGCCTGGAGAATCCCATGGACAGAGGAGCCTGGTGGGCTACAGTCCACTGGGTGACAAAGAGTTGGACACGCCTGAAGCAACTTAGCATGCACTCAAATATAACGTTTTAACTAAAGACATTGACTTTCACCAAAATTTACAGATTCAGATCATCTAAAAGCCTTTTCTTTTCTTGTTGGGAAAATTTAAAATATAGAAAAATTCTTATAAAATATGGAAGATAGTTTTAGTCCATCAATATACAACCTTACTTTTATTTCTTAGGACTTTTATTCCCTCCCTTATTTTTCGAATTTGTGCTCTGTCTTTTTGTATATGTTTTAAGCTGCCTATCTTTACTCCTAACACGTGTATGTTGATGGTGGCTTGTATGTACTGTATATATTACTTTGGTCTCTTTCCAGCTTGTTAATATGTGTTTTTTAATGTTGCTTTCCTAAGCACATTCTACTATAGATAAAAATGTAAACACAAGTACATGTTTTAGAGTGACATAAAATGCAATTGTAAACAGAAAAAGATCTAGTATTTTTAATTGTTCTATTCATATTAAGATAGTATGTAGATAAAACTCTAACGTGCAGAAATATGTATGTATGTATGTGTTAGTCACTCAGTTGTGTCTGACTTTTTGCAACCCCACGGTCTGTAGCCCACCAGCCTTTTCTGTCCATAGGATTCTCCAGGCAAGAATACTGGAGTCGGTTGCCGTTCTCTTTTCCAGGGGATCTTCCCAATCCAGGAATCGAACCCAGGCCTTCTGCATTGTAGGCAGATTGTTTGCCATCTGAGCTTCCAGGAAAGCATAGGAATATGGGTGGGCTCAAATGGCAATCCACTCCAGCATTCTTGCCTGGAAAATCCCATGGATGGAGGAGCCTGATAGGCTACAGTCCATGGGGTCACAAAGAGTCGGACACGACTGAGCGACTTCACTTCACTTCACTTCAAGTTTCAATAGTTCATTTGTAAGCCAGTGCCTTGGGGAAAATATATTCTGAGCTTGTGAGAGGTTCCCAGCTGGCCTGCTGAAATCAGTTTGACTTACTATGTAGTTGGAACTGTAGAAAATTATATTTTGAGATTTTTTTCTTTGGGCATGTATTTCTGAATCTTGACAATGGGAATAGTTTCTTGTCTTCTGCAGCCCCATCCTTTAAAAGGAAATACTTACCTGGAATCCTTAACCTCAACCCCCTGAAAGGGACTGTGGCAAGAGGGCTGAATTCCTCAAGCTGTGGTTGTGATACGAGGGCCTTTCCTTTGAGGGCAGCCTCCCAAAGGTTAAAAACATTCCTTTGGGGACTCCATAGGCAATGGGATAAACTCTACTGGAGACTAATATAAATAGGTGTGTTGAAAATACTAAGCAGCTAAGATCTTACTACTTCCTGGTTCTCCTTCCCAGTTCCTTCTAACACTTTCATAAACATGTCCCCCCATACCCACCTACCATGGGGTACCTTGATGAATGGGATTGTCCTAAAGTTCAGAAGTGACTGCCTCACTTATTTGTGCAAAAGTTGTGCCTGCGTAGTGAAATACATACTCTTTAGATTAAAAAGATGAAATAAAAATAAAATAATTCTTTGGGGATTTTCCTGGAGATCAGTGGTTAGGACTCCACATTTCAGCTGCCATGGCTTGAGTTCAGTGTCTGGTCTGGGAACTGAGATCCTGGGCAGTGTGGCCAAAATAAATAAATAAATAAAATTCTTTTTCTTTCTGTTCTAACCTCTTCCTTTACCTGTAATTAATAGTCATTTTCTAGTTTATGGACAATGTTTGGTTACTAAGACCTTCATCTTCCTTTTTCCCCCAGCATTCTCTGTCTGCTGGGAGTGAAAGGTGGTACAGATAAATTCTGCACTTTGTAGGAATTAGCTTATGCACTTACCTTTTTTTTTTTTTTTTTTTTGTGAATAAGCCAAAAGAAATTTTCCGTTAGGGTGATTAAGTAAAGGTGGCATCCCCAAGCTTCAGGTATACTGGTAGAGAAGCTAAATCCCAGTGCCAATTGACTGCCGCACTGTAGCTCTATGAACTATGGGTCTTAATTCTTCCCCCAGTTGACCCTTTGTGCCCAGCGAAATAGCCATAGGACTGATGGATTTGAGGGTAGACTCTGGAAGGAAGGCAGTCCCCTTGTTATTGCTGTCTAGTTTTTCTTTATCTCAAAAAGTATTAAGAAAAGTTGTTTCAGATATTATTGGTGGATAGAATTTATGGCTTAGGGCAGGATTAGTACCTATGGTTCACCAGCCCACCCCCAGGCATGCTGCTTTGAAATTCTGCTAATTTTTGTTTTCATTTGCCAGATTTATTTTTGCCGTTTTATTTTTACTCCCTTTTCTATTACACAAGGACAAAGCAGACAACTTTAAAGCTAATAAAAATTTAAGTTCAGTTTCTGTCTCCTAGTAGACTAATGATTGTTTATGCTGTAGCTCAGTAGAAGCACCAGCTACCTTAGTAATTGGCAACAAAGATCCCAAACCACACAAGGAGAGAGCGTGGACTTAAAAGAATAATCTGAATTAATTTAGTGTTTTGAACTTGGAAGCAAAACTGCTATTCAGTTTTTTTCTTATATCTGGTTATTGAACTGTAACTTACCATAGGGCAGCAAAGAAAGGCTTCAGGGAAATGGTAGTTGTATTATTAGTTACAAATTTATGGCTAAACGCTCTCAGGAAAAATGTCTGATTAAAGGAGATACTGAGAAATATGACCTTCTGGTTAACTGTTTGTTCTGAAAGGCAGACCTGAAATTTTTTCCCCCAATTTTGCAATTTCTCTCATAGTTAATCTATGAGATTAACTATTAACAACTTTTATTTTTTAAGAGACAGTGAGGTTCAGCATAGATAGTGGACGTAGTGTCTTTACATTGCTGCACAAGAAAATGAGTGTGTTTATATCATAAAAAAAGTTACAGGGAGCACATAAACAAGAATTATTTATATTTGGAGTACAACTCTGTCTTATTCATGTATTATGTAATGTGATACATTAACTCTCTATTTGGATTATAAGCTTTTTGGCATGAACTTTATTTATACCAGTGCTGTCCACTGGGCATGTAACATGAGCCACGTAGGTAATTTAAAATTTTCTAGTAGCCGCATTATATATTTTATTTAACCCAATATAGTCTAAATATATTTCAACAAGTAATCAATATAAAGACTGAGATATTTTGCACCCTTTCTCCATACTAAATCTTCAGAACCCATTGTTATTTTATTCTTAGTGCACATTCTTAGGCTAGCCACATTTTGAGCACTCAATAGCCATAGGTAGCGAGTGGCTACTATATTAATAGATAGTGCTGTCTTATACTTTTACAATTTAGTGTTAGGAACATAGTCATTGCTTTGTGTGAGAATGTGTGTGTCTGTTACTTTAGCTACAGATTTCTCTAGTTGGATAAAGTATAAAAGATTTTAAAATGCCTGTCTTTTCTTTCTCTTTAAGGCCCTTCCTTCTTCCATGATTATAGTAGCAGTTTATTGTCCTGTGATAGCTGCTGTTTTCATTGTTCTGAAGATGGTCAACTATCGACTCCACAGAGCCCTGGATGCTGGAGAGATTGTAGAGAGGAACGCAAATGAGTTCACAGATCAGCGAGCCAAAACTGAGCAAGGCAACTGTTCAACACGGAGAAAAGATAGCAATGGCCCGAGGTAAGGAAACCCATGCCACTCAGTTTTTAAGGGTGTACATGATGCCTGTGTCCAGTGATGTGGTTATTGTGTCAGGCCTGTTCTGTTCACCTGGTTTTGCCACTATCAATACAGTGACAGGTATGATTGTCGCATTAGACAATAGCAAAGGTGACTATCTGGAGATAAATCAGTATCCTTGACCTTATTAATGAACAACATGTTTGAATGATAGTAATCATAATAGTATAGTAATTAAATATTCCAAAGACCAAAACCAATGGCAAACAAGTTAAAGAAATAATAAAATATGACTTTGTAAATCAAAGCATTTTTACTCATACATATATGTAGTTACATGTATATACATATATACTTTTATATAAAATGTGTATACATCTTAAGCTGTGATAATATTTTACTTGACACTTATAACCTGCAGTTTTCCCTTTACTGTAAATTTTTTTTTAATTTTATATTCTCACCTTGGAAATTTAGCTATTCCTTCCCTCGACCTTAGCATGACTGATTTCTTGTGTAGTGGTAACCCCCTCCTAGAGGCTTTCTTTTCCTGTCTCAGCTAAAATATTCTCCCTGCTGCTCTCAGTCACATTCTACCCTGTTACCTCAGCCTCCGCCAGAGGAATCTAGTTGTTATAGTCAAAAGGTTGTGACTTCATAGAAATAATAGGTGTCCCCATTGTAGCTCTTCAATTGTTGCTTTATGAGCATACAACATTTTTCAGCTCATGCAGTCCTCAGAAGCAGTTCTATGAGATGGATGCTGTTATTATCCCTGACTTATAGATGTGGAAAGTAAGGTGAAAAGGATCAAATAATCCAGGCATTCAGGCTCTGGAGTCCATGCTTTTAACCACTGTGCCATGTTTCCACTCAGTTATGATATATTATATCAAGATATAAATAATGCCATTAAAAAGGGGTATTCATCTTCTAAGACAGGGCAGTATTTCTATGCCACCTTCAATGCACTTAAAGCCTTTGTCCTTTTTCAGTTACATCTTCCTTCATCCCTAACATGATTATCCCATTTGTTCATGAAACAGACGTTTTACTCTTGTGATAATTTTATTCATAGCATAAATCACTATCTGAAGTAATCTTACTTAATCATTTGTTTGCATTTATAAGTTTCTTGAAGGCAGTGCCTTGTTTTTCTTACAAGCTGTTTTATTCCTAGGTTCTTGAACAGTGTCTTGCACTAATAAGTACTCAGGAAATATTTCAAATTAGTGAAAAATTTTTTTTCTGTGATAGTATTTTCTTTCCCCCTGTGATAGTATTATTAATGAATGCACAGTATTCCATTTTGTGGGTATACGATAGCTTAATTTAGCTATCTTGTTTTTAGTTATTTATTTTCTAATTTAAATTCAAGTATTATATCGCTGTGATTAAATTTTAAATGACTAAAATTTTTTTTATCATGATTTAGCAGAAGTAGAATTACTCAAAAAACTATAGCCCATTTTTTAATATATATCGCCAAAGTCCAAAGAGTTTTACCTTTTAATTATTGTGATCAGCAGTTGGAAGGTCTTATTTTTTTCCCCCGCTTTTGGCAGTACTGATTATTTAGTATTTTCACAAGCTGGTAAATATCTCATTGTTTAATTTTTTCAGTTTTCAGATTACTAGTGAACTGGAGGCATTTTTCTTATGTTGTTCCATTTAAATTTTGTTATTTTGCGAGTTGTATGTTTTTCTATCAGTGGTTAATTTTTTACTGTTGGTTTGGAGAAGATACTTATGAAGAATATCAACTCATCTTTTATGTCAAATACTTTTCGTCATTTTTTGGCATTTTATGTATTTATATGCCACAATTAATTTTTTTTGATCTGTTCCATGCGAGTTTATTAGTTCTGTCTTTGATATCAAGTTTTGACAGATTTTTCTTTCCCCAAATTATGTAAATTTTCATCAGTGTGTACTTTCAGTATTTTTACCATTTTATCTTTTATTTTTTACTTGTAGTCAATCTGAAGAACATTTCTAACTTTTTTTTCAGATTTGTTAGGACCAACAACATTGAATGAATAATGCTCATTATGTCCATTTCTGGGCTCTGTTTTCTGCCCCATTGATCTCTCCCTTTGCTTATAATACACTGGCTTTCTAATATGCTTAATACTTAGCAGTGTGTATGGCTTGTCACTCTTTTAATATTATCTTAGTTATTCTCATGTGTATGCTTAGTTTTTCGTGAGATGTTCCCTTATCTGCTCATCCTCCAGAAAATCTCAGTAGAATTTTGATGATAATTGTATTAACTTTGGAGGGAACTCAGCTTTTAAAACAGAAAGCCTCAATCAGAGACATTGTGTGGTTGTTGTACGGTCACTAAGTCTTATCTGACTCTTTTATGGACTGCAGCACACCAGGCCTCCCTGTCTCTCACCATCTCCCAGAGTTTGCCCAAGTTCATGTCCACTGCATCAGTGATGCCATCCAGCCATCTTATCCTCTAATGCCCTCTTCTCCTTTTGCCTTTAATCCTTCCCAGCATCAGAGATTTTTCCAGTGCGTCGGCTGTTCACATCATGTGACCAAAATACTGGAGCTTAGCTTCAGCATCAGTCTTTCCAATGAATTTTCAGGACTAATTTCCTTTAGAATTGACTGGTTTGTTCTCCTTGCTGTCCAAGGGACTCCCTTGTATATGTATATGGTGTGTGTGCATAAATCTTCTAGTGGATTCTACATAGTTCTTAAGTCTATTCTATTTCTGTTATGAAATGCATACCCCCATTTAGTGGGTAAGCAAAGAGAATGTAGATTCTGCACTTAATCTGCCAGGGCCTTGATCAGTTCCTGATAGTATGACCTTGGGGGAGTTACACTTTTATGCCTTGGCTTCCTCATCTGGATGATGAGACAAATAATAGTACTATCTCTCGGATTCAGTTCAGTTCAGTCCCTCAGTTGTGTCTGACTCTTTGCTACCCCATGAACCACAGCACACCAGGCTTCCCTGTCCATCACCAACTCCCAAAGTTTACCCAAATTCATGTCCATTGAGTCAGTGATGTCATTCCCTTCTCCTCCTGCCCTCAATCTTTCCCAGCATCAGGGCCTTTTCAAATGAGTCAGCTCTTNCTGAAGCCTGACTTGGAGAATTTTGAGCATTACTTTACTAGCGTGTGAGATGAGTGCAGTTGTACAGTAGTTTGAGCATTCTTTGGCCTTGCCTTTCTTTGGGATTGGAATGAAAACTGACCTTTTCCAGTCCTGTGGCCACTGCTGAGTTTTCCAGATTTACTGACATTGAGTGCAGCACTTTCACAGTATCATCTTTTAGTATTATGAGACTAAATGAGGTCATATATATAAAGCACTTAGAACTATTTCTGATACGTGGAACAATGCAGTAATTGCTAGCTCTTATTAGTTCTGTATAAGTTGTATGTGATTAATTCTGGATAATTGTATATATTCTTAATGCTTATTTTACTTATCTTTTCTATTTTCCTTTAGTTTTCAAAAAGATTTATTGTAAAATATATATTTGAAACAGTATGTCAAGTATATGTGAGAATAATAACCAAGTGAATACTTCACCACCACACAGGTTAAGTAGTAGGACATTATACAAATACAAGTCTTTCTCATTTCATTCTACCCTTTTCTTTTCAGGAGCGATCTTTATTTTTAAATTTTTTATTAATAATTGCATTGGTTTACTGTTATACAGTCTTTGTCAGTTCAGTTCAGTCACTCAGTCGTGTCCAACTCTTTGCGACCCCATGAATCGCAGCACGCCAGTCTTCCCTGTCCATCACTAGCTCCTGGAGTTTACCCAAACTCATGTCCATCGAGTCTGTGATGCCATCCAGCCATCTCATCTTCTGTCGTCCTCTTCTCCTCCTGCCCCCGATCCCTCCCAGCATCAGGGTCTTTACAGTGAGTCAACTCATCGCATGAGGTGGCCAGTCTACTAGATTTTCAGCTTCAGTATCAGTCCTTCCAATGAACACCCCGGACTGATCTCCTTTAGGATAGTCGTAAACCTATTATTACTTAATTTTGTCTGCCTAAGACATCCTAAAGACAGTCATACTGTTTGTTTATTTCTCTGTGAAGGGCTTTTTTTGTGCAGAATTTCATATTTTGTAGACTTACGCATGTTGATGCTTCCAGCTATTATTTGTGTTTGCTCTTGTATAGTCTACTGCTGTTGGAGTAAACTACAGCTTATCCATTTTTCTGTTGATAGTCATTCAGATTGTTTCTAGGTTTTTTGCTCAGATGACACATTATCATATGTTTCTTTGGCCACATGTTTATATCTAATATTCGTAAGCTAGTTCACAGGGCATTTTCACATTCAGTTTTATTAGGTAATTCCAAGCTGTTTGCCAAAACAGTAATACTAGTTTATACTTTATGTGTGAAAGTCCTTATTGTTTCATATCCTCAATATTTGATTTTTTTGTTGTTGTAAGTTTTACTAGTTTTCCATTTTAACAGCTGAGTGTTAGATGTGTCTTATTTTGACTTCTATCAATAGTTAAGCTTTCTGATTACTAATGAGGCAGAGTGTCTTACCTCACATATATGGTCCATTTAAGCTTTCTGTTCTTTCCAATGCCTGTTTATTTCTTGTTTCATTTTTCTTTGGGGTTTTCCTTTTTTTGTTAAGAAGGAGTTCAAGAGAGAGGGGACATATGTATACATACCTATGGCTGATTCATGTTGATGTATGGCAGAAACCAATACAATATTGTAAAGCAATTATCCTTCAATTAAAAATAAATTTTTAAAAATATATATTCATTATATTACCCCTTTGTTGATTATATACACTACAGATGTCTTTTTCCAGTTTATAGCTCATCATTTTGCTTTTCTTAAGATTTCTTATGATTATCACACATTTTTTAAATTTATAGTTTATTGATTTTTTTTTTTGGTAATTAATGTTTTGTGTCTTATTTAAGAAATTATTTTCTACCCAGATATCAAAAAATACTCTCAGAGATTGTCTTTTTAAAATTCCATGTTTCTTTGTTTTCACATTTCAGTTGTACTGGAAATTATTATGTTCTGTTGTCAAGTATGTGTTTTAGGATTTGTTTTTCTTTATATATAACTGGCTTAATCAGTATTCGTTATAAGACTGTCTTTTCCTTTTTGACCTGTGGGACTCACTTTATCATAAATTGCTTTTACATATAGTGGGTATGTTTCTGGGCTCTATTCTGTTCTGTTAATATAGTTTATGCCTATGTAGTTACTATATAATCATAATTGCTATAGCTTTGCAACAAGACTTTTGATACCTAGTGGGGCAAACCTTGTACCTTTTTTTTTTTTCCAAGAGTGACTTTGCTACTCTTGATCTTTGATATGAACTGTAGAGTCTGCTAGACAGTCTACAAGGACTTAGAGTTTTTATTAGCATTACATTGGATATGTAGATTCCTCTGCTGAGAATCGATATCCTTACAATATTGAATCTTTCCATTTATTTAGTCTTTAATGTCTCTCAGTAAAGATTTATCATTTCTCCATTAAAAGGCTTTCATAGCTTTTATTAAATTCTATCAACTTTTTCTAATTACTTCTTGTTTTTGTCCCTTTAAGTGTAGTAGTTTACTTTGTTTCCAGCAACCTTATTAAATTCCCTTATTAATGGTAAAATTTTGTAGGTTATTTCTTGATTTGCTGCAAATGATGACAGTTTTATTTCTTCCTTTCTATGCCTTATTCTTCTTGTTTAACTTTTCATTGACTATAACTTCTAACACATGGTTAATTTGAAATAGTATTGGTGTACATCTTTGTCTTTCTTTAATCTTAAAGAGAGTATCTTGAAGTGTTACCATTAAATAAGATCTTTTTTTCAGAATTTGCTTTTGACATCTCCTTTCCCTCACTCTCCCACTTGTAAATCTCTGTTCTGAGGAACAGAAATGAATAGGAAACCAATGCACTTATTTTCAGAGCCTCTCACTGTGCTTGGTACGTTAGAACTGTCAGTGTGTTGCCTGGATGGACAAATGCAGTAGGAATGACTGCTGCTGCTTCTGGTTGCCGTTGGCTGTGGTATGGCAGCTCAGAAATAATGATCTTAAATCCTGATCTTAAAGAAAGAGTCCACATCATTTATGTATGTATTACATTTTTAACATTTCAGGAGAGGAAATTAGCACGTTGAATTTTAGAATGTGAATATGTGAAGACAGAACATATCTTTTTACTGTTTCTCGTGCAGTGATGCTTGCTATATTGTAAGTTAAGGAACCATTTAAAATATACGCAGGTGAGTTTTAGACTAAATTTTCTAAAGATTTATTCTGTTAAGGAACTTCGTTTTTATCTATTCATGCTTTTATGAACATCCTTGTGGTCTTGATTAGATTTACTGAGGTGGTACTGTGAAGTTCTAGTTAAAGCCTGAGCTGTTAATGATATTAGTTATCAACAAATTTCTTTGTGACATCTTGTTATAATTCAGATTAGACCCTTTCTACTTTCCTCTTTCTCCTGTACCTTTTATTTTTTTAAACAGATGAGGAAATTAAGTCATAAAGGTAGCGATTTCCTGAATTTGATCAGTTCAGTGTACCGCTTACCGCAGTAGACCACTTTGCTTCTGTGGGAATCGTAAACTACTTAGTTTCCAGGTACATGCTGAAATCACCATTGCCGAAAATCTGCAAGCCTTACTAGTAAAGAAAATTCTTAGTCAATTTATATATTAGGACACTGTTAATTGACTAAAAGTTCTGCTTCTTAATTTGTAGAGAAGAGAAAGGTACAGCAAGTTTGCAAGAGGATTTAGTTTTTTTCTATAAAAAGAACTATTTGTTTTTTTCTTTCATCTTTTTTTCTCCCTAAGTACCTCCTTCAGTGTTCATCATTGAGCGTTAGATTTAGAATTTGTTCTCCACTGGGGATGACCCTCTGCCATAGGAGATACATGGCAATATTTGGAGACGCTTTTGGTTATCACAGGGAGAAATACTATCAGCATCTGGTGGATAGAAGTCAGGGATGCTGCTAACCATCCTAACAATGCACAAGATGGTTCCCAGCAGCTGAGAATACGTGGCCCGAAATGCCAATCATGCTGATGTTAAGAAACCTTCTGTAGATAATGGAGTGTATTTTTGGTTTTGAACTGGAAAGAGAACCTCAGTGCCTGTTTGTTAAAAGGCATTTTTGGTATCTCAGACTGTGGCCTTTAGACTTAGGCCTGATGTTCAGATCCTTACTGATTATGAGTGCCTCCATTCTCATGTGTAAGGAAGGAAAGCAGAAAGAACAGATAAGAGAATACACTGTACAGTGCTGAGTAAGTAGTATTTGTGTCCTCCCTTCCCACCTGAATTCCACATACCATTGACTTGGCTTACGTTGCATACTCCTCTGAGAACTTAGGGAAGTTTTTACACTTTTCAGTTTTTTTATCTGTGTAATGAGGATGATAGTGTTTATAGCATAAGTTTTAGGGGAATGTTTCATGAGAAAATGCAAATAAAACATGTACCCTGTGACTAGAATATATTAAATATTTAGTAAATTTTGCTTTGTTATTTTATGTTCTAATTGTAATCATTTGAACTTGCCCTCAGAAGTGATATATAAAACTAAGAAAGATTATTCATCAACTGATGATTGAATAAACAAAATGTGTTCTATCTTTACGATGGAATATTTGGCCAGAGAAAGATATAAAGCACTGATACATACTACAACATGTATGAACTTTGAAAACATTGTGCTAAGAAGCCTGTTATGAAAGATTAATGGTTGCTGAGGGCTGATGGGAGGTGGGTTAATAGCTAAATAGGTTTGCTTTTGAGATGATAAAGATGTTTTAAAATTGACTATAGGATGGATGCCTCACCACATTCACTTTGTGAATATATTAAAAATCATCAAATTGCACAGTTTCAGTGGATGAATTGTATGATACGTGAATTATGTATCATTACAGCTATTCCATAGGTACTAGGGAAGATGAGAGCTGTCTGTCCTTTCTGTGGTATCAAACATTTTGCTCCTTGGTTTTCACCTTGCTCACCCTCTTCTGATTCTTTGCAATCTGAATTACAGGATGCTTTCCAGTGGAGTTAGCAGTAATATTGCTGGTTATCACTCATCACTCATTCAGTGGGTGATAACTGCTTGTATATACTCACTTAAGATTTTGCCAAATTAGAAAAGTATTTCTCATTCTGGCCTAGATAGCCTGTGTGACTTAACACCAAATGTCCAGCACACTTGAACACATTCCAGTTTTCTCACACATGGACATTTGTACATGGAATCTGCCTTCATATTCATAACTGAGTTCCGTTATATCTTGTTTTTATAGATGGGTAACTCAGACAGTAAAGAATCTGCCTGCAATTCAGAAGACCCAGGTTCAGTCCCTGGGTTGGGAAGATCCCCTGGAGAAGGAAATGGCAACCCACTCCAGTATTCTTGCCTGGGGCATCCCATGGACAGAGAAGCCTGGCAGGTTATAGTCCATGGAGTCGCAAAGAGTTGGACACTACTGAGCGACTAACAACAAGTTAGAAAGCTGATTTCCATTGTTGGACATTAATTAGCCAACTGTAGTCAGTGGCCTCGACTTAGGGACCCAGTAAGCGAACAGGGACATGATGATTATTAGACCATTAATTAAAACACTAGAATTCAAACAGCTTTAGTGATAAATGCATAAATGGAAGGTGTACTTGTAAGCAGGTTCTATTTGCCTGTATCTTTTGATTACAGTTGATGGAATATCCCACCTAAACAGGGTTAAGGTAATTTATGGCTCACAATTGTGAAAAGTCTCTGTTTAAAGGGTGTCATCAGATGTGGCAATGTGCAGAATTTCAAGTAACTCATGACTCGTTCCTTTTACGAGGCTATGGTTTTCTTTTAGTTGGTTCCTCAGACAGGTTCTCCCCTTACGGTTGTAAAATGGCTACAGCAGCTCCAGGACTCTTCTTCTCAGCATTTAAGACAAGCAGATACAAAGAAGTTTCTTCTCTCAGTAGTAAAGCGCTTCTGACCTGAGTCGGGTCACGTGCTTATTCTGGAACTACTAATTGTTTAGATCAAGAGATTGGGATATGCTGATTGACTTTGGCCAGCAGAGCTTCCCCCTAACCCTGAGAGTGGGCTCTGCATTACCCCAGCCATATGAGAGCTTGGGTTGAGGTGATTCACCAGAAGAATTTGGGATTGCTTTTTCTTTTTGTTAACAAGGAGGTTGAATTAGATGCCAAATGGTAAAATAACCTATGTCCACAATAATGTTCAGCATATATATTAGAGCATTTATCCTTGGTAATGATAGCTTAAAAATTCATAGACTATATAGCAAGTAGAATGAATAAAAAACTTGGGGCAAAAGATAGGATTATGACAATTATGATAAGAACTAGGCCTGAATTATTCTAAAAGTTTGTTCTAGAGGAACCTTATTATAAAATGGTCTTAAGTGCTTTGAAATTTGTCATGATCTTTCTTCCTTATTTTGGAATGCCATTATCTTTAAGTACTTTAAGTAGACTTCTCAGTTATTTGAACTTAGTACTTTTCTCTTATGTCTTTCTAATGTCTGTTTTCTGGAGAAGGCGATGGCACCCCACTCCAGTACTCTTGCCTGGAAAATCCCATGGACGGAGGAGACTGGTAGGCTGCAGTCCGTGGGGTTGTGGAGAGTTGGACACGACTGAGCGACTTCACTTTGACTTTTCACTTTCATGCATTGGAGAAGGAAATGGCAACCCACTCCAGTGTTCTTGCCTGGAGAATCCCAGGGATAGAGGAGCCTAGTCGGCTGCTGTCTATGGGATCACACAGAGTCGGACTCGACTGAAGTGATGTAGCAACAGCAGCAATGCCTGTTTTACTACATGGCATCATTTCAGTTTTTTAAACTTGTACCTTCTAATTCAGCACATACAAATCTAAAATCTTAAGTTTCCAATTCTGTAAGACAAGTTAGTGTCCCAGTGAAATTTGTTAACTTTAGAAGTACAGGTACAAATAGCTCGACCAGAATCGTCGTTCTCATGCATGTTCTGTATTGCGTGAGGCAGCTTAGACTGTACTTTTGGAGAGAGCAGGTTGTGTAAGATCTCGTTACCTTCTGACCAATTTCTCTTTGCCGTTGGGAAACAAAAGGCAAGTCATCTCTTTGCTACAGTGGTTTTATGGCATATATCATAAAGTGAAAGTGAAGTTGCCCAGTCATGTCTGACTCTTTGCGACCCCATAGACTGTAGCCTACCAGGCTCCTCTGTCCATGGGATTTTCCAGGCGATAGTACTGAAGTGGATTGCCATTTCCTTCTCCAGGGGATCTTCCCAACCCAGGTCTCCCGCATTGTAGACAGACGCTTTACCGTCTGAGCCACCAAGGAAGTCTTTGTATATTATAAAGTGCTATATGTCATAAAATGCATGCTATATTTAGTATGGTACAGTTATAATCAAGGGCAGTTCCTAATACTGAGTGGATGTAGAGAGATTGGGAGAGAGTTTTAAATATTTTGGAATAGTGATGTGGTTATAAAATAATTCAAATTATTGGAGTTACACAGGAAGAAAATTTTTTTCTATTTGCTGTATTAAATACGTGAACCTCTTAGTTTTACAGAAAAAAAGTATAACTTAGAAAACAAAAAAGAAAACAATTGGTATCAGAATAAGGACAATTACTCTCTTTTTCTCTTTTTTTTACCCCCACAGTGATCCTGGTGGGGGAATTGAAATGGCTGAGTTCATTCGAGAGGCCACACCCCCAGTTGGTTGTAGTTCAAGAAATTCTTATGCTGGCTTGGATCCAAGCAACCAGGTAGGAACCTGTGCTATTCTATTTTGCTTTTTTCCTTCCTCCTGATGGTGGTCTCAGGTGTTCTCTTGTCTGTTATAGTCAGTTGATGTTTGGGTTTATCTTGCTGATAATTTTTTGATTTGTTTTCTGATCATTGTTTATTACTATTACACAGAATTTTCACATTAATTATTTTGTTGCTGAGGACATACCACATGCTCATTGCCTGGGGTGGTTTTGATCTAGATAGTTGTGAATGCCCTTAGGAGCTTGTACTTATTTACCTTCACAGTGTCTGTATTGGCAGCATCTCAGTCTCTCTTTGTGAAATGAAATGGCTTAGTTCTTAAATATGGCTGCACTTTTTGTATTCTTAATTAAACCTGCACTTTCTTCATACTGACAAAATATTGGCAGATTACCCTGGGGAGTGAGCCTACGATTTTGCAACAAACTTTTGAACAGCCACACCTTTTACTTTTTATTTTATTTTTTGGTAAGGCTGACGAAAGGACAGCAGTGGCTAACCACCTTTGGTAACTATACTCTTGGTATTGTGTCCATTAGACTCACATCCAAGTCCCTGGGACAGTTGCCAAATGTGGGTTCATGGCTTCACACAGGGAAGAATTCAAGAGGTGTCTTAGTAAAGCGAAAGAAGGGTTATTCAGGCAGGAAACACACTGCACAGACAGAGTGTGGACCATCTCAGAAGGTAAGAGAAGCCCAGGGTATGGTGTTGTCAGGCTTTATAGGGTTAAGTAGTTTCCTGTCACTTAACCCTATAGTGATAGTGAAGTCACTCAGTCGTGTCTGACTCTGCGACCTCATGGACTGTAGCCTACCAGGCTCTTCCATCCATGGGATTTTCCAGGCAGGAGTACTAGAGTGGGTTGCCATTTCCTTCTCCAGGGGATCTTCCCAACCCAGGGATCAAACCCAGGTCTCCTGCATTGTAGGCAGACGCTTCACCTTCTGAACTACCTGCGAAGTCCCGGGTTCATAGGCTAATGAGTGGGAGGAGTATTCCAGCCATTTTGGGGAATGGGTGGGAATTTCCAGGAACTGGGCCACTGCCTACTTTTTGACCCTTATCATCAGCCTTGAAACTGTCATGGCACCTGTGGATGTGTCATTTAGCTTGCTGATGTGTTTTTTTTTAATTGAAGTATAATAGCTTTACATTATTGTATTAGTTTCTGCTGTAAAACAAAGTGTATCAGCTATATATATACATATATCCCCTTCTACTTGGACTTTACCCCCCTCAACTCATCCCACCCATGTAGGTCATCACAGAGCACTGAGCTGAGCTCCGTGTGCGATATAGCAGGTTCCCACTGTTGTGTTTCAGTCACTAAGTCATGTCTGACTCTTTGTGACCCCATGGACTGCAGCATGCCAGGCTCCTCTGTCTTCCATTATCTCTTTGAGCTTGCTCAAGTTCATGTCCCTTGAGTCAGTGATGCTGTCTAACCATCTCATCCTCTGCCGCCCCCTTCTCCTTTTACCTTCAATCTCCCATCATCAGGGTGTTTTTCAATGAGTCCACTCTTTGCAGCAGGTGGTGAAAGTATTGGAGCTTCAGCATCAGTTCTTCCAATGAATATTCAGAGTTGATTTCATTTAGAATTGATGGGTTTGATCTTGCTGTCCAAGGGAATCTCAAGAGTCTAGCACCACAATTCAAAAGCATCCGTTCTTCAGTGCTCAGCCTTCTTTATATTCCAACTTGCACATCTGTATATGATTACTGGAAAAAACTCTTCTCTGTTAACTTTTGTCCTGCTTCATTTTGTACTTCATGGCCAAACTTGCCTTATTCCAGGTTTCTCTTGACTTCCCACTTTTGCATTCTAATCACCTGTGATGAAAAGGGCATCCTTTTTTGATATTAGTTCTAGAAGGTCTTTTAGATCTTCACAGAAGCAGTCAACTTCAGCTTCTTTGACATTAGTGGTTGGGGTATAGACTTGGATTACTGTGATGTTGAATGATTTGCTTTGGAAATGAACTGAAATCATTCTCTTATTTTTGAGATCACACCCAAGTCCTGCATTTCAGACTCTTGTTGAGCGAGGGCTACTTCATTTCTTAAGGATTCTTGCCCACAGTAGTAAATATAATGTCAACTGAATTAAATTCACCCATTCCCATCCATTTTAGTTCACTGATTCCTAAGATGTTGATGTTCACTCTTGCCATCTCCTGCTTGGCCTTATCCAGTCTACCTTGATTCATGGACTTAACATTCCAGATTCCTATGCATATGGTTCTTTACAGCACTGGACTTTACTTTTACAGACACATCCACACCTGAGGGTCGTTTCCACGTTGGCCCAGCTGCTTCATTCTTTCTGGAGCTGTATTAGTGATTGCCTCCCCACTCTTCCCCATTAGCATACTGGACACCTTCCAACCCAGAGGGGCTCAGCTTCTGGTGTCATATCTTTTTGCCTTATCATAGTGTTCATGGGATTCTCCAGGCAAGAATACTGGAGTGCTTTGCCATTTCCTCCAGTGGATCGTATTTTGTCTGAACTCTTCACTATGACCCATCTGTCTTGGGTGGCCCTGCACAGTGGCATGACTCAGTAGCTTCATTGAGTTATGCAAGTCCCTTTGCCAAGGCTGTGATTCATGAGGGGGTTTTCACTAGCTGTTTGTTGTATAGTATATATGTGTCATCCCAATCTCCCCATTCTTTTCACCCTCTCCTTCCCTTGCTGATGTATTTCAATGAGTGTGTACTAAGGCCCAAGGTCTGAGAGAAGTGGGCTATTTTGGACCTAGTTGGTTCTAATCGTTCTATGTCATTTCCTTGGGTGGTGTCACTCTTTCAAAGGTTGTGTCCTGCCCCGATCCTGTCTCACTCCTACTTGTTTTAGAGAGGGAGTCCCAGTTTGAATATAACTGACTCGTGTCTGCACCTAAATGCATAGCACATCTGACTGATTTGGTTTTCCTTAAAATATTAACTCTTGTATTAAAAAGGGCAGATATCAGAAGCTATTGTGCTACTTGGATTTTGGTGTTTTAGTTTTATACTGTTTATAACAAAAGAAATTTTTGACGTAATTATTGTTATCCTTTAGGAAAGCTCAAATGAGAAAGTAAGTTGGACTTTTTGTATATTGGTAGAGAGATTATCAATACAAAGATACCGTGTTTCTTGTACATGTTTTATTATATAGCTCTCACTACACGTAATCATAGTTGTTTATAAATGTCTTCAGTACTAGATCATGAACTCCTTGAACACTGGGGCACTATCATAGTCACTGGTACTGTTCTTTCCTTCATGCCACTGCTACCCGTCTCCTTTCCATCTTCTGTTCTCCATTTCCCCACCCCCATTTTTTTAAACTGTCGCTTATATTCCTCTTTTTCTGTCACTTACCTTCCTTAAAATATTTAGTGCCTGGTAGTATTTAAGGCATTTTGCTTATCTGGGATGTGGAGTGGGTCTTACCCTCTCCACATCTTACCCTCAAAGAGTTTGCAGTGTCATGCATGCTCAGTTGTGTCCAGCTCTTTGCGACCGCATGAACTGTGGCCCACCAGGCTCTCTGTCCATGGGCTTTTCTAGGCAAAAATATTGGAGTGGGTTGCCATTTCAATTTCACAATAGATATTTATAAGTAACTGAAGTTATATTACCAAGGAAATATAAGTAAAAGGTGCAAAGTAATAGTTGTCATAGAAATGGTACAGAAAAGGGGCTAATGATTTCTGAGGAGAAAATAAATGTTTCCAGCTAGAAAGATGGCAAGCTTTCATGGAGGAGGTGGCCTTGCCTGATTGCCTTTAATTAGAAGTAATTTTTGTTTTCTGATGTTCAAAATTGTACCTGGACTTTCCTTTGGTCCTTCACAAAGAGAAGAAACACTGGAGCATTTTAGTTTGTGCATATCTATTAAGGAAAACTTCAGTTCTAACTGTATGCAGATACCATTTTTTTCTTTTTTCCTTTTCTAAATGTGTTTATTTTTAGAAAGTTAACAGATGAAGGAAAGCTGCAAGAAGAAAATAAAATCATCTGTAATGTCATAATAAAAAAAAGTTTTTAAACAAAGAGATTTTAGAGTGCTTGCTCTTTGGCACTTGACTCTCTACACTGACTATATCATGAATGTTAATACTATTAAGTGTTTCCTGCAGTGAACATCTTGAAAACTGCATTTTATTTGTATGTACTGTGGTTTATATTTTCAGTCCGTTACTGTTTCACTTGTGAACAGTAACAACCCCATTATATTTGCGGGGATAAGCTTAAAACAGTTCAGAAAAGCATGAAGGATAAAAATATAACCACTTATTGTATCTGTTAAGATTGCTTTTGTCACCAAGTAATAGAACTCAACTAATTAAGTGACTTAAAGAAATAGGAGTTTGTCACCTATGTTTGGAGCTGGTTGTATAGCATTGTTCAACAGCTAAACATTATTAGGGCTCTGGGCTGGAATTTCCCCAGGCCTTCTGGTTTTCTCTCAGAGTCGCAGAGTGAGCACAGACAGCAGTTTAGATTATGATCCTGTTGAAAAGTGAAGAAGCAAGTGACAGTCTGGGGCAGAGTTGTCCTTGGTCATCATCTTCTCAGATACAGGGAGGTCTTTCCCCAGAGCCTTCCAGTAGACTCTCCTGTACATTCATTGACCAGAATGAGGACACACACCTAGATTAGCGTCTTGATCCTCTCTTCATAAATCAAAAGATATATGTCCAACATTTGAAAAAAATGAGAGGCTTGTTAAGGAGAGAAAAAGGAAACACTCTGAGGTTGTGAGCAAATGACTACTCTATGCATATTCAAAAAACTTTTCTTTTTTTAAAGTTTAAATTCTTAGAAGGATGCCACAAAATGGTACTTTCTGGTTTGCTTACTTGTTTGTAAGCTTCTGTGTAGAAAGTTATGTGTTTATTATTCTAGTAGAAAAATAGCTTGTTGGTTTTTTGACTTATTTATTTAGCAGGTATGTTTAGAATGAAACTCTTTTTGCAGTAAAATGCTTTTGGGGCCTTTTTCTTCCTGTCTATTGCAGTGCTTTTTGTGGCTAATTGAAAGCAGATAGCAGGAAAAAGCAGGAGAATCAAACTTAATAAACTGTTAAAAAATATTGCAAAGCTCATTTTTTTGGTCTATACTGCTTATTAGTAGTTTTAACCTATATACATATGCTTATTTTTGCTGTTTTTCACTGACATATAGCTTTCATATGTGTAGTGTATGCATATTAAGTGTATAGCTCAGGACGTTTTTACATAAAGTGTACACTCATTTAATTGCCATCTAGACCAAGAAAGTCCCTCATGCCCCTTTAAAGTCATTATTAGCTATACTTTGACCAAATTTCTCATTATATACCTCTGTTCAGTTGAATCAGTTTAACGGAAAGATTTGGCAAAATGCAGGTATTCTGTGAATTTTCTTGGTTTTAGTATAAACATTAAATTTGCTTGACTGTTCTCTTCTCGAATCCCTTGAAAACAGGTTATAGCAAGAACTACTCAGACTTGTTGATTTAGTAACTGTCATGCTGTTACATTTGGTTTCCTTAATGTGTTCATGGAATTTGTGGTATTTGTTTATATGATTATTATAATAGTATAATACATGATGGTTATAAAATTTTAGGGAAAGTGTATACCATCTTGAGTATAAGGCCTAAAAACCCCACAGATTTATAATAGTGTTCTGTTTATAGAGTTTGTGCTAAAAATTCCTTTTTCTTAAATGCCTTAGTTTTTTTTTTACTACTGTTTTACAAAAATGCATTATAGCAGCCTACAAAGAACTTTCTGCCTGAAACTCAGGAAAGTACATATTGATGCACTAACAATTTGACAGGAAGATTTAGGTTGCTCTTTGTTACTATGTTTTATCCTCCAAACTTTCCCTTTATAACCCCTGATAAGTCTACATTTATTTCAGGTAAACTTGACACCTAGTTTTGCCTTGTTTATAACTGGAACATGTCATGAAACTGATAACGACTATTCGACACAGATTGTCAGGGATTGCAGGCTCTCCCCCGGGGGCTCCGTCAGCCCTGAGCACGCGCGGGATTCAGCGTCCTGCTTGTGTGTACTGGGTGTGCCGCACACGCTGCAACAGTGTGGCTCTCATATGTCATGGCCTTTTGGTGAAAGAGACTGGTAACTTGTTCTGATGACACCATCTCATTTGATAGTCTTGCTAGTCTGTACTGATGGCGCAGCTAGCATTGTGTTTACTTCATGTCATGTTTGCAGATTGGATCTGGCTCCTCTCGTCTGGGAACAGCAGCAACTATTAAAGGTGGGTGTGATCGCCCCTGAACATTGCCTGTGACATTCCATTCCTCTTTTGGTCGTAGTAAAGATAATTGTATCGTGTATTTATGTGTAATGAAAAATCATTCTTGAAATTATTTTGTGGATAAAATTATGTATCTTGTATTAAAGATTGCTGGTTTTAAATTGTGGTCCCTTTTCAACATGACCAAGTGACTTTCACTTTTTTTATCATCCATATTTCATAACAGTATTTTAACCACTTGGATTACACTGTATGAATTGTACGTTTTGATCTTTAAGAAACTTCTTTGCTTCTTTGCCTTAAGGTAAAATGCTTTCATGGATTTTATTGGGGTTCATAGAAAATGAATTTAACGTGAAACCTTTAAATTAGGCACAAATAAGACACTAAAAAAATTTTTTTCCCAATACATCATGTATATCTTATTTATTCAGTACATCTATGTCAAATAAATTCATTATTATTTTTCCCTGC
This sequence comes from Neotragus moschatus, assembly GCA_006410615.1. Classification (NCBI taxonomy): domain Eukaryota; kingdom Metazoa; phylum Chordata; class Mammalia; order Artiodactyla; family Bovidae; genus Neotragus; species Neotragus moschatus. Next base: position 205,859 of record SJYA01001562.1, on the reverse strand, counting down.
AACTTTATAACTTTCTAATTTTTCCTGGGAGGGACTTTTAAATTATTTCAAGTTATTACATAATTTGCATTTCATTTTTAAAACTTCTTTTGAAAGAAGTAGTTGTATTAGCCAGTATTATGAGGCCTTTCCAGATTTGGCTTGTAGCATATGTGATCTGACAGTCCATGATGCTTCCTATCAGTTTAATGCATCTTCTTTTATTGTGACCCCTGATACAAAAACTGCTTTAGTTAATAAATATCTACTCTACCCTCTTATGTCCTTCCTTGTTATGCCACCTGTACAGCTTTCACTTTTAATATAATGTCTTCTTGGGTTTCTCTTAACTGTGTAGGAGATACAGACACCGCTAAGACTTCTGATGACATCAGTTTAAGTCTGGGCCAGAGCTCTAGTCTTTGTAAGGAGGGAAGTGAAGAACAAGGTAAGAACAATTTACTTCATGGCAGTATCATGTATTGTGATGACCAGGGTGAGTTTCCGCGATGTGCTGCTCATATTTTGGCAGAAGTTTGTAATAATTTAGTGTGGCTTTTTAGAAACGTGGAAATAAAATGATTCGCAGCATAGCAGTAGCACAGTGTGGTAGGTACTCATAGCTTTTGGAATTCAGCTTCACATGTTCTGCCAGGTAAACAGAGAAACTTTGTGAGCATATGCCATAGAGTGAATATGAGATGGGAGAAAAGAATCTGCTGTTCCTTTAGTTGGTCAGAGCATCTTGCTTAGCTTACTGATAGCCTAGTGTGTAAAGCTGTTCTTTTCCATTCAGTGTGACCTCTAAATGCCAACTGCTGCATATGTTGCCCGACTGCAGAAACAACAGCGTGTTTTACAGAGAAATAACTTGCTGTTGAACTTACTGAGAAACTGTCTGCCTCCAACGTGGTGTCTTCTTGTAGCAGATTTGTAATGTAAATTTTGGTTTTAAGTGATTTTTTTTTTTTTCCTCCTTATTCAATTTCATTGTAAATGAGTAGTTTGGATTTAATAGAGTTTTTTTTTTTTTTTTTTTTTAAGAACTGCCACATTTCTGAGTTTGTTTTTAATTTTCAGACATGAAAGGATGGATATGCCATACCCATTTCCAGTTGAGATTATCCCAGGTTATATAATCAGTGAGCCAGAATTGGATTAGAAACCTGTCTCCCTATTTCCAGCCTGTTTTTTTGTTGTTTGCTTATGAGTGATGTTTCACTCACTTCACTGTGGGTGATGTTTGGTAAGCAGGCAGACTGATAAATTTCCTATTATACTTCATTATGAAACTTATTTATAGGGTTACAAATTGATCATTGAATGGAGACATTTTCCCACTGATTTAGTGTTTTACCCAGGTTTGATTCTTACAAGGATATTTTGTTAGAATTTTAGGTTTATCACTGTAATTGCTTTTGGAGAATTGTAGTACCTCATCATTATTTATTTGCTTTGGTGGACCACCCCTCACAGCCTGTCTCCTCCTCTTAAAAAATACAGTTGAATGTACTGTGTGATCTGAAAGCTATTTTCTTATGAAAGGGAAGGGTGAATTCATCTCTGAGAAGCACAGTGTTCTTTTGTATAATACATAATCAGCAGTGTCTCAGAAACTGAGTAGTGTTCATAGAGGGGCTAGTGCTGCTGCACTTACGGGTCATAGGTCTGTTCATTTTCATCTGGGAAGTACCTTGTGTGAGCAAGAATGTAGTAGTCTGGCAGGTTGGGAATTATATTCACACAGATCTACCCTGGCAGTTACATATTGTCATAGACAGTGATGACATGTTCAGTCACTGAGTGTACACTGTTGTCCTGTGAAGAGTCAGCACACTTATCCTGTAAAGCTTTTTCAGCCATATGGTTTCTGTTGCAGCTATTCAACTTCGTTGTTGTAGAGTGAAAGAGGCTGTAAACAACCTATAAATGAATGGGAATGACTGTGCTATACTAAAACTTTATTTACAGAAGCAGGCAGAAAGCCACTTTGGCTCTACAGGCCTTAGTTAATCAAACCCTGGTTTAGGTCATCTCTTAAGCACTCATGCGAACGTTCACCCAGTTAATCTTCATGACAAACATTTGAAGTTCACAGTGTTGTTATTCTCACTTTACAGAGGAGCGGAGTTATAAGAAACTTGCCTCAAATCACCCATCTGCAAAGTAGCAGTCATGTAGTTCAAATCTAGTTCTAAATTCTGCTTTTAATCACTATGCTAAACTACTTTCGTACAGTTTTATAACTTGCTTTTATCATGTAACATTTTTCCCATGTATTTAGCAATTATTATTGAGTACTCATGTGTACCTGATACCATTCTAAGTACTAGAAATCAGCTGATGAACAGACAGAATTTTCTACCATTGTGGCTTTCATACCCTTAGTATGGAAACGTGCTACTGTGAATCAAACATGTATGCAGTGATAGGGACGGGATACGGAATGGTGGGGTGGGCGCTGTGGGCATTGTAAGTTTAAATATTACAGAATGGTCGAGGGAGGATCTTGCTGAGAGCAGAGACCTGCAGGAGAAGGAGTGAGCTGCTCAGGATATTTGGGAGAAGGGAGACTGCCTCCATGCAGAGCTAACAGCACAGGCAGAAATCCCAGCACAGGAACATGCCTGTCAGAATAGTGTGGCTGCTACAGAGCGAGCGAGGGGCCAAATTACAGTCTTGTAAGCCGTTTTATTTTTTTTATTTTTTAAAAAATGTTGATTTATCTGACTGTCCCAGGCCCTCGTTATGGCATGCAGACTCTTAGTTGCAGCATGTGGGATCTAGTTCCCTGACGAGGCATCGAACCCAGGCCCTCTGCTTTGGGAGCGCAGAGGCACTGGACCACCAGGGAAGTCCCTTGTAAGCCATTTTAGAGATTTTGCTTTCAATTTCCAATGAGATGAACAGCTGTATAGAGTTTTGAGCAGAGAAGTATCATCATCTCTATGACATTGCAACAGTCATTTTGGCTTCTGTATTGTTTGAGTGTGTATTAAAAGGGGCAGAGGCTGATGCAGTTGGCAGATTATTGCAATAATCAGAGCACAGATCAGGGTAGTGAGAAGCGGTCTGACTATGTGCTTAGTTGCTCAGTTGTGTCCAGCTCTTTGTGACCCCATGCTCCCAGGCACCTCTGTCCATGGGGGATTCTCCAGGCAAGAATCCTGGAGTAGGTTGCCATGCCCTCCTCCAGGGGATCTTCCCAACCCAGGGATTGAACCCAGGTCTCCTGCANAGAAGCGGTCTGACTATGTGCTTAGTTGCTCAGTTGTATCCAGCTCTTTGTGACCCCATGCTCCCAGGCACCTCTGTCCATGGGGGATTCTCCAGGCAAGAATCCTGGAGTAGGTTGCCATGCCCTCCTCCAGGGGATCTTCCCAACCCAGGGATTGAACCCAGGTCTCCTGCATTGCAGATGGATTCTTTACCAGCTGAGCCACCAGGGAAGCCTGGTCTGACTGTGGCAGATGTTAATGAAAGGATATGACGAATTTGGAAATAGCATGTGAAAGAAGTAGTAGTCATAGATGACTCTAAGGTTTGGGGGTTAAATCATGGGGAGGATGGATTCTCTATTAACTGAAAAGAAGCAGATTTAGAAGTGGGGAGAGCATGGTGAAGGGCACGAGAAGGGGTTCATTTAGGGCATATCAGGTATGAGTTGCTGTAGGACCTCTAAACAGCAGTAGTTAGTAGATAATTAGATAGGCTTGGATTTTAGATAAGAAATCTGGGTTGAGGTTTTAAATTTAGGAGTTTTCAGTGTATAAATTAAAAAAAAAGATTGTAATGTCAGACGTGGGGTTGGGTTAATATGAAGTTCATGAACTAGCAGGGAATGCCTGTATCCTTAGCTGGGCCTGGAGGTCAGGCAGCCTGGTTCCCTGATCCAGATCCCTGTAGGTCTGGGCTGCGGTTTGGCACCACCTAGTGGCTGTTGTTCGTTCTGGCTTAAATAGCTGACACTCTGCTGGCTCTCTGGCTGCTTTGGATTTACAGGACAGTGACCTTTAGTTATTTGGTTAGCAGTTAGTTGACTGGTTTTATCAACCTGATGCAGGATGGTTGGGAGAAAACTGAGGTTGTGGGCATGTGTCAGGTATGTTTTCTAAGAAGGGATTATCTGTAGTTTCCCTCCTCAGCTTCACTCGTGTCTTCCCTACCCAAGGTCAGAACTCTAGTCCATCCCTGTATGAGTACTGAGGCTGGGTAGAAGATGGAGAAACTAATTACAAGGTATTTCTGAATTTTAGTTATTATGGGGCCAGAATATTGGATGAAATGTATGAGAGAGAGAGTATAGGTAGAAAATGAAGGAGTTCCCAGTCGAGCTCTGAGCCACTGCAGTCTGATAAATCCAGGAGACTGAATTGGAGCAACTGGTGAGGTAGAGGGCGTATCCCCACATTTCAAGGAGAGTGATCGGCTTTGTCAGATGTTGCTGGTAGGCCAAGTAATATGAGACTGAGACTTGACCGTTGAACTTCACAGCACAGAGGATGTTGGTGACCTTGATAGCTTCTTAATGGGGTGGCAGTAGAATACATGTCAGAGGAGAATAACTGAAAACAGTGACTAGAGACTACTTTCTGGTGAATTTCATCGGAGGTTTTTGTAAAACTCCTTAAAACAAAGAACTATAAAAACATGCCATGAAAAGGTTGAATAAATTATATTGTCTTAATAATAACACTATGCAGGTACTAAAATGTATTTAAAGAGTACACAATAATACGAGAAAATATCTGAAGTGAGAAAGATGGCACTATATAAAAAACATGACTGGATTTCCCTAGTGGCTCAGTGATGAAGAGTCTGCCTGCCAATGCAGGAGACACGGGTCCAGTCCCTGATTCAGGAGGATCCTGCATGCCTTGGAGTGGCTAAGCCCATGCGCCACAGCTGGTGAGCCTGTGCTCTGGAACCTGGGAGCCACAACTGCTAAGCCCACATATTGCAACGGCTGAGGCCCATGAGCCCTGGAGCCCGTCTCTGCAACAAGAGAAGCCACCACAGTGAGAAGCCCACACATTGCAACTAGGGAATGGCCCCACTCGCCACAACTAGAGAAAGGCCCACGCAGCAGCAAAGACCCAGTAGAGCCAAAAAACTATTTGTAAATAAAATTATTTTAAAAAATATGATTCCAATCTGTAAGCGTTTAAGAGAATACTAAGGGTATGTGTGCATATGTTCGTAGGAATGTTAAAAGTAATATACCGCATTTAGCCATAAAAGAGAATAAAGTCCTGTTACATAATATAGCATGCAAAGTGAGAGAAGCCAGATACAGAAAGTCACATTGGAACATTATATAGTTCCATTTACATGAAATGTGCAGAATAGGCAAATGCGTAGGGACAGGAGTGGTCGCCAGGGGCTGAAGAAGTAAGTAAGTATAATGGGGGTAAGTTTCTTTTTGGGGTGATGCAGATGTTCTAGAATTAGACAGTGGTCATGAGTGCCTGCCGGGGTCCAGCCCCGGTGGACCCAGGGTGATTCGAAGCGTGGACGGCGTCGGCGTCTTAGAAGTATTTATTTATTAATAGAAGATTAGGAAGAAATAGNCATGCATTGAACCTCCTTGACTTCTATTTGCTCCACCCTCCTCTGTTCTCACTCTCTCTCCCACATGAACTGAGTGTCTAATGCAGGTCAGGTAGCTCACCCTCAAGGTCTGGTTTTATTAAGAATTGAGTCTTTGGGGACGTGGCCCTGGGAGGAAGCTGCTTGATGCAAAACTCTGATGATGGAAGGAGGTTGGACAGGAGGAAGAAGGGGCATGGTTTAGGACTCATGCTGCAATGCCAGCAATCACATCTTGCCCAGGCCCCAGTGCCAGGGTCCAGCCCCGGTGGATCCAGGGTGATTCGAAGCGTGGACGGCGTTGGCGTCTTAGAAAGAAGTATTTATTTATTAACAGAAGATTAGATTAGGAAGAAATAGTGTAGTAGGAAAATTAAGTGGAGAAAAGAGGCTGAATAACTTGGTTTACGTGGAAAGCCAATAAAACCTCGAGACAAGAGGTTTGCACCATCTACGTGGGCCACCGGCATCCTCTTGAATATCGGGGGGTGCCCCACCTTGGGCACCCCCTCGTGTGGATCTTAAGAGCCAGGACAAGTAAGTAGACATGGCGAGCCTCCACGCCCCAGATGGGAATTCAGCCAGAAATTAGAGTAAAGGGAGAGACATGGGGGAAGCCAGTCCAGCAACTGGCCCCGGCCCCTATTGTCCTTCAAGGCCTTTTATACCTTTTTTGTTTGTACATAGAGATCAAGGGGTAATACAAATTTATGCAGTGTTAGCAGCCCAAACTCTTATCAAAAACCAGGCTTTTCTCTCTGCATACCTAGGTGTATACACAAGTCTTAGGTGATTTACATCATCTTCTGGCCAAAAAGCCAATTAACATTTTATGGCTCTTTTCTGATAAGGGTTTGTTAACCAGAAGACTTATTTGTGTTGTTCTTGGCAAAGTCTGGTGCCATTCTCAGAAAGCACTAAATAAAGTTACATTTTTACATAGCAATTTGTAACAAGAGGAGTACAGTGATTTATAACAAAGGAAAGGTAATTGACTCAAAAGTCTAGCATTGCTAACATCAAAACTACTATATATCTTTTCCCATATCCCGTTTACATTGATTAACATCTTCCTGGGTGTCCAAAAAACAAAGAATAAGGAGGTCTGGCAGCAATCATTGAATCAACAGTGAAATCCTGTCATCAATATGTTTTTTAGCTCTGTAACTTTAAGATACTTCAAGCTTTGTGCCCCTCGCAGTTGGGGGCTATAAGCAATTCACAAGCTGTAAAAGTTCCGGGGAACCTGTTAGGCATTTAAGTTAGAGCGTTATCAGAGGGGGTTGAGCTGAAATACTCCTTTCAAATGCAGAAGACTAAAGCCCTGAATTAACTTTTTCCAGAGAATGTCAGAAGAATTAGAAAAAAGTACAATGTCAGGCAGAATTCTTATTTTCTAGGTACATGCTCAGGAAATGCCAGGGAGAAACTCCGAGACTCGAATCGTCCTTGCCCATCGAGTCTGCCACATGACAATGTCACGGGTGGAATCCTCCCGCTGGCTCCTGGCAGCAGGCATATTTGGGTTTCCTTATTTTGGGGGGTGTAGATGCTCAGGGAAACTCAGGGGGAATCTCTGAAATCCGAATTGCCTTGCCCATTGGATTTCTGCCAGGTGACCGTTTCACGGGTGGGATTCCCACGCTGGCTCTCGGCATCCCAGTAATCCATTTACTCAAAAGTGAAACGATGCTGGGGATCTGGTGTGACTGGTCTGTCAAGCTCAGTCTACAGCCTCATGGTGTCCACAAGCAATGCTATCAGTGCCTCCAGACCCAAAGGTGGCAGCTGAGGGCTATGCAGCCACCTCTCTGCAGGCCCCACACCCAGTGGGCAGGGGAGGCTGAAGGTGCTCTGTGAGCTAATAATGGTGGGGAGCAGTGGGCTTCCCCATTAGTGCTGGAGTGGTGCACGGACGTTCATCTTTTTTGAGATAAAATCTACCTGGGAATTCCCTGGCAGTCCAGTGCTTAGGACTTAATGCTTTCACTGCCATGGCCTGGGTTCAATCCCTGGTCAGGAAACTGGGATACTGTAGGCCTCCCAGAGAGAGAGAAAAAAAAAAGATCAAGTCAACCTGGAGCAGAGCTAACCTGGGCTAACTCGGGGGTGAATAGCAAACCTTGGCTACCTAAAGTATGATTGTTTTTATAAAATATGTTTTGCATCGATTTATCTACCTTTGTAAATTCTGCTGCTGGTATTGGCGAAGAGCCTGTTATCCTCCCCTCCCCTTTTAAAATAATTTTAATCCTCTGAAAGGACCCAAGTTCATCTAAATCTTTGAATCTTTGTGCAGTGCTGATGGCTGAATCTTCTAGAGACTTCTGGCAAAGCCTGTGGAGCTGGTGCCTGTAGGGGACTGAATTGTGTCCCCTACAAAGAGTTACATTCTTGATCATAGGCACCTGTGACTGTGACCTTATTTGGAAATAGGATCTTTGCTGATGTAATTAACTAAGTTCAGATAATGTCATACTGGACTTGAGTGGCATCCTAATAACAAAAGATAGAGACACGGGTACAGGGAGGTGCCATCATGGGGGCCATGAAGTTATTTCGTTACGTTCCTCTTACTTCTGCCCTTCCTGCCTCCCTACATAAGAAAGGAACCACAGCTCCTTATGGGCTGTTCTTCTGTCTGGGCAGGCCTGCCAGCCCAAGGTGGGTGAACTAATTTGCTGACCCAGGACCAAATTTTTGGGCCTCACTGTTTTAACTTGGGAAACACCTGACCCTGGGACAGCTTTTACTCCAAGGGGTCCAAAGAGCATGCTCCTCAGGCAAGAATACCCAGGCCCGGAACACTGACTTTCATCGGTCAAACTTTGCCTTAAACAAGCGGAACTCCAAAGCCTGTTTCGTGAGAAACTTAACTACAGATCTCGCTCCTGTCTTTCCATGGAGAAAAACAGCAAGAACATCTGAAGGCAGGCTGGGAAATAGATGCAAAATGAAACCAGGAAATACAAGCCTCTATTGTTCTGCATGGCTCTGGATTTACTGTGGGTGTTACATTCAGCCTCCTCGGTCACACAGGCCCTGCTTTGAGACGTCTGGACGTTCTCTTCTGGAGCAGGGCCATGGAGCTGTGTGGCTCAGTGGGACAGAACCATGTCCCTGGCCTACCTTCCCCGACAAGGTCCCTTGTTCCAGCCTCTTACCACACTTACCCTCACAGCAAACTGTGCCCTGGAGAGCATCCTGCCTACAAACAACCCCAGGATTATCAGATAAGCAGGAAAGGAGCAAGACCAGCCCCAAAGCGTGTTTGGGGCCCAACTGAATCCATTCTACAAATGCTGGTGGTTACAACAAGATTGAGGAAATTTCACATGATCCAATATCTAAGGGATCAGGAAGATACTCTACACTGGGTTTTGCCAGGTGGGCTGTGGGGCTAAGTCCAAGGGCTCCCCTGTCATGCAGCTGACCTGGGGCATAATGACTAGCAGACTTTCCACAGGGAAATCTTCTATGTGGGGGAGCCAGTCCATTTGTGAACACTGGACCAGATTGACGCCAGCAATGTCCAGAGCACCATCTTTTAGGGACAAAGTGGGAGGTGATGCCATCTGAAACTGTTCATCAGGTACTCTGGATTCCTCATCCCCTTCTTCCTTCATCCTACCATCCTGCCATCCTCCTCCACCCAGTTGATCTCTGTCTGTGCCTGCCTCAGCCACACAAAATAAATTGCACCTACCACTGTTCTCATATTCTGTTATCTTCTATCTTATTTTCTGGGCTTTCCTGGTGGTTCAGTGGTAAAGAATCCACTTGCCAGTGCAGAAGATATGGGTTCGATTCCTGTATCAGGAAGATCCCCTGGAGAAGGAAATGGCAACCCACAACATGGACAGAGAAGGCTAGCAGGTTACAGTCCGTGGGGTCACAAAAGAGTTGGACATGGCTTAGTGACTAAATGACAACAATCTTATTTTCAAATTTCGTTAAATCATATATTGCACATTGTTTAATGTTATATTATTTTTTTATTTTAAAAAACTGTACAGGATTTCCCAGGTGGTCCAGTAGAGTTGAGAATCTGCCTTCCAAAGCAGTAGTTAAAAATCTGCCTTCCAAAGCAGGGGACATGGGTTTGATCCCTGGTCAGTTTAGTTCAGGTCAGTCACTCAGTCGTGTCCGACTCTTTGCAACTCCATGGACTGCAGCATGCCAGGCCTCCCTGTCCATCACCAGCTCCTAGAGTCCACCCAAACCCACATCCATTGAGTCAGTGATGCCATCCAACCATCTCATCCTCTGTCGTCCCCTTCTCCTACAGCCCTCAATCTTTCCCAGCATCAGGGTCTTTTCAAATGAGTCAGCTCTTAGCATCAGGTGGCCAAAGTATTGGAGTTTCAGCTTTAACATCAGTCCTTCCAATGAACACCCAGGACTGATCTCCTTAGGATGGACTGGTTGGATCTCCTTGCAGTCCAAGGGACTCTCAAGAGCCTTCTCCAACACCACAGTTCAATAGGGAACTAAAATCCCACATGCCTCAGGGCAACTAAGCCCACACACTGCAACTGAGACTGCACACCACACCCCAACTGAGACCCGATGCAGCCAAAAAAAAAAAAAAAAAAATCCTGTGCATGTTTCAATGCCTACATTTATTGCACTGATACAGACTAGGGAATGTGAGGGGTTTTCTCTGTGAGTATTCAAGATGGGCTCCTAACACTCGGCTTTTCCATCTTTTCTGTATTTGATTTGGTTTGTGTGTTTTGACTTGGTTCTTTGGGTTGTTAACCATCATTCTGGTTTACCTGACACATTGACAGGGCCACTTCCCACTAGGTCCTCAGCACCTGGACATGGCCAGTGTCCAGAACCTTGATCTACTTTGGAACACCTTCAAGACAGAATGTCCATACTGACCACTCTGCATGCTGACTTATCAGAAAGTAGGAACCCGAGGCCTCCTGCTATAAGTGGCTTCCTCCATTGGAGAGATTAGTGTTCTGATGTTACTCTGAACTCTATGCCTGGGAGCACAGCAGCCAGGCTAACACTGGACTGTCCAAGCTGAAGGAAGACTCATTAGAGGAGGTGACCTGACACTCCAGCTGGTTTGTCCCACATTTATCTTGAACCACAAACTAAATTGAAGGCAGAACAGTGGACCACTCCTCCCCTATTTCTCCAAGGATGGATTTTTAAAACTCTCTTTACTGTTTCATGGTTCCTGTAAGGAATGGACAAGGACATGGAGAAGAGGGTGGAGGGAAGATGACTCTGAGGGCTTTCAAATGGCCTAAAGGTACCTCCTTTGTAGGGCTTGGTCTCTCACTGGAAGAATTCAAACTTCTTAAGGCTGTATTGGGTTTTATTTTCTTATATTTTTGGTCACTCTACATGTTGTGTAAGGGTCTTAGATCTCTGACCAGGAATTGAACCCTTGACCCCTGCAAGTGGAAGCATGAGATCTTAACCGCTGGACCACCAGGGAAGTCCCTGAGTTGGGTTTTAAAACAAAAGATGCGTCACTAATAAGCGCAGGCGGCTGCGAGCCGCCGGCTCACTAAGCGCGGCCCAGACGAGCCACCCCACGTCCAAGAGACAGTGGCCGAGAGTCCCAGGCAGTGACGGCGCAGGAACGGCTGGGAGGAGCCACCCCACTTCCCACTCAGCGCTGCCGAGAGGAGCTACNCAGCTTGAACTTCTGGATGTTCACGGGATAGATCAGACCACAGCCGTTGAAGATGTCTTAGTATATCTGTGCCTTGTGTGTGAATTTGCCATTAGGTGCTCAGTAAAGGTTTATTTAATTGAATGCTTGTATTGCTACTCCAGAAATAGAAGTAAGTTATCTGAAGTTCTCTCTTCATCTTAGATAGTAATTCAGTTTCTTGAAGTCTTTTTAATACAAAGAAATAATTAGAAAGTCAAGACTCTTATATTTAAAAAACATGTTGAATTCACATTTGTCTAAATAAATGTCCTTGAAAGTATTTTATATCTGTGTTGTCATTCATGGCCTTTGAATCAGTTGAATGTTTGTGATTTTTTTTTTTCTTTTTACCTACACATGCATAAAGTTTAGTTGTACCTAAAGTGCTGTATTAGTACTTTTTGTATTTCATACTCTTACTATACTCATTAATTTTATTCTTTACCAGGGATACTGCGTTTTAAGCAGTAAAGTGTTTTCATTCTCCTTCTCTGGTCCCTTAGTTAAAAGATTTTTTTGTTGTTTTCTTTCTGTTTATAAAGTTAAAGAATTCAGAAAGAGCTTTTTGTAGTTGGATTGTGAAAGTGAATTTTCATCAAGTAAAGCCATACTTATGTCATTGAATATACTTACAGTAAGTTATTTTAAGCTTTAGACAACTCTAAAAAACACTGAATATTCTTTTATCATTAGATATTTATGTCCTGAATATTACAGAGGATGACTGAGGGCAAAATAGGCAGCAATCCTAACTCCATTTTAATATGTTGTCCTATGTATGTCTAAAATTTTGTCTTGATATGTTTCTAAAGCTGTTTTAGTAAGAAAACGGTGCTAATAGTTTTTTTGTAGATAACAAAATATAAATAATATGTTAATAGAAAAAGTTTTCTGGAGAAGCCAAAGAATATATTAACTACAAAGGGACACTGTAGTTGTGTCTTTTTGTTCCCAGTATTATGGAATAACTAGCTTATATTTAAAATTAGCTTCATTAAGTCGTCAGTAGAAGGAAGATAGTAAAGAAAACTGTTTATTTACCTTCTTCCTATTCTCACTATTCCATGATCAGTATTGCTTTTTTCAAATACTTCTGAATAGTTTTAGTACATTTTATGGATTAAATTATTCTCTATAAATTCTTTCTGGATGAATTTAACTGTTATTTTGGTTGAAACAAACTCTTAAATTAGTGAGAATGGAAGTTTAAGTGAATTGATGTGTATGTAAATTGAGCAATAATACAATATAAATCTTCAATATAATTTCAAGAAATAAGTCTTGAAATGAGGTTTAAAATAGTCACTTAAAATTTTATAACCTAAGTTCTTACTGACATCTAAGAACCATTAACTGATATACAAGTCGCTCATTGATTTCTCATTTCTTCTTCCACGTAGCTTGTTTCCCTTGGTTCTGTCCTTCATCCAGTGGCTGCCCTGCCAGTATTGGTTTCTTCTTAGTGGCAGTGCTGGTTGATGGTGGTAGTTAAGTTGTTGAGCACTGGTGGCTGCTTCCTCTGTTGAGCTCTTCATCATCAAGGATAGGTAAAGCACACAGTATGCTTTGTGCAGACAGGCATCCTTGACTTTCTATATCAGCACTGCCCAGTACCACTTTCTATGGTGATTGACGTGTCTTTATCTGTACTATTCAGTAAAGATGGCCACTGGCCATATGCAGTTCTGGAGCGTTTGAAATGTGGTTCATGAATCTGGTAAATCAAACTTTTTAATTTTCTTTAAATTTAATTTGTTCTCACAGGTCATATATAATTTTTGTATACATGAGCTTCTGCATCACAAGAAACAGCTTTTTTCACATTAAAGGAATTTTCATTGTATCACAATAAAACCAGAGAAAGAAAAGAAGTATCAGCTCCAGGAGTCAAGTTTGACTGGATTCAAAGCCCCAAAGTTTAATTCTGATTAGTTGTCTGGCTTATAATGTCACTGGAGTGTGTGTGCTAAAAAAGAAAGTAATAATGTAAATTATTCACCTGTGATTTGTGACTTAATGCTTCTTACTGGGAGAAGTTTAAGTTTGCCAAGTGGGTGAAGTAATTCTGTGCTTGTCATCCCTTTAATAAAAGAAACATGNCCAAAGTTTAATTCTGATTAGTTGTCTGGCTTATAATGTCACTGGAGTGTGTGTGCTAAAAAAGAAAGTAATAATGTAAATTATTCACCTGTGATTTGTGACTTAATGCTTCTTACTGGGAGAAGTTTGCCAAGTGGGTGAAGTAATTCTGTGCTTGTCATCCCTTTAATAAAAGAAACATGGCCTGAGGATGGAGAAGTCCATGCCTTCTGGGGGTAACCCGTATATTCCTAATTGTAATGAATTAATTACACAAAGAACATTCATTGGGGAAGGGATAAAAATGTAAACATTTGAAAGAAAACTTTACTATAATTAACATTTAAAATGATGGAGATTGTTGTTGCTGAGCAGAATAATGATGAGAATTAAAAGCCTTTAAAATGTCAAGAAGTCTTGTCATAGAACTAAAGTCCAAATACAACACTTGATTTTGTAATCCATGTCATCCTTTTCAAATGAAAAGGAATTTTCATTTGTTGTCTTTTAAAAAAAAGATGTTTTACGGGCCAAGTTGTCTCTATTCATATTTAGCATCAAAGTGCCCTTTCTCAAAATCAAAATGATTCTTAAGATATTTAGGTCACTATAGACAACAGTTGTTCAAGAGTCAGATAGATAAACATCATTTGCTTTAGAAACCCAAATCAGTCATCATTCTGTAAAATTTTATGTAATTCTGTTTAGCCTTAGTTTTGATTTTCTCGTTGTTATATATTTGGTTTTAGTTTGTTGCTGTTTTGCTTTTGGATTAAGCTATGGTTTTCTGTGTTTTTTTGCTGATGTTTTGTTTACATTTGCTTCCTAGTGTTGAGGGAACCAGTGTAGGGGCATGAAGTTGCATAAAATTTGGCAGCAAACTACAGTTTAACGTATACTTGTGCTACGTTGAATCGAGCATTTAAAAAACTAGTTGTGCAGCTTAGCAGTCACCCGTTTGACTTAATGCTGCCAAAATTGTGGCACAGGGTAGTGTCAGGTAAATGCACTGCCTGACTCCTATCATCACAAGCACTATCGCTGCTGCTTTTTCTGTCTTCATGAAAGGAAGAAACTAATGCCCCTTTCCCGTTATTCAGAACTAACCAGTATAATACATACGGTACTTTTAAGGCTGACTTAAAGGGCTAATAGAGGAATATGGGACTTTATAAATAAGACTTTTAGAAAAAAATTGAAAATAACAGAGATCTTAAAATAGAAAATTGAGGTTGAAGAGAAGATGGTGAGGCCAGATAATCAGAAGCATTTTTAAAGACATAATTATCTATAGCAAAAGGTGTAGTCCCTAACTTCCCATCCTCAAAGTAAAGGGGACCTGACTGACTGAGCCAGAGTTTAATAGGCCCACTGTTGATCTGTCGTATCGGGGAGGACAGGCTCAGCTGCTATTTACATCCACGACCTAGGCTTCTGTTTGACCTAAGTCTGTCTTGATGCAGCAGCACAGGCCAGCGAGGAGACGGTGTCATTTCGCCGTGAACGCAGCACATTTAGGCGCCAGGCAGTACGGCGCCGGCACAATGCAGGGAGTAACCCTACCCCTCCTACATTGCTCATCGGATCACCCCTAAGGTATGGTATTTTAAAATTCCACCAAGCTTAGCATGCATTGTAACAGACCTCTAACCTGTTTTGTCAGTCTGAAGAAAGCATTTATTAAATAGTTTTGTTTTTCTTCCAGTTTCTCTATATCTTTACGCTTCTTTAGACTTTCTCTGCATGTGACTGTGAGCTTATTGCACCATGCATGTCTTACGTTGCATTATAAACAAAATGATCAGATTGGTTTAGTCAATTTTAAAATCACAAAAATTATTTTTAGGGAATTTATATAAATTTAAATAGAGGCCTTAAGTTAGCTTTTTATTTTTTTCCAATTCCAAATTAGTAATTAATTCAATACCTTTCCCCAACACCTTAAACAGTGTTCAATATGAGCAAATATGGACTGAATGGTGAGCTTATTGAGAATATCAGCTTGATAAACCAGTTTGATTATTTCATTAAAAGATGGTACATTTTATTTTGCATTGCTTGAAAGTTGATCACTAGGACTTAGTAAATGATGCAGAACTGGAGTATTTAATTTTTGGTAATGTATGGTCAACTGGGGGCTTCTCTGGTGGCTCAGACAATAAAGAATCTGTCTGCCAATGCCGGAGACCTGGGTTTGATCCCTGGGTTAAGAAGGTCCCCTGGAGAAGGAAATGGCACCCTACTCTAGTACTCTTGTCTGGAGAATTCCATGGACAGAAGCCTGGCGGGCTACAATCCATGGGGTTGCCAAGAGTCGGACACGACTAAGTGACTTTCATGGTCAGTTGGTGATACATATACACAACATATGTGTATTTGTATGTACATATTTGTTGAATTTCTCAACCTCCATATGCTGAACAAAACCATTTTTATTTTTGCCACTGTTCCTAAGAAAGCTTCTTTATAATCTTGGGAATAAATTTTTATTGAAATTCTTAAAGCTTTTTTATCCTTAATTATGTCATATAATGGGTCTGTGGCTTGAATTAGAGATATTTAAAAAAAACCTATTCAAAAGACTTGTGCTTTATTTTAAGAATACAGATATGGATGAAAATATATGTTAGTTTATTCGTTAAACCATGTGTATGTTATCATAGTGAAAGTGAAAGCCGCTCAGTCCTGTCCGACTTTTTGCGACCCCATAGATTGTAGCCCACTAGGCTCCTCTGTCCCTGGAATTCTCTGGACAAGAATACTGGAGTGGGTAGCTGTTCCCGTCTCTGGGGATGTTATTACACCATACGCTTTTATTAATCTCTGCATCTAAAGGCTCTATTATCCAAGTTATTTTCCTATATTTTGAAACTCAAAAGGAAGAACATTTGATGAAATAACTGCTGTTGAATGCATGGTAGGTTTGAAGAGATAAATCTCTTCCCTTGTTAAAATCTGGTTCCTGAAAAGTAGCAAAATCCTTTTTTTTTAAATTACTATTTTATTGTATATTTCCCTTGGTATTTAAGACAATTATTTTTCTGAGTTTTACATTAGAATCAGGAACCTCATCTTTCATAGATCATGTTCCTGATTAATTCTGCAGTAATGTGTCATTTACAATATGCAGTATGGCTTAGTCAAACCAGTATTTAAAATATGAAAATGAGAAGGCAACCGTTTAAAAGAAGCGTTCAGTCTAGAAATCTTTTCTGAATGTCTTTGCTTTTAATGGGCCCTCTTCTTCTATTTCCTTTGCTCCCTGAAGTAACTTTTTTTGCTAATGGATTTAGGGTGTGTAGTCCCAACCTGCAGAAAGAATTCACCATTTCATTTTACATTTTCTATTTTGTGTTTTCTAACCTCTTCTTTTTCTCCTTGAATACTTGCAATAAACATATTCTTTGCTTACCTTCTCACTCCATGTTGATATTTCTTAATCCTTTTTTTTTAACCTTCTCTTTTTAGTCTTTATAAATCCTTTCATTCTTTGGATCTCACTCACTAAACAAATGTAGACAATTTTGTTTTCTCTGCCTGGTGGAATATTAAAGAACTGTGCTAACTCCAGACAACCACGTAGGATTTCTCCTTTTTTTTCTTTTTTTTTTTTTAGCATTTTAAACACATCACCATTCAAATGAGGATATGGTGTGAGCTATTTATTTGTAAAGGGCTCACTTTAGGATTTTGGGAAAATAGTCTTCCAGTAGTCAGTCAGCATGTAAATTGTGTTAGTTAAGTTCAGTGGCTCAGTCGTGTCCAACTCTTTGCGACCCCATGAACCTCAGGTTCCATGATATTTCCGTGCAAAGATTATGTGTATCTTAAAGAGGCTGACTACATCATGAATAAAATAAGATAAAATTTAGCTGTGATGAATTAGGAGAAATGCCAATTTAATAAAAATTGTATATTTTTTTAATTGCAAAAATATTCAGGTAAAGTATAGTGATACTGTCAGTGTAAGTTATATAATAATGTCATCCTTAAATGTAAGATAGCATGGTTTTGAAAAACTTGTCAGAAAGAAATGGAATAGGTATGATGATAGGTTAATTATAATTATTCTGTAGATACCAGTAAAATGTATTAACTTATTTTAAACTTTAATGAATAGTGTGAGTAATCGACAGTCTAAAAAGCAACTTCATAAAAAATATGTATCCAAGATTGGGATTGAATCATCCATTTCCTCACAAAGAGAATTTGCATATATTTTTTAATGCTGGTTAGAATATCCTATTTCAGAATTATTTTTAAAGGTTTTTGTTGTTGTTGTTGCTTAAGTTAACCTTGTAGGCCCTTACTACTTCTTCCCAGTTACTAGAGATGAAAACAGATGAATATTTAAAGATTCTGTAATACTAATATTAAGAGTTCTGTGTTTATCAGCCTAGATGTGGTATCTTTTAGAACTCTAGTTAATAGACTGGAATGAAAGTAAACCATCAGAGCATTTGGGGAAGGAAAAAAAGCATTACTATATAGTTGGATTTATGTTTAAAATAGAGTGAAAGACCTGTAATCAAATAAGGTCATAGTTACAACTGAGTCTGTAATTGGAAATTCATATCGTTTTTGGTACTCAGGAATGAATCCACCATATACTTACGTTTGTGCACTGAGTACTCTTGGAAATCTAGAGATCCATAGCAGTAATGTAATCATACTCAGAGTTTGTTTAGTTGGAAAGATACATGCAAAGATAAATAGCATACAGCAGAATGTGTTACATACTAAATAAGTGTTAAGAGGAAGGAAAGACCAAGACCAATTATATTTTTTTAATCATTTAAATTAGGAAAGCTAATTAATTTAATTATTAGGATAACATGTCAGTGATGCTGCTGATAGCTGATAGTTTAGAAACCTAGATTTCTGTCTTTTGCCACATTGTGAAATAGTTGCTGTCTTTTCTGAAACTGGTAGTTTTGACATATAATTGGTATTATAGAAAAGATTAATTTTTATCAGTTATTAATTTAAGATGAAATACAACTCTCCAGCAATAGTTTTCCTGGCAATTTGTGCAAAAATAATAGGTTTGTTGGAAATCAAGGGACATAAACATTTTTTGTCTCGCTTTTGATGTTCAGACACTTGACATTTATAACTGCATAGATTTTGGCTAATTTTCTTTGTTCTGGAGTTGATTTTCATACATTGCCTAGTACTTTGAAAACCTTTTATATATATGAATATGTTGAAGATGAATGTATTCGCAGTACACTCACTCTAGAATATATCTGACTGCCATAGAGCACCTTTATTTATGATTTTAATTGAAAAAAATCGATGGAAAAATTTGTTGAGCATAGATATATATATATATGTTTATATATGTGAGTGTATATATACACACACATAAATTTTGATACTTTACCTTCTGAATCTGAAGGGTCATCATACTTGACCTGAAAATTTTTTCCCTTGTGAAATTTGGTCATTTTGGTAAAGTTTATGGATAAATTTAGATGGCTTCCAAGGGCAGAGTTACTGTTCATGTACATAAGAAACAAACATTTTTGTATATTAGTTCCCAAGATCACCTCTTGATTTATTTCTATTGTACAAAGATTCCACTCCAAAGACATTATTAAATGAATACCTTTAAAGTTATGACTTAATAAGTTAGTGCCAATGAGTGTTGACAAGTCTTTGTAGACTTGATCTTCTTAATATGTTGTATACATTCCTGTGCTCTACTTAGAGTATATAGTTTTTATTGGCTCTAAAAGAGGCCTGAAAACATGAATGTTTCAGGCGATGGTGATTAATAGAACTTTCTGTGGTGGTGGATATGGTCTATAATCTGAACTATCCAGTCTGGTAAACACTGACTGCTAGCTTTGGCCTGCCCTGGTAGCTGTGGTAGCCACTATCTATGTTACATGTCTCTTGATCACTTGAAATATGATTGAGGAGAGAACATTTTACTTACTTTAGTCACATATAGCTACTGTTTTAGACAGTATAGTTCCAGAGTATGTTCTACTGCCATAACCACAGCTTTAAGCAATGTATGCAGTATTTTTCCTTTTTATTTCATGCTTACAGTTGACCCTTAAACAACATGGGCTTGAACTGCATGGGTTCAGTTACATGTGGGTATTTTCAATAATAAATAGTACAGAATGACATGATCTGTCATTAGTCGAATCTTTGGATAAGGAGGGGCACCATAAGCTATACATGGATTTTTGACTCTGCCAAGATTTGGTGCCTTGTCTCCCATGTTGTTTGAGGCTCAACTGTACTTCAAAGTCTGTAGCAGTTTAGTTTGTTGTCTTGTAGATATCAGAGAAAGCACTCCTTTTAATTCAGAGGATTAGAGAGAAGTTGTTATTCATGAAAGTAATACTGCATAGACTGTCAGTAGCATTCTTCTTTTAATTCCTAAAAGGTCTAATAGCTTTAATAACAGTGTAGAATTGCATTGAGCACCATGTAGAGGATGATGTATAATTATACTCAAAGTGTTCTTATCAGTTTCATCAGTTTAAATTTAGTGTTATACTAAGAAAATTTAAGTTCTTAGTGTTTTAAAATAAATATGTAAAAATTAAAAATGAGTTAATATAATAGTTTCTTAGTTTTATCTACTTTTAGATAATTAAAATTATCAAAATTACAAAATTCAGATAATTTTAATAATTTTATAATCATGAAATACTAAATATTTTAAAATTTTTATAGAATTTTGAAAAGACTAATATTCCTTGAATA